>OZ038480.1:109543363-109778363 GCA_964036315.1 Acanthosepion esculentum | reverse complement strand
CTCAACATCTCAACAGCTGCTAAGAAAGTTGGATCACTATGTCGGGCGAGACAATTTTTCTCTCCATAATCTATCTTACATATCTATAAATCTACCATTTGTCCATGCTTGGAATAATGCTGCCACATATAGTCAGGTGCCCCTGCAGTTTACTTGGATCTCCTTGATAAGATCCAAAGAAGAATCAGCAATATTATTGGTCCTGACCTGGCGGATCAGCTCCAGTCACTTTCCCACCACCTTAAGGTTGCTTCTCGATGTCACTTCTATAAATACTTTTATGGTAATTGCTTGAATGATCTCTTCGCTATTGTACCTAGAGACTTTTTTAAAATTTAAGCGCAGTACAAAACTGGCGTCGGGACCCTCATCAATTTACAGTTGAGCTGGCTGCATGTAACCGTAAATTCAATGCTAACAGTTCCTTCCCTCGCACTTCTCGCCTGTGGAACTCCCTTCAGACTCCATGCTTTCCAGCCAACATTAATATGCAAAATTTTAAATGCAATGTCAATCGCCATCTACTGTCCGCCAGGTTACTCTCTTCTCTTTCTGCTCATCATTAATGTTCCTGTTCCACACTACAACATGTTTGACACAAAGGCTCACTCTACACCTTTCTGATCATAGCTCAATTAGATATTGTTGTGGATTCCGGAGATGGAAGCCTGCACAAATAAATAAATAACGCCAGTAATTGAAATAAGAAAATAAGTGTATTGAACGTAAGAATACAAACTTGAAATGAAGATTAGTAGTCTAGGAATACGGGTTAGCAGAAAGTATATGTACAAGTCTCTGTAAGTGGAGCCGTAATTATCTCTCTCTCTCCTCTCTCTCTCTCTCTCTCTCTCTCTCTCTCTCTCTCTCTCTCTCTCTCTCTCTCTCTGTGGACTCTACGTATCTCGACCTTATCTCAACGTCTCTCTGCGTATCTCTCTGTGAACACCCGGTGTACTCAACGTATCTCCACTCTGTCAGAGTAAGTATATTTTAGACGAGTCCATCTTGTCTAAAAAGGGGAGAGCCCCACAACAGATATCATTTAAATATTCATGGATACCTACCAGACACTATTCGTAACCTAGTTGTTGACAACACAAATATAATAGCATCATCTACATGCAAAAAAGGCTAAAAATAATGGAAGCCTTATTAATAAAAACAGAAAAAACAACACTTAATAATATTAACAATGAACATGGACACAATATCTTGACCGTGTTTTGAAAAATGAAAACATTATATAAATTTATACATGCAACAAACTATTTCCTATATAACAGTTTTAATCCTTGAAAATGGCTAAATGTATAGCCGGAAGCGCTCGGATTAAAAGAACATTCGGACAGTTTGTATATAATTTATCATCTGAAAAGAAAAAAATATTAGATCTCATGAGAAATTGTATAAAAAACTAAATCAAAGCACCTTGTCTGTCGTTTTCAATAAAATGTGCATGAAAGAAGGATTGCTGCCTAAATATACAATATATATATATATATATATATATATATATATATATATATATATATATATATATATATATATATATGTATCCTTGTTGCAAAGCGGCCTTTCTGGCGTATGACCAACCGAAGGTGGCCGAGACTTTATAAAGATGACTTGCTACGTACTGTCAGGGGCCGACACGCCTAGCCACGTCCACTATCCACTCTTCTCTGTGTCTTCTGCTCACGACTCTTCATGGGTAGGCTGGGCTTTCACAGCCATCTCCGTCACCGCCAGCAGAGGGGAGAAAGGGAATAAGGGCAGAGGATGACGAACCCGATGATCGGATGCGTGCGAGTGCCGATCATTTTCGACGATATATATATATATATATATATATATATATATATATATATATATATATATACACTAAGAAATACACTAACCTCCCATAATTAATACCCTAATATTTTAGATACCACCAAGCCAAAAAAAAAGAAATCGACTACATAAGAAAAATTAAATAATGGAGAAGTTCAGACATATAAACAAACATTTATTTCACCATTTAAGCATTAATTAATATACATACATTCATATATATATATATATATATATATATATATATATATATATATATATATATATATATATATATATGTATGTATGTGTGTATTCAAACAACAACAAATAAAGTTATAAATATAAACTTTTAAAATTAATATACTAATACTTAAAATTCCACCAAGATATGTAAAAAACTACTAAATAAGAAAAATGAAATATTAGATAGGTGAAGACACATAAACAAATATGTAATTTGACATTTAAGAATCAATAAAAAAAATTAATTATTTAAACAAGAAATAAATAAAAAAACATCTATCATATAATCCGAACTTAAAACCCCAGAACGAATTACGCTAGAAACTCTAAAGTGATACCGGAAATGACATTGTTACATTATCTTTGACACTTAGATCCGAGAGAAAGAAAAAGAAGAATAACAGGGAAAGAGTATAAGGAGTAAGAAAATGATGAAAAGAGAAATAACTACGACATTCGACACATGCTCATAATCACCGGCGTACACGAATACTCATACGCACAAACACACAGAGAAAGCAAAAATCTACAGATCTACCTCAAACTAGTATCTAGGGTATAAGTTGAATTTTAACTTAGTATAAAAATAACGAAAATGATAAACCCCTTAGTCAATTGATGATAACTCCTGACGAGTGGATAGAACGAAAAGTTCGTCTGCAAACATTCAGAGTCGAGGTGCTGAATGGGACATCAGTCAGATAAGTGCCAAATTTTATCTGTATTGACCTTATCTAGATATTTATATATAAAAAAAGTACACGGTGAGTATATACGCATAGATATGTATATGTGAATAGATAGTTATATGTGTATAGATATGTATATATATATGCATGCATATGTGGATATATATGTGTATATATATATATATATATATATATATATATATATATATATATATGTATGTATGTATGTATGTATATATATGCATATATATATGCATATATATATGCATATATATATATATATATATATATATATATATATATATATATATATATATATATATATATGCATTTTTTTAATATTTTAAACTTGGATAAATCTGTGTTGATATATTGCCTACATTTGTTGCGTGTCTATATAGTTATATGTTTATATTTGTATGATACATTTTTTAAATTACATATATCACATTTTTTATAATTATATATATATATATATATATATATATATATATATATATATATATATATATATATATATATATAATTTTCCTTCATAAATAAATGAACTGCTTCACTATCTTAACAGTAGCTTATAAATATTAATATTTAAATTTTACAACGGCCAATTTTTAATCCGCGTCTGACGATTCAAAAGTTGTTTTTTACAGTGACGAACAAAATATATATTTTATTATTTGTATATATCCATATATATTATACCAACCTGCAACTGCAAATTAACTGCGTAAATGTCCCTTAACCGGTAATTGCTTGTAGAATAATATAATATGCCAAGCTACTGTAAAATCAGCAAATAACGAGGAAATATTAGGAGAAACTTGATGACCCTGGAAGCAGAGAATCTCCGCACACAAAACATTTACAAACAGTAAATACTTGAACAATTTACACCAAAAATATCATGGAAAATAAGGAAAAACATCAGCTTATAATTGTAAAAATTGCTATAATCTCCTTCCTCGACCAACACAAATTGCTAAATGAATAAGAATTTATCTCAAAATGCAGCCACGTAAAAAAATTATACTACGTTACTTAAAACTCAAAAAGTAAAATAAATACAATGTAAAATAACATCATATAAATTATAAATATCTGTCCAATTAGCAACACAGATAAAGTAATATACTTTAGATAAATCCAATACTTGAAACTAACAAATAAGATAAGTAAAAATCTAAATAAATAAATAACTCTAAATAAATAAATAAACCAATTTATTAAATAATAAACAATTTAACAAACTACGAATGCACACATGAACACAAGTAAATGTAATAATAATAAACAACTATTAAGAAATAATTAATTTAATAATGAGTAAAAAAATTAAGACAACATTATAAAATAGCTAAAAAATAACCGCATTCTACTCAGTAGCCGCTAGAATAACCGTTACTGCCTACCCAATAACCGTTAGACTAATACCTCATACAAAGGTCGGCTGAAAAGTTCATTGGTTAACCAAGATACTCTCGTGGAATTATTTTTAATAGGTATCATTCCATGCAAGATCGTATAGCCACTCAGACACAAAGGGGGTTACGGGGTGTGGAAAAATTAAGAACAGAAACATTAATGATGTGCGGGAAGAAAAAAGAGTAACCGATAAAACAGATAGCGATTGGCATTGCATTTAAATTTTTGCAGATTAAAGTTCCCTGGAAAGCATGGAACCGGAAGAAAAAAGAAACTGTTAGAATAGAACTTACACTTACATCTAGCCAGCTCAAATGTAAATTGATAAGATCTAGATGTCAATCTAGTTCTGCGTTTAAATTCAAAAACTCTAGGTGTCATAGCAAAAAGCTTATCCAAACAATGACCATGAAAGTATGTATAGAAAAGGCACAGACAGGTAACCTTAGATCGATGGGAAAGTGACTGAAACCGAGCCGCCAGATCAGAACCAATAATATTGCTGATTCTTATTTGTTTTTTATCAAGGAGCACCAGGTAAATAGCAGGAACACCGGACCATTTCTGGCAGCAATATTCTCAGTATCGACGAATGGTAGACACATAGATACGTAAATGAGATTTATTCCATCATGCTCTATTGACAAGCATATATCAAGAGTCGAGCCAAAACACATGAAGCATGACGATTGTGTTCAAGCATGAAACATACTGTCGCCACTCGTATATATATATATATATATATATATATATATATATATATATATGGAGCGATAAAGAGAGTTAATGAGTTAGTAAATGCGTGCAATTCTTAGAGGTTAATGAGAGAGAACCTTTTATATCAACGCGTTTCGTTCTTTGACATTTGTCATAATAAGGTTGCTCAGAGAACGAAACGTGGTGGAATAAAATTTATTTATTTCTTTTTTATCGATATACGTACAGACATATATATATATATATATATATATATATATATATATATATATATATATATATATATAAGTGTACATAAGTCAACACACACACTTTTATATTCATATTTACATACGCTCTATCTCTGATATTGAGCACTTTATCCCATAAATGTAGCACACCAAAAAACTATATTTCTTCACACACACATATATATATATATATATATATATATATATATATATATATAGAGAGAGAGAGAGAGAGAGAGATAGATATATATAGATATATATATATATATATATAGAGAGAGAGAGAGATATCAAATCCGTAAGTAGTAAGGACAATAAAAGTAGGTCTTTTTAGAATAAAATATTAAAAAGATAGATTTATATATATACATATGTGTGTGTGTGTGTGTGTGTGTGTGTGTGTGTGTGTGTGTGTGTGTGTGTGCTTGAACAAAAAAGAAAATTCTCAGGGACTCAAAGACGATTACAGAAGTGAAAGAAAAAGCTATTATAGATGAGAAATATCTTTTCGTTTAACGTTCGCTTAACGTGAAACTCGGAGTTAAGATTTTAGATCGGAGTCGCTGAGAGGTTTGGTGGTTTTTGTTGCCATTTCTGCTGTGTCCTAGATTGGATTTTTCTGACATTAAACGCGAGAGATCTTTTTTAGTTAAGTGTCGCTTTTATTCTTTTTCCGTATTTTTCATTATTTGGTAGGCTATGGTTTTGCCACTTTCCGATTACTTGCTTTATCTTATATATATATATATATATATATATATATATATATATATATATATATATATATATATATATATATATATATACATAGATAGATAGATATAAATGTAAAATGTAAGATTTGAATTAAGTAATATAAAGGGTGTAGCAGATCCGACATATAACTTCAAGAAATGCCTTCCACATAATGGCAAGACATTTGATACAATGGACTCTTCATCTAGCTAATGTCTTACCAATATGTAAGAGGTAGTTCTTCTGGTGGGTATATATGGGAGGTATATATGTCTTTTATATCATTATGTAAGAGGTAGTTCTTCTGGTGGGTATATATGGGAGGTATATATGTCTTTTATATCATTATGTAAGAGGTAGTTCTTCTGGTGGGTATATATGGGAGGTATATATGTCTTTTATATCATTATGTATGATGTATTTCTTCTGGTGAGTATATATGGGAGGTATATATATTAGTATAGCAAACTGTTCCTACATTATGCATTTTAAAATTTAATAATTCTTTTTTATATATTCCTAATCAGTACTACTCAATCTCTCATAACGTAATTTTTTATTAAAGGTCCTATTCTGAAATCTTATCTTATCCCGTCTCTTGATATGCCATGTACCCTCGAGATTTTTTTTTTTTTAATGTCTCACATTTATATTTTCAGTGTCCGAAATACACTTTTCCTTCACCTCCAGTTATAAAAAGTAACAGGAATTTTAAATATCTGATAGAAATCAATTTGAAACCATATGTTCTTAAGGTAAGCTCCTTTCCTTGAAACAATAAACGGAAATTACAATCAATAAAAAAAAGTAGATGGAGCAAGAGCAAAAACAAAAACAAACAAAAAAATGCCGGTCAAAATGTTCTGGGTATGACGATAAACTACATCCGGCAGCAAATCCTCTGAACTGGAGGTTTTGAGGAGTGTGGAACCACCTCTTAATTGCTGGTGTTCCCATGTCCACCCTGACGCGGTGTGGTAGCACCTGTTACGGTTCCAGCTATGGGTAAATAGTTGAACCCCCAAACTGGGATCAACACTCTATGAAAGTGTGAAAATAGGTTTTAATACAAAAAATACATTTTAGGAAAAACAAATTAATACTAGCAATACATTTTTGGAAAAAGATTATTACTATTTTGAAAAAAAATATTATTAACAATACATTTTCGAAAAAAAATATTACCAGCCATAAAAATCTTGTCGGCAATAAATAACCCATTGAGGTTGATATGCCGTAAAACAAACCAAACCAAACTAAACCAATCAAAATGCTTTGAGACACCATTACATAGAAACGTTTGTTAAGCTCCTTAACATCTGTCTCAGCGTCATTGTCGCCATCTGCTAGCTGTTAAAATCTACCAACCTCTCAGACCAATGAAAAAGAAGCCGAGAAAAATTCCTGGCACTTGCTATACCCATTGACAGAAAAAAAAATCGCATTTTTCTTGAACATATTTCTGGATATTCTTATCCACTCTGATATAAATACGGGAGAAAAATTTAGATAGTTATGCTAAACACAGTAAGGGGGATTCTTAGTTGAAATTGAGATGCCTTCACCTTAATCGGTTTCTTTCTTTATCTGTTCAAAGAAATAAGGAAAGGAAGCTGATCGTCAGTAAGAGAAACCGTCCAAGATGCGAGCTACGAAATTGAGACGTTGGAATCAAACCAGCAGTAAAATTTAAATATTTCATATTTTTAACAGGCGTGGAAATAGCAATACCGAAATCCGAAGGCGCGAGAGATGCCTTCCAAAAGTTAAACAAAGTATTAAGAAACAGGAAATTTAGTTAGAAACAGAGAAAAAACTGCTGAACTGCTAAATAATATCAGTCCTCTTATATGGCAACGAATGCTGGACAATGTCTTCACCGATGAAGATGAGACTTGAAGCAAAAAGAAACTTGTCGTTCTACAAAAAGAGACTGGGAATACCATGGACGTAACATGTGAACGAGGAAATTTTAAGGAAATGGAAACAAAAAGTGTGTTTATGCATTGGAGGATGCTTAGAATCTGAAAACGACAGTAGAAATATCTGGGACACATAATGAAGAAAAAGGGCTTCGAGAATTTGACACTCACGGTACATATTGAGAGCAGTCAGAGGTAAAAAAAAAAACAATATAATATGCCCAAAGAGCTTGTTTAAATGGGGGAGAGAACAGGGAGAGGAGTGGATAGAAAAACGACAAACTTTGCTAAGACCTACAATGAATAAGGAATTGTATGGGGGGCTATAATTTCCTACATCCTGAAGGGACACTTAGTGACTATATTGAAAAGCGAACATGTTATTTTGAAGTAAAACAGAGGAATTAATGCGGTCTTTGCGAACAAGGAAATAACTGGTCTTTATTATTTTTGGTGCCCGACGAACTTGTAGAATGTATTTAGGCTAGGTATATATATGAATAAATATGATAGGAAATAAAGCCACCCCCTCACCAGTGGAAGAGGAAAATAAATATTAAAATATATCCCCAAATTAGAAACGTGTTCTTGAACCAGTTGGCATTTTGACCGGAAATGTTTATTTGGTTCCTTAACTGCTTAAATCCCCTGTCCCAGTAGGAGATTGTGGCCATAAAGGATTGTAATTTCTAGTTTCGGCATTATTCACCAAAATGTCTGAAGACCATGCCTGAATTCAGCCGTGTTAATGCAAGATATCTGATTCATTAATGAAATAATTATCTGAAAATAATTTTGTAGGGCACCGTTTTTGTTTAGTTTTTTTTTTTGTGTTTTTCTATTTTTTTATTGCCTACTAATAATCCCTATGTGATAAGGTTAAACTTTATTCTAGTAGAGGGTTTTCGAACTTACACTAAGACATAACTTAATAGATAACATCATACTGTCAGTTCGCTAACTGACCCTATCCTAATACGTGTATTCTAAGCTAATCTTACACTTAACACCACCATCCTTACTCGAATCCTTAATCTCACTTTCTTCAGAGTGATATTAATAATTCAGTAACTTCTCTTTGGCCTAGAGCTTTATGCGACAACCTTCCTAAAGACTGTGGCTTGATAAAATCGCCTAGTTTCCTGTGCTGTGAACAAGTTAATAGGAGTAGATAGGCTCGCTTATCATTCAGCCTGCATTCCTTCCATGTTTATTGAACAGGGTAGAGTATTGTCCCTTGTTTTTAGATTTAGAGTAAATTCACCGGTTCTTTCTTCAATGACCATAATAATTTGACTGTCTTAACGTTATGAGGGTACCAGGTTAGCAGTTTTATGATTGCTTCTTCCGACTGGTAGTAAGGAGGTCGGACTCTACGGTAGCGCTTAGAGAGACTTCTCAGGTCATCAGTCGCATAATAACGGGGTATTTTGTTGTGTCATGTCACGCATGGGTTGGTGTCCCCGCATGTATTTCTGGAGGGCAACATTCTGGCCGTTTTCTATTGCCATCGACAACAGAGAGTGATAATTATTTTGGCTTCCTTCTTTTCTCTCCATGAAAACCTACCTGCTTATGTCGAATACAGTTTTTTTAAGCATTTCACCCCAAGCAAGGCAAGAGTGCCACCATCACGCATGGGGTTACAGAGAGTGGGAGCAAGAGTAAAGAGATGTGAGTGAGGAAAGGATAAAGAGAAAGACCGGGAATTAGATCGAGGCATCAGAAGATTGACATTACATTTGAATATTCGAAGACTATAAATGTCAGGGAAGCAAGTAAGAGGAAGGGAGTTCCATAGACGGGAAGCAAGAGACATGAAGCTATTGGAGTAGAAGAGATGGCTACATTTAACTGTTTCAACAGTGAAAGGGTGCGACTGGGATGCCAACCTAGTAACACGCTTAAATTCATGCGAAAATTGCTCGTCACAGCAGTTACCGTGAAAGTACTTGTAGAAAGATAAAGGGAAGCAACGGCATGTCTGTGAAATATAAGAAAGCCAATAAGCAAAAATCACCTATCCCACTCAACTTTTCTTTCTCCAATATTTGTGGTATCTGTTCCAATTTCTGCAGTGTAGAATCTTTTCTCTTGAACCGGCCTCAAGATATCTTCGCAATTTGTGCAACTAATTTAAATTCTTCTATTGCTACCAATGAATTCTCTATCCCAGGTTATCTTCCTCTTTACCAAAAAGATTCTAGCATACATATGCATGGCCTTGGTGTTAATACTGGGGAAAATCTTCCGATGACGAGGATGTTATATCTTGAGTACCCAAATTAGTCTTTGATGTGCTTTCGACTTTCGCTATTGCACTCTGTTACCTATCACTTTTTCTCCTATCGCTATTCTTCTTCTTCCCAGGACTGCAATATATTAGACAATATAACAACATATATATATATATATATATATATATATATATATATATATATATATATATATATATATATATATATATATGCGCCTTTTCTATACATACATGGTAATTGTTCTGATGAACTTTCCGCTATGATATCTAGATTTCATGAATTTAAGCACAGTACTAGATTGGCAACATGGCCTCTCTCTTTTTATCTGCAAACATTTTTGTGTTTGATGATTTTAATGCGCGTTACAAGTGGCTAAAGCATTCTAATATTATTGATGTTGTTGATATTCAGACTTTCAATTTTCCGTTGCTCAAGCCTCTTAATCAAAGAGTGGATTTCCCTACTTGTTTACCTAATAAACCTGATAGCATGCTTCCTTACTTGATTTGTTCCTTAACTCCCCTCCTACTTCTTCTCGAGCAGCGCAACTCTGTCCTACTGGCAATTTGAATCAAGCTGTAGTATTTGTTAATAATTCTTTTTCAGTCGTCTATTAGACATGAACCTGCTATTAGCAACACCTTCTTCCGGTACCAGCATGCTGATTGGGATTCATTTTGTAGTTTTCTTCGAAGCGCCTCATAGATTGATATTCTTAAGTTTCCTATTAAGAATTGTGCCAGTGAGGTTTCTTCTTTGGCTAAAGCCAGTAACGATGCTTTTGTACTCTCTAGGAAATACCAGATGAAACTAAAATCTTCTTCATGGTTCACAACGGCCTGTTCAGCTGCTATAGAATCACGTTTTCCGACTATACCAGCGTGATAGCGCCGATCACAACGGACGCCTTTTTGTGTCTGCACGTAATAATTGTAAATGCGTCCTCGAAGGAGCTGTCTTTGTTTACTGATAGAATGAGGCACCGTATAGTCTCTAAGAAATTATACTGAGAGTTGCCCAGCCCTGCGGGAACAGCTTCCCGAGGCCGCTCCCTCACATTGCACTAGAAAGAGGGATCGGTGCTAGCACCGAGGTCAGCGTACGGTTGCGGGGCCTCGGACAATTTTTCTTGCTAGCCCGGGTGTACGCGCACGGACTCCCTACATTAACCTTGTGTCACAACCTGAGCACATGGGTGGGGGGTGAGTAAATACAAACTACAGGACCAAAGAGATGTTTATGTTTGTATTAAGTTTGCTAAAAAGAAAGAAAGATAATCATATGAAACTGTAATTGTTCCATGGCGTAAAAGGAAATAACTCGTAAAGAGAAACTGAAAAGACGGTCATCTATGAGTGAAAGAAAAAAAGAGAAGATAGTTTGTTGCTGGAGGCAATTCTCTCTATAGTCCTGTTTACATTAAGACCAAAAGAAAACAGATAGAAACATTGATAAGTGTCGAAGGTCATATGAAACAGTAAGTGATAGTTTATTTTCGTATCAGATAAGCCAACGACAGCAAAGAGCTGGGAACACCCGGTTTCGAATCTCTTTGAAAATAGTATCTTCTGTTTAAGCATTTCGTGACATTCAAGTGACGCATTTGGTTTTCATGTAACAAAATCTTTGACTATTTATTTAAATATGAGAATACAATTATGCTTTGTATCTGGTTGTGTGAGGCCGATTGAGTAATCGCTTATGCAGGATTGTGTCGCGTAATACGTATGGATAAAAGCGGTTGCTTCAAATACGTGCGTATTAATGTTTACAGGCAAAAATATCCCGACAGTTTAAGAGTTCTCGTGTCAAAAAGACAAGTGCTGAACCTAAAGAGTAAACCTAAAGTCTGCAGTGCTTAAGGCAAGAAGAATAATGTCTACTGCACAGGACCACTGGTGTATACTTACAATGCCATGCTAAGTTCCATTCAGGAATACGACATCTATGTCATGAGTATTCATTTGACCACATTATCTTAAATTTTCTGGGGCACATAATGAGGAAAGAGGGCTTGGAGAATTTGACACTCACGGCAAGAGGGACAGGAGAAAGCGAATAACCTGTCTAACGAGCTTTTGCAAATGGTAAGTAGAACAGGGATGAGGGGGGATAGCAAAAAGACAAACTATACTAAGAGGAACAAAGGATATGAAAAAGTTGGCATTTTTCAAACTCATATTGAGGGAAGAAGACCTGGAAAAGTAAACACTAACAGGGAATACTGAAAGAAGCAACAGGAGAATCCGCGAGTAACCTATATAACGTACCTGTGTAAATGGATAGCAGAACGAGGTCAACAAAGTCAAAGCGAGTTGGTAGAGGCAAAAGTAAGAGTACGTGAAAGAAAAGTGATTGACAGGAAGTTGTGGAGAGCCATAATCGCTCATGTCCTCAAGGGATACGGCACAGAGCAGTCGAAGAATATATGATCGTGTATCTTTCAGAAGACTGAGCGGAAATCTTTCTGTATTGAGCCTGTTATATGATGAGCGATCATGGTTCTCCACAACTTCCTGTATTTCAATAACTCTTTCGCGTACTCTTACTCATGCTTCTTTACCAAACCGCTTGGTATTTGTTTCCAAATATCTGGCGGAGTGAATTGCGTCATGGTGGTCGTTTTCTCACAGACGGTGTCCAACTTTCCCTACTATAATGTGCAGTCGACAAGAACAAAAGCAAACAACGCATATGGGAGAAATTAAAAATATAAAAAGGCGACAATTTACCCATCGCATCCTATACACACACACACACACACACACACACACCTATATATATATATATATATATATATATATATATATATATATATATATATATATATATATATATATATATAAAATCACCTGTATTACACGAGTTGCTGGAAATAGAGTCATCTGTGTGGCTGGCGTTGCTTGAAATAAGCTGAACCGGTCGATTATATTAGCCATTGTGTTTACAAGCAAAATAATCCATATTTAACATATCAAAAAGCCTATAAAATTGTTATTATTATTATTATTATTATTATTAATATTATTATTATTATTATTATTATTATTAATATTATTATTATTATTATAAAATTTCGGCCGTTATACATTCTGGCCTTCTTCAGGAGTCTGTCGGTCCAAGTAACCTTCAGAGAATTTTGACAGAACACTTTAATCTACAGGAGTAGATTGTTCACGTTTTGATCTCCATTTTCTATGGATATCTCGACACGTTCTCTTTGTACTGCTTAATTATTGTTTTCACTGTAATAAATAAAGGGTTCATTCGATATTTCCTGAACGTTAAAAGATCAATAGGGACCTGAAGGTCGAAGCGTTGTGACAATAACAACAATAATGAGGATATGAGCCCGAATGCAAATGATGTAAATAATGATACCGCCTAATTCCAGAAATTCTAAATTTGTTTTGTTTTTTCCTAATCGTATTTTATAAGAACTGCTAGTCTAATCAGTATTCTTTTCTTTGTTACCAAAGAAATCCTCCTGTCTTGCAATACTCTGCCCAGCTTTTGGAATGTGTCCTTGGCCATCCCAAAACGTCTACGGATCTCAGTATCGCTTCCCAGAATGGATGACAGAAAGTGGTCTGGGGGGGAAGCAGAGTGAAGGAACTTGTTGAGAGCTGCAAAGGATAGAGGGAGGTGGAGAGCCGTGATCGCCTACCCCCTGAAAGGACATGGCACATAAAAAGAAAAAGTCAAATCAAGGGTAGAAAGTAATATGTCCCCGGTGTCATCCAAATGTCATCCCTGTGTCACTACAAGACCATCTTCTTGGTAGCATTTTGTTTGTTTGTTTGTTTCTGTCTTTCTTTTTTTTTCTTTCTTTTTTATCGTTATTTTATATTTTAACAATTTCGACGTTTTTTTTTATTTATTTTTTATTTGATTTATTTGTTTATTTTTATTTTTTTTTCCTCCTGCTTTAAGAACACTGCGCTGTATTTGTCACTACATTTGTCAATTCAAATTCTATTGGCGGTTATCCTTACACTATTGAAATTACGAAAAGGACAACTATTACGTTGATAAAGAAAATATTTTTACTCGAGTATAAAGAAAAGAAAAATAGTGATGGCAGAGTTATCTTTCTTTTTTCGCTAGTCGTAACTTATCAGAAGTTGTTGATGGATCTGGATAGACGCTTCACCTACTTCGGTTATAAATTGAATCTAATACAAAAAAAGCAAATACAGAAACAAAATTCGATAAAAATAACAGATAAAAAGACTGACAACATTAAAATGTGTATGACAATCAGGAAAAACAATAAAGTAGAAATAAGATGAGATCAGACAAGAATCAAATATACAAGTTGCTATTTACTTTGTTACAAGTTTTAGACACATAATGAGAATCGAGCCAGCTACCAAAGGTTGGATATACGAGTTTTCAAACCACTACGTTACGATGAGGCACCCTATTCGGAAGTAGTACTGTTTTGATGATGTTGAAGATAGAGAGGAAATGATTCGCAAAAAAAGCGAAAGTATGATGAAACAAATAACTAAAGAATTCTCAGCTAGCAAACGAGAAAGAATAAGGAATTATTCTTCAAGGAAAATAGGAATTTAAAATACATGTAACTTTTAAAATACATGTAACTTTTAAAATACGACATGCATCCACATTTAAAAAAGGAAGTTAAGGAAGAAAATGAATGAAATATGGTAATGTGAAATTAAGTAAAAAATGAAGTAAAAAAAATGGGGTGAAAAATATGAAAAAAAATATTTCATATATGAAAATATTTATGAAAAAAAATATAAATATTTTTTCATAAATAGTTTCGCCGTAGGAAACTTCGGCACAGGAAGATTCGCCATATATGATTTTTGCCGTAAGACAATTTCGCCCCATTTTTTTTTCGATACTTTTTATCCTGTACGTCTCTTTTGGAGTAATGTTCAATTTAATATGCAAAGTACATTGTTATCAAGGATATATGGATCTCCTTTTTAAAGGGTCAAATATCAGAAAAGAAATTAAAAACTAAACAATTATTTTAAAAAATAAAAGACTACAAATATATCAAATTAACAAAGAAATAATTTAAAATGTGTGCAAATTCCAAGCAATGCTTCGTAAATAATGTGTTTTTTGCGTTGGACTTTAATGAAGCATTTTCCGCTGAAGCTTTGCATTGATATCAATATATATTTTCATTTGTATTGTATCTGCTCGATCTAAAACACACTTTTTCTTTTTTGCTAATGTCTCTTCTTTTTTAAAATACGCAATTAGTTTCCACAAATGTAGGTGCATCCTATGACTTCTCTTATTAATATATTTAAATCGAATTAACAATAGTGTGAGCCAGATATACTTGATAACAAGGTAATTCGCATATTAAAAAATATGCGGCGAAATTGTCTTACGGCAAAAATCCTATACGGCAAATTTATCAACGGTGAAAATTCTTCAGTCGAGTTTTTTACGCCAAAAATGTTTACGGCGAATGTGCCAAGAACTGCTGAAAACATCTTAACTGGTAGTACAAAATAATGGAACGCACTTGCTTATTTGCCATGGGAATAACAACAGAATTAACGACAGGCTTGCATTGTTACGTCTGTTGGACACAGGTCGTAGAGAAGAAAATAATTTCCCCACAAAACCGCGTAAACGATTTTGGAATATGTCAAGCCGGAAAGTGAGAATGGAGCAGTTTAAGCCCAGATATGTCAACAATACTCCAGTTTTTATTTAACTTAAATTACGTAAAGATAAAATAGAAGTGGGTGCAAGACGACTCATCACCGCCAACTCAACGTCACCGACTCAACGTCACCGACTCAACGCCGACGACTCAACGCCGACGACTCAACGTCACCGACTCAACACCGACGACTCAACACCGTCGACTCAACATCGTTGACTTATCTTCAAGACAACTCAACTTCAGGACAACTCGTCACCGGCCTACTCAGCACGACTACAACTAAACAATATGCAAACTATGAAATTTTTTAGTCAACATTTTAAAACCGAATACAAGTAATTTATTAAGGATCATTTTTTAATACATGAATTTATTTTTAATTTGAAAATTCATTCAAAATTCTATGCAAAAATATCTACGACTCAAAGCCGATCTAAGAGATGTGCACACTATGACAACCAACACCGGGCTGAATGTACACCAGCGTTGAGTTGCCCTAGTGCTGAGTAAGCTGACGGTGAGTTGACACGGAGATGAGTCGGCGATAATAAAATGTCCACACCTGACAGAAAGGAGCCGGGTAATTCCTGGAGCAATAGGATAAGTTGGCCACTTAATTATCATCATTAATAATGGATCGTATATTTGAATTCCGATTAAGGTTTGGAGTGAAATTTAGACGTTTAGGTGCTCAAAGTATGGAGACTCGTTGAAAGAGTAACCGTTTATCGTGACTAGAGAAAAGTAGGGGTTTCGTTTCAGATGAAAAAAGATGCTGTTTAAAAATGACGGCTAGAACGAAGACAAGTAACAGGCGAAAAAATAATTTGAAATATGAAAAAATGGTTGAATATAAGTATCAGATGATAAAGATGTAAATGATAAAAGGGCACGAAGAAAAACAGATAACAGATGGTAAAAAGATACAGTTTAAAAATGTTGGGAAAGACG
Source organism: Acanthosepion esculentum (assembly GCA_964036315.1). NCBI lineage: Eukaryota > Metazoa > Mollusca > Cephalopoda > Sepiida > Sepiidae > Acanthosepion > Acanthosepion esculentum. Next base: position 109,761,716 of record OZ038480.1, on the reverse strand, counting down.
AATACAGATAACAGATGTGTGGTATAATCCATCTACTCCATTAATGGACCTGTCCTAAACACATATATTCATTAAAACTCTGCTGATATGCAGAGTTTATCAAAGCTAGAGTTACCATTAAGTAACTGCTTGTCGACTCTCTGGCTCCGGGCAGAGAGGAACCCAGACGAGGCTATGTCGAAGGACAGTCTCATCGGGGGAGGTACGCAAACCCGGCTTCGTTATTACGGGGAATTTCTGCCCAGGCCTACAGCCGCGGGAAAAACCCACGTTAAACCGGATTCGTGTCACATCCTGCTCTGTGTAGAGCTCGTGTAAATACAGAGTTTATCAAAGTTAGAGTTACCATTAAGTAACTGCTTGTCGGCTCTCTGCCTCCGAGCAGATGGGAACCCAGACGAGGCTATGCCGAAGCACAGTCTCGTCTGGGGAGGTAGATAAACCCGACCTCGTTATTAGGGTCTACGGGGAATTTTTGCCTTGGCCTACGATCTCGGAAAAAAACACATTAAACCGACCTTGTGCCACATCCCGCTCTGTTGGGAACTCCGGTAAATAACTAATTTATCAAAGCTGACAGTGAGTTCGATTCTCACTGAGTGCTTCACAGTTTCGGCCTTGTTCCACAAGCTACTCTTAGAAAAGTATCCATCTCGGCGTGGATATGGTTAGCAAGCTTGTCTCGCTAAAACAGTGACGACTGGAGAGTGAGTTCGATCCTTACTGAGTGCCCCCATACTTTCAGCGTTGTACCACATCTAAGCTACGTTTAGAAAAGTCAGAGCTTTTATGGTGGATGTGAAAATTGTAACGAATGAATGGGTCCGGATTCGCATTATCTAGATATAAGATAGTGACGACCAGCCTCAACCCATTATCCCATTTCTGGCCATGTGCCACATTTGCTGTATTTTCGAGCAAGAAATATCGAGATTATCAAAGCTCTGCTTATCGGACTCTCTGCTTTCGGACAGAGAGGAAGTCAGATAAGGCTATGCCTACGAGCAGAGTCTCGTCTGGGGAGGTAGACAGCCACCCGACTCTGTGTATGCGGAGTCTACGGGGAATTTACGTACGCGCTCGGAAAGACCCAACTTAAACTGGCCTTGTGCCATATCCCGCACTGTGGAAAGCTCGGGTAAATACAGAGATTATCAAAGATCGAAGAGGTAAGGCAGTTCACTGCCTGTCTCCGATTGCCAAGCCCCCTGCCTTCGGGCAGAGGGAGACAGTTGATGCTCCGTCTAGCGACAAAGACAAAGAAAAACAGATAATAAATGTTTACGCACTTGCGGGAGCTGGGAAAATTTTGACAATTGGCCTAAGTTGAAACGTTCGTGTTCCCTACAAAAATCTCGGCTTACTGTCTAATCTCATCTCAGTGAGGAGACTGGGTAAATATCGAGTTTATTAAAGCTTGTCGTAGGCATGCGGTCCGGTGCCTAGCTCGCGACTGTCAAAGATCTCTCTCTTCGGGCAGAGGGAGACTCCGTCGTGGCTCTGTCTACCGAAATTCACCCAATCGCGCGAATGCGGTGGCTGGGTAAATTTTGACCATTGGACCTAGTTGAAAGGCTCTGGTTCCCCACAGAAATCTTGACTTTGTATCACATCTCCTCTCAGTGGTGAGGACTGGTTAAATACCGAGTTTATTAAAGCTCATCCGCTGCCCGGCTCTGATTGTCAAGCTCTCTGACTTCGGGCAGAGGGAGACTCAGTCGGAGACACGACTGAAAAAAAAACAAAAAAAAACAGAAAATAAATGTGCCAGAATCCTCGCTTGCTGGGGGCGGTGAAAATTTTGACAACTGGCCCGAGTGGAAACGTCCCATCTCAGTGAGGAGACTGGGTTGATACCGAGTTTATTAAAGCTTACAGATAAGCAATACGTATTGTCTCGAACGTATTGTCTCGAACAAAGATGATGGCAAGTACCAGATGTTAAAGAGAAATAGGATATTTTTACAAATGTAGAAAACATTAAAGAGTATGACGAAAGAAATTAAATCCGAAAAATAAAACATATGGTAGAAACAGTAAGAATCGAACCCTTTTACAATAGCTTTCTAGTCATCGTTCTGTTGAAGGCAGCCATCAGTAATTTTTTTCTGTTTACCACAAAAACGTAATCGTTGTGCAATTTGTGAGGATCGAAACACCAATAAATGAGTTGCAAGTCGAGCTGGCTAACAACCATTGTTGAGTGGCAGGCGTCAAAATAATAAAGTGTAAAAGTAGAAGCGAAAAGAGAAAATCGACAATGTTCGTTTAAAAGTATAAACAAAAATACAACGATTAAGAACAAGAGCGATCGTCACTGAATGGAGAAAAAGAACAGTGAGAAACTTTTTTTTCGTACTCTCAAAAACAATGGGACCTTTTTATAACAACTGTTCCAAATGCTGCGACTGATAAAATGAGTGGAAAAAAGTTTACACTTTATTTTTGGGATCCCGAAGAAAGAAAGAAAATATTTTGGCAGGGGCTGAGTTAAGTATTTGCTATTTTAGGTTATCAGAGAGGCATAATAATTCTTTTCATAATGGCAAATTTATATAAGTGCGTTTTTTTTTTATTATCGGCAATTAGGTTTTCAGATAAGATAAAGGCACTGCTTGTTTACACAAATACACATACCCAAACATGAGCTCCTTATAGATATATGTGTGAACATACTGTTTTTGACACAATATGATACACACACACACACACACACACACACACACACACACACACACACACACACACACACATATATATATATATATATATATATATATATATATATATATATATATATATATATATATATATATATATATATATATATATATATATATATATATATATATATATATATATATAAAGGATACAGGTTCGATTCCTGCCCAAGGACGAAAATTTTCTATGAAAATTTCTCGGACATGCAGGCCGGTAAATGTTGTTTAATACTATTTCTTATAAAACACAGCATTAACTTAAATATTTGTATCTATAAAAAGAATGTATAAACATAAAAATGTTTTAAAATAATTGTCAGACTTTGTCCATTTCATAATGTGTGACGTCTTTTGTTTACATTTGATACGCCATGAGCAGATATGAATGTACGTGAGAGATTCATGGAAGATTGAAGTCTAAAGACAGTAAAATCGACCTTGCTAACCGAACGCTCCTCTGTGGCTGAAACGGTTAAGACACGTCAGGCTATAAGACGGTTCCGTATAGGATACAGGTTCGATTCCTGTCGGAGGACGGAAATTTTCTATAAAAATTTCTCGGACATTCAGGCCGGTAAATGTTGTTAATACTGTTTATTATAAAACAGAGCATTTACTTAAATATTTGTATCTATAAAAAGAATGCATAAATATAAAAATGTCTTAAAATATATATATATATATATATGAATTAGGATTAAATATGGAATAGAATCCGGCAGAATGACAGGATAAGTAATAAATAGGAAAATTTTATTCTTTGATAAAGCTTAAATAAAAGTGAAAAGTAAAATTCATATATATTTCCTATTTGTTCCTTATCCTATCATTCATGTTAAATTCATAAACATTTCTTATTTGTTCCTTATCATATCATTCATATATAAAGATCTTCTCTGAATTGAGACCTCTCGGTCACTGCGTATTTATTCAAAGAATAAATACGCAAAAACTCGCCTACCCCCCTTCCGGGCGCTGATAGCTCAGTGGTAAAATCTCTGACTGATGCCAAATCAGTTACGTTTCGATCCTGGCTTGAGGCAATCGGATATCTAACAGCCACACTAATGAACTGTTTTACAACAAAACAGTCTATCTTTTGATGACAATATATATATATATATATATATATATATATATATATATATATATATATATATATATATATATATATATATATATATATATATATATATATATATATATATATATATATATATATATATATATATATATATATATATATATATATATATATATATATGAATGAAACGTACAAATAAAGTCTTAACGAGAGATTTGCGTTCCTTAAATAGTTAAATTGGTCTACTAAGGTGATCTCCTCTGCTGGCAGCAGGTATTCGCTATAGGAGCGATTTCCCTGATCGAAAAATCATGCAGGTTCGATTCCTCTCCGGTGCGCAATTTTTCTTCGGTAGAACAACTCGATCTAGGCCAGTTCTTGTTAATTTCGGTTTTTAAGAAAATAAACCGGGCTCCATCTTCAAAGTCTATACAAGAACCATCAAGAGAATGGTGAATAAGTTTTTAAAAAGGGAACAGCAGAGAGGAAAACTGGATCAGAAGTTCACAACAGCAAGAGGGATTTCAACTTAGAGCTAGAGAGATCAATTAGAAAAGCTAAAAAAGATGGCCCGTGAGAGTGGAATTTCAGCTATGACAGTCCCAAGAGCAGTAAAAAAAAAAAAAGACTTAAAAATGAAATCGTATGTGAAACCTGTGAGGCACATTGTTACTCCAGTACAGAATTTTGGAAGGTTAAAATGTGCTAAGATCATCTTGAATAATTTGGAAAATGATTCTCAAATAATATATATATATATTTGAACTTAATTTCAACCCTTCATGAGCTTCCGACCCTTAGCTATGATTAATTAATGATGAACATGTCATTTTCTTTTATGATCGATTTCATCAAGATTCTTCTGTTAAGCTTGGAGAGTAGTTATACATTGCTAGAGTAGAATCCAATAGTGCTATAAAAAAAACTCGGAGAATTCCAGTAAGATATCATTAATCATTTCTAAGATACAACAGTTCAAATTTTAACTAAGGGACAATTTTGCTGTTACACGATTTGGACAATTTTGCTGTTACAACCTGTATGTGTATATTGATACAACCGCTCTTCACTTAAAGACTTACCTGCTTAATGGCCCCTGTCTTACTATAAAATGACCATGACAGCTATAAAATTGATCGTGGAAAAAGGGAAGCCGTGTAGTTCCGGGAAGTCTTATTAACAACCAATTGATCAAAATCCACAGCTTTAAACATTCTCTTATTTATTTTTCTTTAGTTAGGATCTTATTCTACTTTCCAGCTAGAATTTTTAATTTGCGCTCATCTTTTTGTTAATAATCACGTAATCTGTCTTCTTGCACTTCATACATAGTCCTTTTTACTCGCTTTCTTTAACTACCTTCTGCCGGATGTTTTGTAGTGTTTTTTTTGTTGTTGTTTTTTTTTTGTTGCTTTTTTTTGTTTTATTGTTTTGTTTTGTTTTTGTATTTTTTGCTATCAACATTGTATTATCTGAAAACTAAAAGCAAACTTATACTTAACATCACCAAAAAACATTTGAAATTTCTAGGTTGGAAAATACGATACGCACAGGACATGTTGAAGGAAAGAAGGACAGAGAAAAACAACGTATAACATACTTAGTGAACTTGAGTAAATGGATAGGGGGACAAGGTTTAGGAGAAATAGCAACATGCGAAAATTTATTAACTGCTGAAAAGACAGGAATTTGTGAAGAGACGTGATCGCCAACGTCCTAAAAAGACACCACACAAAAAGGAGTTTCTCGTCTTGTCGACAACTTTTCTTCCGACGTCGTCCTGTTTTTTTCTCAGCAGTAGAAGAGAGTGTTGAGCACCGTAAGTGGACACTGCTATGCAAGCTACACTGCAGGATGGAATAGCACGAAGCATCAATCGTTTAGCTTGGCTGATCTAATATGTCACCAGATAATTTTATTTTGTTCAAAAGGTTATCGTTATAATTTAATTTTGAATTAATAATCTACTCGTCTTAATTACTTTGAAAAGGGGGAGCTCAGAAAGTTATCTCATCCTAGGAGCAGCGTTATGTTGAAATCACTTTTGCGGAACTTTAAGCGCGTATTGAGTATGGCTTTTCACTCAAGCAAACAGATCAAATATAGATTAAATAAATTAAAAACAATTTTGGTAATTGAACTCTTTATCAATTAATTCTTACATCTATGGTCCTACGCTGTTTTAAATCTGTATGGCAGTGAATGCTGGAAAATCTTCTCAAAGATAAAGAAGAAACAACTTAAAAAAGGATGCTGAGGATATCCTGGCCTGAACATGTGAGCAACGAAGAGGTTTTAGAGAAAATGGAAACAAAAAGGAAACTCATACATAACATCAAGAAGAGATGGCTGAAATTTCTGAGGCGCATAACGAGGAGAGAGAACTTGGAAAATCTGATACTCACAGTGCGACAGAGGGAAACAGCCTGTAATACTCTTCTGTTGTATTTACTGTTCAATACACGATTTATCTGCAACCTCTTGTTTTGTTATTTCTTAACCATTTACTTGGTTACAACATATACTAATTTGGTTTTTAAGTTATTGAAAGTTGAAAACAGTTATCTTCCCATTGAATTAATCCAGCAAAATCAGTTGCCCTTTTCGCACTGTCGGTCGTAGCTATAAAATACGCCGATTGCAGCTCTGCAGAAGGTCACCTCATTCCCATGATTGGCGACCCGTAATGCCTGAGGACAGAAACCTGGAGGCTGGGTAGTCCATGACCCGGCTCTATAAGTGATCAGGTAACAGGCAATACTCCTCTTGGGCTAGACGGGCGGTCGGAGAGGCCCGATCCGATCAAACGGCTGGTCATTTCAAACCCTAGAACCAACATAAATAAGACCAACATTGTCTCACAAACTGATCATATAACGGTCAAACACCATACCCTGTATTGTTTTAAAATTGCTAGAAGACAGTGGCTGAGGGTTAATCGAGCTGAAGAGAAAGAAACTTTGACCACTGTTTCAAATTAAGGCGTCAGGTATTTTGGGTACTGTAGCACAAAATTAACGGGGACTCTCGACGAGATGTATATGTATCCCTGTCTCAACCAAGGGAAATAAGTTTAACCCCCTTGGTAAATTCTTAATAGTAATTGAACTCCGTGGTGGGTGCTGGAACAGAAAAAAATCAAATGGCAAACATCAATAAAACAACAAAAAAAAGAAAAACTAAAAGAAAATCTCTCTGACTGATTGAGAAATAAAAGCCGAAACCAATTTCTCGAGATTCATAGTGATCGAAACTCTGCAGGAGTTTCCTCTGGTCAATCTGTCGCCATTTTTGATTGAAAAAGTAATCATTAGCACGGAAAATCTAAGAACAGTAAAAAAAAAATGAGATGTATCTATTTACTTGTGAACCTCAACAATAAAAAAAACAAGGAGATAATATATTAAAAGTGAAGTATTTCCATAATTTAAAGTATGAAGCGTGTCCGTATGAAAGACTGACCACATTAAAGGTGTTGTCAAAAACAGAGAGCTGTCCTTTGTCTACTATTTTATTTTTTTATTTAGGGTTTTTTATTTAGGTCATGGGTTCATTTATGCCGAAATCTAAATAATTCTTTACGTAATTTTATTTTATTTTTGGAGATAATAATGGTTTAATGATACAAGTTTTACTAATTAACCCATAGCTGGGAAGTTAAGAGGTGGATTCATACCTTTCCCAAGAGTATTTGCGCGTAAGTGAATATAACGAATCCGACTTGAATTGGAACTCGGCTCTCCTATTAACAATTTCGAGTAATTATCCGTTACACCACCCACACATCCAAGCTTACAGTACCTAGTATTCCCAAACGTCATCCATCTGGCTTGTCTCGACGTTGCTTAACTTCGGTGAATACACGGGAACCGGTGTTTCCACTTGATGCGGCCGTGAGACGTCCCTGGCTACGCCAGAGGAAATAGATGCATCCTTGGAAAAGCAAGTGCTTACTAACTATAGAAGAATAAGTATAAATATGAGAAATCAAAAAATCCTAACATATACATATATCTTAATATTTAGTAAACTCTCAGTCTCAAAGGAAATAAAAATTGGTTTTACGATTGAGATGGTCGAACAATAAATCTCCAATCCCTTGAGGTTTTTCAAGTGACGGAAATACGGGCATCCCTTGGAGAGCTGCTCTGAACACCCAGTATGTGTGAAATGTGGTCAAGTACACTCTTCCTCAATATGATCTGGGTATTTACCCAGAACATATTGAGGAAGAGTGATATTAAATGCACTAATTACCAAGGGAACCACCCAGCCTTCGCGAAAGTTTGTTGTATATTTAAAAGAGAAAAATTAATGTTGGAATTCAAGCATAGAAGAGATGTAGCATTTCCCAGAAGCAAGGAAAATAATGGATTCCTATATGAAAGGACATATCTACTCCAATGTGATTCAGAAGACCAGCAGGCAGCAATAACAACAACAAAACAGACAAATATAGATTGCTCATCGATCAGTTGGTGCAGCTAGGACCAGATGATTAGCCAAAAAAAAAAATGAATGACTGAAAGCCGCCAAACAGAAATAGTAAATACATTGGAAGAGTCCATTTCAAAACAACAACGCGATTGCGAATCTCGAGACCCATCAGGTTGGCAGAGGAACCACATGTACTCCAGCCGCAGGAGAAGTGCTGTTTCTTGGGAAAGATAGACTGACGGAGCCCGAGCCTCTCCAGGCCGGATTTTGAATTCAGAGTTACCTTCTCCTAGATCGGTTGCCACCCAAACCTAAAGAACCCAGTCTGTATGGCCATTTACCTTGTTGGGGGTAGGAGAAGAGGACTCAAACCTTTCTCAAGGGTATTAGCACCTATGTGAATGTAGTGGATCCGACTGGAATTCGAACCACATTATTCCACCGTGCCTCTTCCAAATCAACATACTATGGCTTAAATACCACTTATACAAAACACAAAATCTCCAACAACAAAAAAACACCAGAAATCACAAAGATAACCATTCCGTCCAGCAAATCTAAAAAAATCTCTAGATGGACCCCCCCCCCCCGCCAACCACAAATATGAAGAACCAACAAAAAACAACTTCTGACACAAAAAATAAATTCAAGACAATAAAGACAATGGATGATACGCCAGCAAAACTTTCCAAAGAAAAAATCCATTAAAAATGTATAAAACAAATAAAAATATACACATAGGATATAAAATACTACAATAGAACTATTGTGGACTAAAGCCAAATTACAATTAATTACTCGTACTAATAACACCATTGCTGTTATTTGTACCTAAGAAACATTTCTAAAATAAAGATAATTTTAATATTAAAAACTACCAAGAGTACAGTTACATTCACAACCATTGGACACGGAAAAGTGGCGTATCCAAAGCAAAACTGAACTAAAAACCGAATTACAGGCAGATGCTTTTAGAGCTACTTTGCACAGAATAGTCAATATATGCTCTTTATATCTCACCACATGAACAGGTAGAACAAGACAAACTTGAAGATGTTATAAAGCAATTTCGCAAACCCTTAATACTCCTAGGCGGTTTTAATAGCCATAATACCATCTGGGGGGTCGAAAGGGACAAACAAAAACGGAAAAATTACAGAAAATTCATTATGGATAATGATTTATACCTGCTCAACCGAGAAGCAGTAACACACATCGATTCAGCTATAGGAAGACTGTCAGCAATTCATTTGTGTGACCCAACAATTTGTCTTCACTTTACCTGTGAAGTTTACGATGCAGTAGATATCATTTTCCCATCATTAGTGAGGTGATCGATGAACCTTGGTGGAATATAAATAAAGCCGACCGGGAAAAATTTGGAGATGTATGTCAAAGCAAATTAACTCAAAATAATATAGAAACAGTGAAGTTTTCACAGAACCCTTAATAGCCATAGCAAAGGAATTAATTCTCCAAAACTCAATACCAAGCAAAAGAAACAGAACCCGATTCGATGACAGATGCAAAGAGAGAACAAGATTACATAAGGCGGCACCCTGAAAATTTAAGGAGCTAACAACCGCCAACCTCATCAACTATAAACTAAATAAAGCAAAGGCCCGTAAAGCAATAAAAGAAGCCAAAAAGGGCTTTTGGTAAAAATATGTCAGCAAACTAATTTCGGCTACAAAACCAAGAACGTTAGGCTAATAATGAGAAAAATATCTGGCAAACATCAACGTATACGAGTAAAACATCTCTCAATAAATAAAAGCACGATAACGGACAAAAAGACTTTAACAAACATATTGGCTGAAGCATTCTCAAAAGATTGTTCCAAAAAATTGTTAACAATTCCAGAATATAAAACAAAAAACCTGGAATATTACAACAAACCATTCTCTTGAACAGAACTAGAAAACTATTAAAAGTTCAAATAATTCAGGACAGGATTATGTCCACAATGAGTTCTTAAAACAATTCCCAAAGAAGTCATTAACTTTTTTATTAAAAATATATAATGATATCTGGACAGAGCAAGTTCCCTGAACAACTGCTCCGACCCGGAAAAAGGAAATTCAAACCCTGGAAATTATAGTCTGATTTCTCTCACAAGCTGCTTATATAAAACCTTGGAAAGAATGGTGAATAATCACTTAGTTTAGTAGTTGGAGTCCAACAAATGAATAACTGACTTACAATGTGGCTTTTGCTGAAATAGGAATACTACCTGGCTCGCTTCGAAAGCTTTAAAAGGGAAGCATTTATAAGAAAAGGGTACGTGGCTACTGGAATCTTTCATTTGGAATAGGCTTACGATATTACCTGGAAATATGGGGTCATACGAGATCTACATGACCTCGGATTGAAAGGTAGCGACCAGAATTCATTAAGAATAGAACTTTTCAGGTCTGCATTGGACCTATTCTGTCCGATCCAAAATCTCAAGAAGAAGGAGTGCTACAATGGAGTCTCTCGTTCTGTTTAATATTAAAATAAATAATATTGCAAAAGAACTCACTCAAAGTATAAATGGATCTTTGTACGTAGATGACTTTACTGTAAGTTACCGAACAAAATATGCATACCATGGAAAGGAATCTGCAGCAATGCATAAATGAGATCAACAAATGTGCAATAAGATATTCAAAAACGAAAACAAAATACGTGCATTTTTGCAATAAAATGAAACTGCATAATGATCTAAGATTGCAACTCGAAGGAGCAGAAATCCCAATAGTAGACAAGATCTTGAGAATAAGAAACTAACGCTCTTACCACACCTAAAATATCTGAGAATAAAATGCAATAAACCATTACAACTCTAGGGAGTGGTGACCCACAAATTCTGGGAGCAAACCCGCAAATGCTGCTCAAATTATACAGAATATTAATTCGATCGAAGATGGACTATGAAAACTTTATGTGCCAATCAGCAATGAAACCATGCCTCAAATTACTTAACCCAACCAAGCATGAAGGTCTGTGATTGGTGATTGGAACATTTAGAAAATCTCCTGTAGAAAATTTACATGTAGAAGCAAACCAACGTCCGCCAAAACTTAAACAGAACAAACTAGCTCTACAATACGAGATCAAACTAAGCCCCTCTAATCTTGCATATAATATCAAATTCAACTAAAAATAGGGAAACCTCTTCTTAAAAAAAAGAGAAAGTTATAAAAATACCTTTAGCCTTCTGATAGAACACATCATTTTAGAAGTAGAAATACCTCTTTCTAGAAACCATAATATTGTGGTCTCCAGAGACCATGGATCTGCGCCGGAAGTATTTAAATTTCGGCATTAAATAACCCATAAAGTTTGATATGTTACTAAACAAAATCAACCAACTTATGTTACATCTTGCCAACACCTCATGAATAATGGACTTTTCATTTTGACCATGAGAAAAAACAGAAAAGACATATCAGAGACGCTGTCTGGTTTCAGTGAGAAAAAGAAAGAAAATTGAGAAGGGAATATTGCTCTTATAATGTCTGTTTCAGTGAAATAGAAAAACACTTAGGATCCAAGTTATAGACAAATAGTGAACAATAATATAACCTTATGAAAGTATAAAAACACATTTTTATAGTAGAAATATCAGCAATACCTATTTATACTATATGTTCAGCAATACATTTTATAATAGAATTATCAAAAAATACATTTTATAGCAAAATGACCAACAATGCATTTTTATCTTTAGTTGAAGGCATAAAATAAGTTCAAAATATTTAAATTTCGGCATTAAATAACCCATGAAGGTCGATATGCCACTAACCAAAATCAATTAATAAATGAATTTCACATAATAAAACGCAACTCCTTTAAGATGATATAAATATATGTAATTAGCATAGATATTATAAACTCAAATTCTCACGAAATATCAATCTTTCATATATATATAAATAAATAAATAAATATATATATATATATATATATATATATATATATATATATATATATATATATATATATATATATATATATATATTAGAGAGAGAGATCGGTGGATTGTGGATTTATTGTAAAAAACGATTTGTAGAATATAATCGGGTTTAGTAAATATGCTAATTTTCTTACGCAGCTGAGATGTGGCACAAGGCAAATAATGTGGGACTCTCAGTGAGGATCGAATTGACTTCTCGGTCGTAATTGTTTTTGTGAGACAATCTTGCTAACCACTAGACAACGTGGAAGCGCCTTTAGCGAAGCTCACACGTATGTGTCTGTTAAAATCAAGGTTCCCCCCCCCTTTGAATTAAAAACAGCTTCTGGAATAAAACCTTTCTTATAAATTTCCCAACCGACTGGAATGAATTTCCAACTATCACCATAGAGCTGGAAATAAACAACAGGGCTATTTTGAAATAAGAAAGCAACTTTCGAAGAATGTCAGGATGTATTTCCGGTTTCTGTTCCTCTCGTTCGTCGGGAAGCAAATCCATTTGTCAAAGGGATAACAAAAATGTCTACTTAGACCAGTTAAACTCTGGTCTAAAGTGACATGTTTATTTCATGAATTGTGCCACATTGGCAGGCAACTTGATAAAAAGTGCATGCGCGTGAATGTGTGTGTTCCTCACACGAATGTTAATATTTAATAGCTGGTCATTCTCAGGAATTCTTCCCTGTCACGTGATGGTAGAGTTTAATTCCTTACTGATTTTCTCCACCAAAGCATGTTAAAGAATGACTGATTCAATTTTTACGGTTTATCAACCATTTGCGCGTTATTTAAAGCCAGAAAATAGTTTGGTTTGGTTTGGTTTGTTTTACGGCATATGAACCTCAATTAGTTATTTAATGCCGATAAGATTTTTATTGCTGGTATTTTTTTTTTGGTTTTGTTTTACGGTTTATCAACCTCAATGAGTTATTTAATACCGACAAGATTTTTATCGCTTGTAATATTTTTTTTTAATATGTTGCTGGTAATGCATCGATTGTAATAATCTTTCATCAAAAATCCATTGCTGTCATTAAAACCATTTTTTACACTTTCATATTCTTTTGGGTCCAATTTGGGGACCAACAACTCTCTTATAACTGGGATCCCAACAGGGGCTATCACCCGGGGCCATGGGAGATCTGAGAACAGCAGCAACTAAGAGGTGGCTCCACGCTTTTCAAAACCAGAGGCCTTGCTGTCGAATTCAGTTTATCGTTTTACCCAGGACGCGGATGTAGTTTATCATCTTACCCAGGACGTGGATGTAGTTTATCGTCTTACCCAGTATGCAATAGTTTTAGATTAAAATAATTTTTTTGAAAATAATAATGATTTTATCGATACCAAGTCCTACTAATCAGCCTATAGCTAGGGTGGGAGAAGAAGTGGATTCATAACTTCCCCAAGGGTATTTGCGCATAAGTGAATATAACGAACCCGACTGGAACTCGGCTCTCCGACTTCCAGCTCCGAGCTGTTATCCATGACACCACCCGCACATCCAAACTTACAGCACGTGGTAGTCCGAAGCAGAAAGGAATGGTATTTAAGTTTAAACAATGTTAAAATCAGTTCATTAAGATTTCCCACCTATCTACTAGGGAAGAGAATTTCCCAACATGTGCCAGCATGCATTTGAAAAGGTTAACTTGAGAAATGGCATAATTGTTCTAATGTATCCAGGCCTCCAATCTCCGAAAATCTCGTTAATAAGTATCAATGCGCATCGACTTTCCATAAGGATAGGTTTATTGAATAGACCACATTCTAACTTTCATTCGAGACAATTTTTATTAAATTGAAGGAATGGCTGCCCTGCTATCTCTTTAAGTCAGTTATGTGCCATACGTGATACACACTTAGGCGATCATGTATCTTTTGATATATGACTGACGATGCGGATTTTTTCCTGCAGTAGGTTGCCATCCAAACTATAGAATCTGGTCTGTCCTGCTATTTATCCATACCTCATAGGGGAGAAGAAGATTCATACCTTTTCCAAGGGTATTAGCACGTAGGTGAATGTAATGGATTCGACAGGAATTCGAACTTGGCTCTCCGATTCCTCAAGCCGAGCCACTATCCATTACTCCACCCTTCAGCATAAATATATTATTGATAAATGTATCTTCCTTATCCTCGTTTCCCTGATCCTCTTACTTTTAATCGTTGTGCACTTGACGAAAAAAGGAACGAAAACCAACCAACTCTTTCTAATATTTTTCTTTTTTTTTTCTTCATGTAGCTAATTATTGTGACTGCGTTTTGTTTTATCCGGTATCCTCTTCTCCTTCTTTTATCCGGTATCCTCTTCTCCTTCTTTTATCCGGTATCCTCTTCTCCTTCTTTTATCCGGTATCCTCTTCTCCTTCTTTTATCCGGTATCCTCTTCTCCTTCTTTTATCCGGTATCCTCTTCTCCTTCTTTTATCCGGTATCCTCTTCTCCTTCTTTTATCCGGTATCCTCTTCTCCTTCTTTTATCCGGTATCCTCTTCTCCTTCTTTTATCCGGTATCCTCTTCTCCTTCTTAATGCGTTTATTTTATCGCAATGGCTAAAGGGAATCAAGACAAAAGGAAACGGAGAAAATCACATAGCGTAGGTAATGTAGTTGAATAATTCGGTCTTGCGAGCAGTGTTTGAGTTTAAAGAACACATAGGTGAGCTTTGGCGCCGAAGTGGCTGTTTAGTTTAGTTTATTTATTTATTATAAACATTTGCGAATGTGAGTTCTTATAATGGCTTTTATTTATAAATGGTTGTTTCGTTGTAGGAATATTACTTCGTGGATCATCACCCACATCCTCAAAAATCAATAAAATTAATCGACACAAAACGTCTGTTGTCTTTAATAACTTATGCATTTTTTATATATATATATATATATATATATATATCAAATAAAGAGAAAGAACAGACAGAATCCAAAGTTTTTTAGCATTTCCTTTTTTTTAAGTACTCGATAGAATGTAGAGCGTAATATTTTAAATATATTTAAATTTTAAAAATATATTTTACATCACGGCACAGATAATTTCATTAGCAATCGATGTTAGGTAACTTTACATAACATCGTTTGATAATGGTACAAATTTAAAGTTCCGAAACATACAAATTCCCGTGTCGCGATGTAAAATATATTTTAAATAAAAATATTGCTAATGCATAGATCTATATCTATCTATCTATCTATTCATACATATATATATATATATATATATATATATATATATATATATATATATATATATATATATATATATATATACATATATATATATATATATATATATACATATATATATATATATATACATATATACATATATATATATATATATATATATATATATATATATATATATATATATATATATATATATATAATTTATTTGTTCAAGTTTTTATTATGTAGTAATAAATACTTATTTGAAAAATAAATTTTTCTTCATCGGCTGGAAATTAACCTATTGGATATTTATACAAATTAGACGAGTTGAACAACTCCTCGCTGTTCAGCCAAAATCCTGTGCCATCAAAGTTGACTAAGTTCTTCCCACTAGAATTTTAAATATCAATAAAAATGTATTACTTAAAGAAATGGAACAAACAGGCTGGAATTTTAGCAAATGACGCTAATTCAGACTGATTTTTACTTTTACTATTTTTATTTTCCTTTTCAGAGAAAAAGGAACCCCCTAGCCCCTTTGCTCTTTGTGCAATGTCGATGGGGTATAAAAATGGTGGAAAAGGCATTAAGCCTTATTATTCGTGGATAGAAGTTTGTTTAAGTGGCGTTTATTTCGTGTTCCTTTTCATTCATTGTTTTTTTTTTCTTTTTTCCGAAGCAATATTTTTACTTTTCTAAACGGTGTCAAAATGAATGGAATAATAATTCCAAATGCCAGAGGCTGAAAGAAAAACAGAAAATGTTGATACCAAGTGAAGCTAAACTCTGTTTCTAGAACGAACTGATAGTCTAACAACTGAATTTCCAGGGTTTTTCTTGGCGAGGACGGCTTTGGGGAAAAGATCGTTGTGTAAAATGATCTGGGTGAGGTTTTCAATCAGAAGTTCGTGAATAATGAGACTTTTCTTTTCAAAACAAGAATAGATTTTTTTATATGATGAATATTAAATTGAACCTAGACTTAATGTTACACTATATTTTTTAAAATAGATATTTAGGATCATGAGTGATGGAAGCATAAAAAACAACGTAAAAGAACGAAAATAACTCCGAAGAACATGCTTACAAGTATTCAATATCGAATAAAGACATTTGATAGGAAATAAAAAGTATAATTCTCGAAAATGTCTATTTTTTTCTTTTCTTTTTTTTAAGCGTTTCACCCCAAGCAAGGCGGCGGGAAGCCACTAGTACGCAAGGGGTTACAGAGAGTTGCAGCGAGAGCACAGAGGAGTGATAGAGGAAAGGATGAAGAGAAGGATAGGGGATAGATCAAGGCATCTGGAGACGTCGATTGACATTACATTTGAATAGTTGGAGATTATAGCTATCAAGGAAACAGGAAAAGGGGAGGGAGTTCCACAGGCGAGAAGTGCGAAACATGAAGCATTAAAATAAAATATCTATATTTCTTTTAAATTAACAAAAGATTCTTATCGGTGACCATTGTTACGTTAATAGGTTATTTATTAAGCCAAATCGAACATGGTGAACGTGAGAGATAGTTGGTTTATAGGCATGTTTGTTAAAAAGAGCCATAGATAAAAAAAAAAAAAGTGTCTTGAAACGGTTGATATAGCTCCGGTGAAACAATATGCCAAATCATATGAAAAATACAATTTTATTACAGACCTCACATTACAGAATTCTTCTTCTATGTGCCGCGTTCCTGCAGGACATAACTTACTGCCCTTTGTAACTTTTTAAAAAGTTTGTCTTCTTCACTATCTCTTCTAATCCCTGTTCTGTCATCCATTTATACAAGCTTGTTAGGTAAGTTATGCGCTGCTTTGCTATGCCCCACTCGCCTTCAGTATGTCCTGTGAGTGTCAAATTTTCCATACCCTCTTACCTGATTATGTGCACTAGAAAATTGAACTGTCTCTTCCTGTTGCTCTGTGTAAGTATCCTTTTTGTTTCTATTTTCTCTAAAATGTCATCGTTGCTCACATGTCCAGGCCGTGGTATCATCAGCATCCTTCTGTAGAACCACATTTCTGCTGCTTCAAGTTTCTTCTTTATCTTTGATGAGATGGCCCAGCATTCACTTTTATATACGAGTACCGATATTACAAAACAGTTCAGTACTTTTTTTTCCAATCAAATTTTCTCGTTTCTTAATACTTTGCTTAACTTTCGGAAGGAATCTTTCGCTATCCTAATGCACCTTCGGATTTAGGTGTCAAATTTTCCATCTTCTGTTGAAACACTTCCAAGATATTTAAATTTTTGAAATTGTTTACTTTTGGTATGTCGAAGTTGTAATTTGTTTCCTTAGCTGACAACCTTACATTCTATCTTCTTATCGTTGATGTTTAGTCCTTTCTTCTCTCGTTTCTTTGCTACCTTCTTTGGGTGTTCCTGTAGTTTCCTTTCTAAAACTTAAAAATTGTTCTGTCAAGAATGTTCTGCTATTGCTGTTGATAGTAAACCGAAAGCTTTTGCAAATTACTTCACTTTCTATTGTACGTCCGAGTTTTCAATTCTCTCCACATTGATTATGTTAGGGCCAGAGTTTAGGCAAGCCAATTATGAAACCCAGCAATGTCAAAATCATTGAGAAGATTTTGTTACCCGCTATGTATTGTAAGGTTATCCATCATGTTGGAATATTTCACCTTCCAGTAATAGATAGATCAATGTAATATATTTTCGCTGTTAGTCAAATTTCTATTATTTTTATTCTATTCGTTTATTCTTCGTGTCAAGCGTCAGAGACACTTTATTCGTAAAACCCGAAAAGTATATTGAGACGAACAATTAGAAGCGTAATGTACAAACTTAATAGCGGATGAATGTGAGTCCCTCTTTTCTGTGATTGTTGACCTAAATAGTGTTCGCTTTTCTTTGTCCTGTCTGTCTTAATTTGGCCTTCCAATTACAGTCGCCAGCATTATCGTCCAAGTCGATGCTTTATCTTATAACTCCAACAAGAATATGAAATTTTCACACAAGGTTTTCTTCGCCATTCATGCCATGAAAAATATAGAACCGAGGAAATAATGAACAGGAAATAAAGTACGGCGTAATGGTTATCGGTCCGCAAAACGAAGTTGACGTGCCACTTACTTCGCCCCTTAGGAAAGGTATGAATGTTCTTCTCTTTCGCTCTTGTCGCAGAATGTGGGCAATTATGACAACAGATTCGCAGAAAATATACTGGTGCCGTTTCCTGTTGCCTTTTCTATGGTTTGTAATTCAAAGTGTTCCTTCTCTTAGACTGGTATCTGTTTATATTTCTTAGGTGAGGAATTATATACACTATTTACATTATGCGAGCTATTGTCCTCACCTTTGTTGCCATATTTATCACAACGCTTCGGCCGTTGTACGCTCCGGCCTTCTTCAGGTGATTAGAATGTCGAACTTAACCCTTTATTTTGCTCGCTGGGATAGACTGTTCTAGTTCCACGTGCCATGTCTAATGGAAGCCAGTTATCAGTTATCACCCGGTACTCCACCTCTGCAAGTTCCCCACTGCCTTAACCAGGTATTGAACTAACAACTCTTTGGGTGCTGTCACTGGATCTAACTAACGCCTTTATCCATTGTGCCATGTGTCCACCAAAGTCTAGAGACTACAGTCTACTATACTATTTAACCCAAAGCTAACGAGAAAATGAGAAAGTGAGATATATATATGCCTTTTTCAAAGGCAAATACGCAAAAGTAAACATAACAGACTTGCCCAGAATTTGAACTCGGCTCGCTCATTCCATTTTCTGCGCCCGTATCCGTTACAATGTACACATTATTACAGGAGTGTAATGTTTACAGTAAACATGAAATATTATACAGTTACTTTTAAAAGTATATATTAGTGCATTAATAAGTCTGTAGTCTAATGCGGTCTTCTGGAATGGTACTTGTGGCCATTTTGAAAAGTTCCACCTGCTTGAAACTCATCTGTCATTGAAGTTAAGTGAGTTTTGTGGTTGGATCAGTTGGCAAGTCCCTTCGAAACTGTCTTTGAATTTCAGATATGTATTCGAATTCCTAATAGCACTCTAGGATAAATTTTCTTTTCTTCGTGTTTAGTTTCCCTGCTTTTATTTTAAATCAATTGCATCTATAATATATATATTTAGTAAGTTATGGGCTGTAAAATTCTGTATGCATTTTTGTGCTGATATACATTTCATGTATGTAAGATTTTTTACAGATGCTACACTCTCATCAGCTATCTACACGCCTCACCATGAACGTGGGTGGATGTGTAGGCGGCATAATGGTTAGTGGCTCGCAATAAGAAATCGAAAAGTCGAGTTCCAATTCAGTTTGGGTTCCTAAAATTCGCTTAAATATCTTTTGGAAAATTATGAATCCATCACCGTCCCCATCTATGGATTAAATAGTCGGACTTGTATCTGGAAAATCATAATGTAATTTACCCACGGGCGTACATATAGACAAGTGCCCTCGACCACCAAACCTAACTCTTTAGTGCAATGAAGAAGGTGCTACCACAGGATTGGAATATGTGACTTCCCTCATAAAAGTAAGAGAGCGTGAGAACAGATACTACACTCTGATCCAAGCCTGAAGGCGTTATTTAAGTTACATTCCAATGATGGTAGGATACGACACAAGGACGTTATTAATATAGGGTTCCCATACGTGAGCATATGACCTAAGAATAAAAATTGCACAATTTCCGCCACCACTGTCACGGAGAAAGAGAAAAGACGCTATACGTTAATACGAGCTTGGAAGCAGTATTTACCGATCTTCAAACGAGAGTAGGATGGGGCATAAGGTCGTTTTAATTTGCTGTGTTCAGATGCGTACATATGGTCTAAGGTCAAAAATTGCCCAGTCCCAACAACCACTGACATTGGGGTCCGCTAACCCATCCACTTCATCGTCATGTAGAAGGTACTGCCACAGAAACAGAATCCCTGTGACTAGGTTAGTCCTCATAATTTTAAGAAGAAAACTAGATATCACCCTTTGACACCACGGATATTTGCCTGTGATAACCCTATTTCACAAAACATTTCTTAACTTTAGACAATAAATAAACACTAAATCGTGAATTTCTTTCTTTCTGTTTCTTCAAAGCCTAATGTTATCTTCTTCAGAAAATACTTTAATGAAATAATTCGTTCTTTTTGTGAAAATAAAATGCTAATTTTTTTAATATCTTAATACTGACGGCAAAGTATAAGGCATTTGGTGGAAAAAAAATCTAACGAACCTCTAATTAGGAACAAAGTCACCGCCAGGTAGATTGTTGTATCCTTAAAGAGGTTACAAACAAAGGTGGTACTCGAGTGAAGGAACAACAACACGCGCGAAGATGAAAGAAGAGAGGTTTATTGTAAAAGACAATTCCACTACTGGAAGACAAGGAATCGGGTGGCAGGCTAGTAATTGCCGAAGTAAGGATATTTGCCAACCTTATGCCACCCTTGAAATAGTTTTCATGTCTCAGTGAATCCCTGCATAAAATTTATTATATACCATTATTAATATCTATCTTTTTTATATTTTTACCGCAGTTCACGTGGTAAACATAATTCATTTTTGGATAACTTTTTTAAGGAAAAACTGACTCACATTTTTTTGCCAAATTTACTGGCAATGAAAAAAAAATCTTATTGCTCGTTTATGAACTTTACATCGAGGTTTTGATTCCCCCCCAAAAAACATCTGTAAACACACAAAAAATAAACATAAATAACTAATGTCATTATAATTTATTATAATGTCAAGGATTTTCCAACAATATATCGTACGTGCGTCGTAAAATTACGAATATAAAATTAAACAACAATTTAATTAGCCTAACTTATCCCCGCTACTCGCGGAACAGCTAACGGCCCCTTGCGGAGCCCAAGAGTTGGGAAAAACTCGTTTCGACTATGTTTAAGTAAAAATCAATCCAATATTTCACGATGGATATTCATAGATTTCGATATTAATGATACGTGCGTTACTTTTTAAAAAACTTTTCTCGACTATGTTTAAGTAAAAAAGCAATCCAATATTTCACGATGGACATTCATAGATTTCGATATAATTGATACGAGGGTTAGTTTTAAAAAAAACTTTTCTCGACTATGTTTAAGTAAGAAAGGAATACAATATTTCACGATGGACATTCATAGATTTCGATATAAATGATACGTGGGTTACTTTTAAAAAATGACAATCTTTGTTGGATCATATAATGTCGAATTTTATATAAAACACCCAGTGAGGATCAAACTCACTATTTAGTAATAATAGTCAATCTGACTAGCATTGCTAACCATTACTACAAGGGCGTAAAACCGAAAAAGGATCGTAATCATCACTTGTGCCATGATCGGGTGTTTTGTAGAGTGTCTGTCAGCTAGCAACTTACCAGTTTCCTCAACATATCTGAATTGAAAGCTGGAGAGGTATTCATTGATGCGTAGCGTGTTTTAGGGAAGTAGACCTAGCGGAGCCCATCCCTCTCCAGGTCAAACGACAGCTGATATCTTCTGACTTGAAGACTCACCTCCGTCACGGACATGTGGCCGTTGATGACATCGAGGGATTACTTCTTCCTGGCCGTTGACTTCAGTCTACGATGACCTCTGCTCATTGATGTCCTGTCATCACTGCACTGGTTACATAGATAGATGTGGAAGCCAGTCTACCTAATTGTGCTAGATTGCCGTTGGCCCTAAAATCAGGTTCATCCGTCCTTTGAAAGATTTTCTTTTAAATCCTGCTGTGTGTCTGGCCACCCGCTTTACCAGAAAAGCCTTTAGTCACCATACGGAAGGTAAGAAGGTTACCAGAAGCATTCCTAGAGGGTCCTGACATAACAAAAATAATATTAAATTATAAATATATAAATATAAATCCATATATAGTTAAATAAAGAAAAAAGTGAACACTTGATTAACAGTTAGCGCTGTTAAAGATCATTGAAGGTATCCGAGTGACACTTGTTAGTGGAACATATCTCTTCTGCCACTTGTGTGATATTTAAATCGGCGACTTCTAAATGACTTTTGTATGCTTAAATGTTGGATTTAACGAGGAAAGTTAATTCCCTTATGAGTCAGTTTTGAAAAGAATTAAATATTTACAAAAGAAAAATAAAACGCCATAATAATTTTTAGTGCACGTAAGCGCTTCCGTAGCCACGCGAAATGAAAGTCCGTCATAGCAACTAAAATGTACGCGTGTCTGTCTGTCTGCCTCTGCATGTGTAAGTATGCATGCATGACTTGATTACAGTAATATGACCATGTTCTGATATACCAACCATCATCTTCAGCAAATATTTTTGCAAAACGAAGTCGGACCCGACGGGTTACGTTTACATTTCAACGAGTGTTTTTTTTTTTTTTTTTTTTTGATGAATTACTTCCTTTGTATTCATTGGGTTACATAACAAACTGGATTACTTAACGCACCAGCATTTTTTTTATTTCCATATATTATAATTGCTGAAGCAGACACTTGTATGCAAAACGTCATGCACTTTGAGAAATGTCTAGTCGTTGCAATATTTAATAGGTTTCCTCTTTGAAGACAAGTAAACGTTTGAAATTTAAAAGAAAATGCCCGACTCAAGCATCTATTCTATAGTATAAAACAATGTGACTTCATATATTCATCGGTCACGCAGAATGAGCTCCCCTTCTTCGTAATGTTATATTCAGTTATTATCGTAACAGGTGTCATTGCTTGACACGAATAAATGAATAAGTCTTTTCTTTCCATAGCAACATAATAAATCCCTGGTAACTAGAAGATTTATTTATTTATGTTTTAATATATTTTAGGGACATGAAGTATTTTTGAATATGTAGGAGAGTCCTCTGAGATGCGAAGGTTTAAGTTGTAATGATTATTTTGACTATATTTTATATATAGACAATTATTTTCTGTTATTTAACATTTAAACGATTATCTCAACAACATAAGCAAATATTATAACAACAACAAACCTTTTAAAATACGAGGAGCTTGAAAACGGAATATCAAAAATGTGGCACATGGGCACATCAACAATCCATGTTATAGTTGGAGCCCTCAAATTGGTTGGATAAGATTCCAGTAGACTAGTTGAAGGGATTCCTGGAAGTCCATGCCTTAAAGAAATACAAAAAAATGTTCTCACAAGTATAGCGCACACCTAACGAAGGGCTTTATCTATGTAAATATGTGTGATTTATTTTTCAAAACTTCTCACTGGAAAATGTCATGATGCCATTTCTGACCTTAGGTTTCTGGTCAGGACCCGGAAGAAAATGTGTATACACCAGAAATCAAAGAGAATAAAACAATAATAATAATAATAGTAATAATAATAATAATAATTAAAGTCAAATATTTATAAGGACAGTTATTATTATTAATAAATGGTCTTATAAATATTTGTTTTTTCTTGATTACATAATCTATCTATATATATATATATATATGTGTGTATATATATATATATATATATATATATATATATATATATATATATATATATATATATATATATATAAGAAAATGTTATTATTTAGCACTTTCGAATAGTTATCACGTAAACAATTACAATAATATTATATTTAGCGACTGCCCAAAGAAGAATCCGCAATGTTATCAGTCCTGACCTAGCATCTCTGCTTCAATCCATTTCTCACCAACATAACGTAGCTTCACTGCGTCTTTTCTATATATGTTTTAATGGCAATTTCTTTTTTATGAGCTTTCCTCTTTGGTACCTCTTTTTCATGAATTTAAGCGCAGTACTAGACTAGTAGATAGATCTCATCATTTTACTGTCAAAATTGCCATGTGTAATCGTAAGTTCTATTCTAATAATGTCTTCTCTTGCACTTCTCGCCCGTGTAGCTTTCTTCCAGCTTCTTGTCAACTAAAAATTTAATTCTGGCGTCAACAGCCATCTGTCTCTTTTTATTGTCCTTTCTCCTTACTAACCCCTTCCCTCTTAGTGGCTTTATCGCCACTATTGGTGTGAAATGATTAAAATAATATTTTACTCATATTCATTTACTCTGACGTCCATCGAACGAAACTAGCTAAATAAATCTCTTAGTTCATTTCCTGTGTCCCTGAATTATGTCTACTGGCTCCGAGGTTCTCACCAGTGAGCAGCTCAGCCAAAAGACAGTAACAACGGCGAGTTTCGAGCGAGTGCAGGCTAAATATGTACGTGGAGCTGAATCGCTATTATCCAAGACGGTATTGGCACACTATCGTTAGATAAAGGGCTTACTAGACTGGTCAGCAGCCAAAGTGAAGCAGTGTTCCTCATCACATGTTCGTAACCAAGGCGAGTGGGAAGACGTCGGTTGTAGTTTGACCTGGAGGGGGGTGGACTCCGCTAGGTCTATCTGCCCAAGACACGCAACGCCTGAATGAATGCCTACTGGGTCATTTAGAAGGAGCTGGTCAGGTACTCAGGTGCGCAATGACCCTAAGCCCACATCCAGTCATGGAACTACTACTACTGTTGATGATGTTGAAGGAAAGTCATTTTTTAAGTTTCTTTAAACGTTTTATTTTTAATGTTTTAAAAACAAATCTCTTTCTTACATTTTAATACTAAAATTCACTTCATATAAGCCTCAAGAGCCACTCATTGTAGAGCGTTACTGAATGAGGCGTTTGATATGAACGTAACAGGAGGTAGAAAGAAGTGCAGATAATGAAGATAAGGCGGATAGACAATGATTGAACCATGTCTTGAAGAGGGTAAGATTGTAGTATACAGGGAAGCATCCACGTGGGAGTATGTTCCAAAAAGTATCAGTTCTTGCGGAAAAGGCAGTCTACGCCTTGGACAACATCCGATTAGTTCCGACAGAAGGTAGAGAAATAAAGCAAAGAGAAAGGACTAAACATCAATTGCAAGAAGACTGATCGCATGGTTGATTGAAAAAGGAACAGTCCAACATACATATTACATATTTGAGATACTGAAATCAAACAGGTGCAACAATTTAGACATCTGGGAAGCGTATTGACAGGGATCGGAAAGTGTGACGCGGAAATCCGAAGACGAATTGGTATAGAGAAAGATGCCTTCTAAAAGTTGAGCAAAGTATTAAAAAACAGAAAAATATCGTTAGAAACAAAGAAAAGAGTACTGAACTGTTATGTAATATCAGTCTGCCTATATGGTAGTGAATACTGGACAATCTCCACGCATAAGAAGAGACTTGAAGTAACAGAAATGTGATTCTACAGAAGGATGCTGAGAATACCATGTACCAAATATGTGAGCAATGACAAAGTTTTAGAGAAAATGAAAACAAAAGCACACTTATACATGATATCGGGAAGAGATCATTCAAATTTCTGCGGCACATAGTGAGGAAAGAAGGCTTGGAAGGTAAGACAGACAGATTGAGAGACAGGGGAAAGCAACGCACAACCTACCTAGCGGGCTTGAGTAAATTGATGGCCGGGCAGGGTTTGGTGGAGACGGAAAAGGGGCAAAAGTTATTAAGAGCTACAAAAGACAGGAAATTGTAGGGAACCATAATCGCCAAAGTCTTGAAGGGACACGACGTATAGAAGAAGAAGAAGAAGAAGAAGAAGAAGAAGAAGAAGAAGAAGAAGAAGAAGAAGAAGAAGAAGAAGAAGAAGAAGAAGAAAATGCTCACAGGAGTGGTCACTCCAGCATCGCCTCACTAGCATTCGATTGAGTAAAACTGACGCAATGCTGCCACCACCAGCTGGATTGAAAACAAAAACTCTAGACACATAGCTATCGTTTCTCAAGATGGAAGTATACTACTAAACACATAATTATTACTTTAATGATTTCACAATATTCTAGCAGAACCAACGGTTGGTGATATGTAATATACTTAGGACGCTACTCCGAAAAATATGCCCCCTGCCTCCATTGCACTGCGATGGGGAAAGCCGTTACTTGCGCTCGGTTACAGTTTGATACTATCATCCAACGCAGACAACGAGAAGTGTCTTAATCGAATACGTCGGACCCTCGATGACGATGATTTTTTTTTATATATATACTAAAGTTAACCCCAATGCAAACAAGACTCGAGAACAATCCAAGGTAGAGGGTAACTGAATGTTAAAGAAAGTGGTAGAAAGTGAAGATTATAATTCACTTCAAAGTAGTCTAAACGAATGATGTGAGAACTTATAATTTTACTTTTATTGTAAGAACAAAAGAAAAAAAGACAAATCGGTTATCCGATGCAGGAATAAATAGAGTGAACATCCAAGTTGATTAGAACTTCAGTCTCTTTGACACCGCCGTAACATAGCTTCCTTGTGTATTTTCTATAAATATTTACATGGCAATCGTGCTGATGACTTTCCCTCTTTTGCATCTCGATTTTACGAATTTAAACGCAGTACTAGATTGGCAGCTAGATCTCATCATTTTACAGCTGAAATTGCTAGATGTAGACATAAGTTCGATGCTAACATTTTCTCTCGCACATCTCGCTTATGGGATTCTCTGCTGGCTTCTCTCTTGTCAGTTAGCTTTGATCTAAAACTTAAATACAACGTCAATCGTCATCTTCTTTCTCCTTAATTCTTGTTCGTTTATTTTCCTCTTTCTTTAATAATGATTTTTCTCAGAAGAACGCTCATTAACCACCCTTGCGTCTTAGTGGCTTTATCGCCTTGCTTGGAGTAAAATGATTAAACAAAACTGATTTGAATGCAAAGAGATAAAAAAAAGATAATTCTAGAAGAAAAAATCCTTTTTATTATTTTCTATCCGAAAGCAAACGAAATAAGTTATTTATTGAGCAGTTGTAGCATCGGTTGCCGCATCAGTTGCAGCATCGTCTTCCTTCTTCATATCTCGTTAATTGTGTAGTCGAACGCTGTTATTTTATTCAGCCTTCTCAGGGTGTCCAGTCAAGGGGAGATAAATTTTAGTTCTTAAAAATAAATCAAATTTCTTAATTTTTACTATGTTCACTTTTGAATTGCCTCATTTTAAAATTCGGTGTCAGTTCAATTGCTAAAAGGAACCTAAATTCTGCGTCTTAAAATTTCATTAAGTCTCCAATAACAAGTGCCTGCGTATGTAATCTTAGACGTTCTCAGAAGTCTACCACAAAATTTGTCAAGCTTGGAATTAAGTCTTTTGGAACCAACTAATGCAGCAAATAGAATTCTTTTTTTATACAACCGTCGAACAGAGCATATTTGGAGTTGTGTCATCTCAAAGATTAACTCCGCCTTGTGCTGCACAACGACGTCTGATTTCCCCTGTTGCAAGAACATCAGAAAGGAACAAGAATTACAACAGAAAAAAATGAATCAAGAAATTTTAATGAAAGAAGAAAAAAGTAAAACATCAAGAAAAAGCTTTTCATGGAAGTAGAAGTAAAAAGAAAAAGAAAGAAGTTTTAATGAAGAAAGAGATAAGAAAAAGAATCAAGAAAGAGATTTTAATATCAGAAGAAAAAATAAAAAATAAGGAAGAAAGAGGTTTCAATGAAAGAAAAAACAAAAAGCATTAAAAAATGATTTAATGAAAGTAGAGAAAGAAAGAATCAAGAAAGAGGTTTTAATAAAAGAAGAAAAAGACATACATAAACACGTTTTCATGGACGTCGAAGAAAAATGGAAAAAAAATGTGATTTAATGAAAGAAGAAAAACGAAAATGAATAAAGATGGTTTTAGTGGAAGAAAGATAAAAACTAAAACCATCAAGAATGAGTTTTTAATTTGAATAGAAGAAAAAGAAAAAATGAAGGTATAAGTAAGAAATGGAAGCGAAAACAATTCGGTAACGGTGTCGTTTGGATCAAATATTAAGTTTAACGTGTTTACAGCCTTTTTTTTCTTTACAGGAGTGAGGAATGGAAGCAATTAAAACATCCTTTGTTGCGGTTTGAAACCAACATTACTACTGGAAACACAAACAGAA
The DNA here is from genome assembly GCA_964036315.1 of Acanthosepion esculentum. Classification (NCBI taxonomy): domain Eukaryota; kingdom Metazoa; phylum Mollusca; class Cephalopoda; order Sepiida; family Sepiidae; genus Acanthosepion; species Acanthosepion esculentum. The sequence goes on along the minus strand of OZ038480.1, from coordinate 109,733,446 downwards.
TCAGTGAATATAATGGCCGAATACCTGGCATGTACGTTATGCAGGAAGCTCAGTAACTTTAATATGCTTTAATGAAAAATTCCTAGCATTAATTAGCAGAGGTAAAACAATCCTCATCCAAAATGACAATGTAAAAGAAAATCAGGCGAACAAATATAGATCAATTACCACCTTTTTCGCCCTGTCGACTGGGTCTGTAGAATACGCCGACTGCACCTCTGCAGAGGGGTAAGACCCCCTCCCCCAGTGGGGCGTCCCGGGTATGACGATAAACTACATCCGTGTCCAGGGTAAGACAATAAACTACGTCCAACAGAAAGGCCTCTGATAAGGAGGTTTTGATGAGCGTGGAACCACCTCTTAATTTCTGGTGTTCCCAGGTCCACCCTGACCAGGGGTGGTAGCATCTGATAAGGGTCCAGATATAGGCAAATAGTTAACCCCGAAATTGAGGTAAAAAGCATACAAGTGTAAAAATAGGTTTTAATACCAGAAATTCTTTGAAAAAAAATTATTACCAGAAATTAATTTTAAAAAAAACTATTACCAGCAATACGTTTTCGAAAACAAAATATTACATGTGATCGTACTCAAAAATATGAGTAATTGAAAAATGGTTCAAATATATATGTATACATACACACATTTTTTACCAAGCTATTGCTATGTATATATTTCAAAAATTTTGTTGGCATTAAATGACACACTGAGGTTGATATGCCATAAAACAAAGCAAGCAACCAACTAACATTACCACCTTTTACTAATCATTTCACCCGACACAAGGCAATAAAGTCACTTGTCAAACCTTTTGAGGTTATTTAAAGCTTAAATATATTTTTGGATTGTAGGAATTTATTTCTTTGCAGATAATAATGATTTTCAGGTTAATGCCTTACTATTTAACCTATAGCTACGTGAAGAAGATGTGGGTTCATGCCTTTCCTAAGGTTATTTGTACATAAGTGAATATGACGAATCCGACGAGAATTCGGACTCGGCTCTTCGATCTCATTGTGACACTTTATCCATTACACAACCCGAGCATCCAAGTATACAGTACCATCTGTGTCACTGACCACGTTCAACGTTGCTTAACCTCATTGATCGTACGAGAACTGATGTTTCAACGTGGTACGGCCGTAAACCTGCTTACCAAGGAGTATTCAAATACAATTCAACAAAAGCAAAATGAAATACAGGAAGGGGATAAGAAAGGATTGCATAAGGAAGAAGAGCAGAAACAAAAAATGGAACTGAGGAGGAGAAATAAACGATTGTCGTTGCAGGCTGAGAGAAAAGGATTTGTCTATATTTCTGAGATGAGGTATTATGTACACTATTTACATTATTCGGACTATTGTCCTCATCTTTGTTGCCATATTTATCACAACGTTTCTGCCGTTGTACGCTCCGGCCTTCTTCAGATGGTTGAAATGAACTGAACTCTTTATTTCGCTCACTGGGGTAGACTGTTCTAGTTCCACGTGCCATGTCTAATGGATGTCAGTTATCAGTTATCTCCTGTTAATTCACCTTTCCAAGTTCTCCACTGCCTTAACCAAGTATTGAATTCACAACTCTTTGGTTTCTGTCACTGGATCTAACCAACGTCAGTACCCACTGTGCCATGTGTCCTTAAGGTTCTCCACTGTGCCATATGTCCTTAGGGGCACATGGCACAGTGGAGAACTTGGAGAACATGGCGAAATAAAGGGTTCAGTTCGACATTTCAACCACCTAAAGAAGGCCGGAGCGTACAACGACCGAAACGTTGGGATAAGTATGGTAACAAAGATGAGGAAAATAGTCCGAATAATGTAAATAATGTAAATAAAGGATTATCTTAGAATTATGAGAATTAAAATATATTTTATATAAATGAGAAATAAAGTAATAAAGTAATTTAGAGGGGTGAGAAATAAAGGAGGTACTAATGGATAGCGGCTCGGATTGAGGAATCGGGGAGCCGAGTTCGAATTCCAGTCGAATCTATTTCATTCACTTATGTGTCAATACCCTTGAAAAAGGTATGAATCCTCTTCTTCTCCCCCATGAGCTATGGATAAATAGCAGGACAGACTGGTTTCTATAGCCTTGGATGGCAACTGGTCTACCGCAAAAAGAAATGGCAATTTACTGGAGGGAAAAAATCTGCCTCATCAGTCATGTATCAAAAGATACATGATCCCCTAAGCGTGTATCACAGATGGCACATAACTGACAGTGAGAAATAATGGAGTCTCCGTAGACGATGAGAAATAAAAGGTTTGTGAGCATGAAAATACTTTAGGAAGATGAGGAATAAATGAATATCTTAGGATTATTAGAATTAAACAAATATTTGACGAAGATGAAAAACTAAAGGGTGACTTAAAAGGAAAAATAAAAGAGTTTCTTTGGTGAATAAAAAATAAAGGATTATCTTAAGATTATAAACATAAAAATATTTTACGTAGATTGGAAATAAATGAATAGCTTAGATGAAAATTAAACGAATGTCCTAACAAGATGAGAAATTTTAAACATTTAAGCAGGAAAACATTAAATAAATCTTTGTGATTTTTTAATGTATCCTTCCAAAATATGTCATATTCTTAAATATTATTCTATATTTACGGCGGGATTAGTACTCGAGCATACAAAGCTGATCAAATAAAATTAAAATAAGTTAAACTATTTAGATCTATTAAAACATGAACAATTTTAGCATCAGGTAACAACTGTACTTATATGACATTGCCTATGAAATCAGCAAAGAGTACGAAAGATGCTATCAAAAACTTTTAAGATGATCATGCAGGTCTTATGAAGGTGGTGTTCGTTACAAATCCATTTCCTGGTTTTAAGTTCTCACCATTTAAAAGAGCAGGAAATGATGAAGCCAAAGTTTTATAAGGGTTATCACAAAGCGAAGATCAGTTCTCAACAAATCTATATTGGCCCAAAGGCATTTTCGCTTTCCAATTGCAAATATTTTTTTTAATCAGTTCACTCCTAACAAGGCGATGATGCCTCTAAGAGAATAAGAAGACTTTAAAATGAACCGGAAACCCAATCCTAAACAGGAAACAAGGGATAAACCTATACCCCTGATCAAAAGAGCGGGGAGGTGTGTGAACTGGGCGATAAATGAAATTAATAAAATTAATATGCAATCATGCATAAACATGTGAGATACATAAACATTAACAAAAAAAATAAAAAATATATATAATAATAATAATAATAATATGTAAATTGTTCACGTCCGTCCTGACGAACTGTACTTACTCTTTTCTCGATGAAAACAACATTCTTCCCCGGGATGTCGAAGAGGTTCATATAGTTTGCAAAGATCAACTACTAATGAATAAAATGATCCTGGAAAATTGCAAGAGCAAAAGGTAGCAATCTCAGCGCAGCTTGGATAGATTACCGTAAAACCTTTGTTAGCGTGCCACACTAGTGGAACCTAAGGTTTTGGAAATGTACCAAGTCTCATGGGCCATAGCAAATTTCCTTAAATATAACAAGAAAATGTGGACAACCACATTATACCAAAATCGCACCAACGGTGCTGCTACTTTCAGTTGTTTGAATATCCGACGAGGACTCTTTCAGAAATAATTATGGTTACAAAGTAAAATAGAAAAATTTTAATCACCTATTTTACATTGATTATATCAAACTCTTTGCCAAAAATGACAATGAGTCGAAGAGTATCCACAATAATGTAAAATGTTTTAGTGGCGACATCTGTATGTATTTCGGATTAGATAAATGTGCAAAAGTAACAGTCCAGAAAGGGAGAATTACAGAAACATACTCAATAGATCAAGATATTATCACAAAGATTAGAAACCTGGAACAAAAAGAAACCTATAAATACATTGGAGACAGCGAAGGAGATGGAATACAACATAGCCAAATGAAGAAGAAAGTAAGAAAAGAATATTATAGGCGTGTCCGTCTGGTGTTAAATACCGATTTGAATTCACAAAACAGAATATCAGCTAGAAACACTTTAGCTGTCCTTGTGGTGCAATACAGTTTCAACATCCTTAACCGGACCGTAGCTGACATTAAGCGAATGAATGTCAAAACGAGAAAGCTTCTCACTTGCCATCGCATGCATCATCCTAAGGCTGATGTTGATAGTCTGTATGTACCCAGATCCAAAGGAGGCAGAGGATTAGTTCAACTAGAAATGTCTTACAAAACCACAAAAGTCGGTCTTCAAAGATACCTGGAAGCTACAGAAGATTGTATAAGAATCTGTTTCAAAGAATATGAAAGAAATAAGACACTTTATTCAGTAATAAAAGAAGCCACAAATTCAAAAAGGAATTTCAAGTGATTGAAGAAGTGCCAATAAACTATAATACATCGACTGCAGTGGCAAAGAGCCTAAAAAAGAAAGTAAAAGCAAATGCAATGTACCAAAAGGCAGAAACAATGGCAAGATAAGCCTCTTCATGGTCAATACTCTACCCGTACCAAACAAGCTGGTGCAGACAAACCCCATACCCATTGGTGGCTACGTAGTTCAAGGTTAAAAGCTGGAACTGAAGGTTTTATTCTTGCTGCACAGGATCAATGCCTGCTATACTAGGAAATAAAAAACACACACTGAAACACTGTGTTGACCCCAAATGCATATTCTGTGATAAGTATCCAGAAAAAAATGACTATTTTGTATCAGGTTGTACAATGTTAGCACCCACTGAATATAAAAATTCGGCATGATAGAGTGGGCTAATATCTACACTGGGAAATATGCCACTTTTACGGGAAGGAAACTGCAAGAAATTGGTATGAACATCAACCAGACCCGCTTAGAGAGATACAACCTGTAACAATTTTATGGGACTTTGCAATACACACAGACAAAACAATCAAAGTTAATCACCCAGACATCGTGATCAAAGGCCAAAAGAACAGAATGTGCTTCATTATTGGCATGGCAGCGACTGCAGATTGTCATGTATCTTTGAAGATCTTCAAAAACTATCAAAATACAAGGATCTTGAAATGGAAATCTCAAAAATGTGGCACATGAGGATATCAATAATTCCAGTTGTAGTTGAAGGCCTCGGATTGATTGGAAAAGGGTCCAAGAAACTCATTGGAGGTATTCCTGGTAGCCAATGTATCAAAGAAATACAAAATGTTCACACAATTACAGCTCACACATTACGAAGAGCTTTTTCCATGTAAAGTGTGTGTGATCTTAGGTTTTCTTTTTGCTTTGTTTTTCACAAAAATGATTAGTGGAAAATGTCATGAAAACCATTTCTAACCTTAGGTCTCTGGTTGGGACCCGAAAGAAAATGTGTATACAACATAAATCCAAGGAAATAAAATAATAAAAATTACATACAATATAAAGTAAAAAGTACTAATAATATAATTTCTATAATAATTTAGTAACAATCAAACTTTAACCTGCTTAAAGTGAATCACATTTTCTATTGCAAAAACGGAGTTACATTCTCCTTGGAGTAACTGCTAAAAACTCCCACTCACTAAATTCATAGACAACTCCTACAGATGCATGCTGGGATTTCTTCCCAATCAATAAAAATGGACACTTCTAGGTCCTAGAACAATATTTGTTCTTTTTTGCCTTGAAGTCAGAAAACTATGACCAGTTGACTATATCCCTTTTGTGTGTGAACACTATTCTTACTTTGTGAACTTTTTGCTTAATTACTGTCAAAGTTGCTTTTGCTTTTCATTATATACCATCCTTATTCTCAGGTTTCGTTTTACATTGTCTTTTTTACCACAGTATTTCGTTAGGATTAAGCTCTGATGAATAAAAGTTGAGTCTAAGAACATTAAAGAAAGAATATTGGGTTGCACATGCGTATAACTTACCATCTAACTGTAAACATTATTCAACCAAACACTAGAGAAATCTTTACATCTGATTTAAACGGTTTTTTTAGACACGGCATGATGCTTGGAACAACGGCCTCTAAGACATCCTAAACATTAGGTCAACCACCCAAATGGTTTAGAGTAATTGTAGAAGGATACAAAATTTAGTATACTAATAATTAAGTTTCGTATAATAATAACTATCAGCATGGCCCGGCGTTGCCCGTGCTTGATTCCCAAAATCGTACGACTCATACAGCAATCGCTATCACTTGACTTAAAATATTTTTGCCCTTCCTTGCCTTTAAAAGAGTGCCCTTTGCCGTACCGATGTTGCTACATGCCTTACTTCTTGCCTATCTCACACTGCGATTTTTTTCTAAGCTCTATACTAAACATTAAATCTGTTACGAAAAAAGAACTAAACAAAATGAACACAAAACGATCAGCTTTAAAAAAGGACTCTTAACTGGAAAAACCGAATGAAAAAAGCATGTTAACAACAAATATTTTTTCACACCCAACCCAGTTCTGCGGAATCAGAATCAACGTTGAGTTTAAGCAAGCGAATGAACCAATTAGAGTAAAGTGCCATGCAGATTTAAATTTTTCCCACTTATGACGAATGCAGCTATCGATTTTTGTGCATACTAGCATGCTAGTTAACATTCGTGTCAGTCAGTTGTTGGCTATTACGCTGGCCAATAGAATCTTCCTGTCTATTCGTGGCAGCCCGGCCAGGTATATATCTCTCTCGATTATTTCCACTATCGATGGGAGTTGGGAAATCAAAGTCGGTCTTGGCCTTTTCACTAACTTGGAGCATGTGCATGTAAATTTTGATGCAAATCCGTCGAAAATTGCGGCCGTGCATTCGTTACACACACACACTCACATCTTGCCTTTTATACATAGAGATGAAGATTAGTATAATAATACTAGTGTCACTTTCTCGTCCTGGATATGACGATAAACTACACCCGGCAGCAAGGTCTCTGATCTAGCGGCTCTGTTTCAGTCACTTGCCCACCGCTGTAGAGTAGTCTCTCTGTGCCTTCTTTATAAATACTTTCATGATAATTGTTCGAATGAGGTCTTCTCTATAGTATTAAGATTTTTTTTAATTTAAGCACAATACTAGACTGGCATTGAGATTTCATCAAATTACAGTTGAGCTAGCTAGATGTAGCCTAACTTCTGTGCTAACAGTTTCTTTTCTAGCTTGTGGAACGCACTTCCGGCTCCAGGCTTCCCAGCCAACTTTAATCTGAAAAAATTTAAACACAATGTCAATCGCTTTCTATTACCTTCCTGATTGCTCTTTTCTCTTTCTCCTCATTACTAATGTTTCTGTTCCTAATTCCTGTGCACCCTCTAACCCCTTGCGTCTTAGTGGATGTACTGCCTTGCTTGGGGTGATATTGATTAGAAATAAATTAAATTAAAAATTACCAACAATACATTTTATGTTCTACAAAATATATGTCTAAAAAACATACCTTTACTCTGAAATTATAAAATTATGTACAAAATATCTGTAGTTGAAAGCATAAAATGACATATATAATATTTAGATTTCAGCATTAAATAATCCACAGAGGTGTCGATATGCCGCCAAACAAAATCAGCCAACTAAACAACCACCATGAAAAGACTCTTTCATGACATTTTTGTCTAGATAATATCCCACGGTTTCTTAGAGAAATAAAACCGTACTCCAAAATATAACTTAACAAAACTACAACATAAAACACACATATCACCGCCTCTATTAATTATGTCCACACAAACAGGTATATGCACAAAAGCTGAGTATCATCTACCATGTATTCAACTGTGAAATCAGAATAACGTATATCAAATTTTATTACTTCAAAACTCCCATGAAAATTAATTTGCGCCATTAAATGACCCATAAGGAGTTGATATGGCATGAAACAAAGAAATCAATCAATTAATCCATCATGACTCTCCACAATTGTCTGTTTTTTTCTCTAAGTAACTTTTGCCCATTTACTATCCTTCTCTGTCGTTGTTCTGCCATCGACACAAACTCGTTAAATAGGTTACTCGCTGTTTCGTCTCTGCTTCTCTTGTTTTCAATATGCTCTCTGAGAGTTAGGGTCTCCAGGCCCGCTTTCCTCAGTATACGTCCTATAAATTTCAACCTTCTCTATAAGACTGTGAGTATAAATTTACTTTTACTTTCTGTAAGTGGAGTCTCCAGTAGTTATTTTCCATATAGAAAATCAGATGATACATAGCAGTTCAGCACTCTGTCGCTAACGTCATTTTCCTATCTCTTAATACTTCGCTTAGTTTCTGGAAGACACCTTTCTCTATTCCTATTCGGTCTTCTAATTTCTGTGTCACATTTTTCGTCGGTTTTCATTATACTACTCAGATAATTAAATTTCTATACTTGCTTGATTTTGACGTCCCCAATGTGTAGCTCACATGTTACGCTGTCCCTTTCGCTGACAACCATGCATTCAGTCATCTTACAGTTAATCCTTTCTCGGGAGTAAAACAAAAAACAAGAATAACTTATCAATTTTAACACCTCCAAAACTAAAGTCCTCTCTTTTAATCATCTGAGAGACCCCTTTCCGCCTTCCGGGAGAGTGACTCTTTGCGTCTTCTCGGGATAGAAGTGGAAATCAATTGCTAGGCCAGCTTCTAGGAAAGTTGGTTAATTCATAATCTTTCTCTCCGGAATCTATATTACATATCTGTTAGTCTATTATTCGTCCATGCTTCGAATATTGCTGCCATATATGGTCCGATGCTCCTGCTATATATTTAGAGATTCTTGATAAAATACAAAGAAGAATCTGCTATATTATTGGTCCTGACCGGGCGTCTCGGCTTCAGTCACTTTTCTATCGCCATAAAGTTGCTTTTCTATCAATACTTTCATGGTAATTGTTCGGACGAACTATTCGCTATGGTATCGAGACGTTATGACTTTAAGCGCAGTACTAGATTGGAAACAAGGGCTCATCAATTTACAGTAAATTTGACAAGATGTAACAATAAGTTAAATGCTAACAGCTTCTTTTCTCGCACTTTTCGCTTGTGGATCTCTCTTCTGGCTCCAGGCTTTCCGGCCAAATTTGATCTTCAAAAATTTGAATGCAATGCCAATCGTTATCTGCTGGTTTCCTGATTACTCTTCTATAGTTTTCGCTCCTTAATGATGTTTCTACTTACTAATTCTTCCACACTCAGTAACTCCTTGTGTCTTCATGGCGTTACTACCGTACTTGGGGTAAATTTTGATTTTTAAAAAAAGTAAGAATCAGCTGCGACCGTCAAATTTAAATTTAAAAAGCGGTGTTTATCAAAGCAAAATTATATGTCCTGTAAGTTGGCTTCCCGAAAGGATTTTTTTTTCGGGTCAGACGTGCGGTTTGTTTTCAGGGGAGGGGGGGGCTTTTTCATTAGTATCTCTCCTTCTATTATGGACTCCTTTACGTTACGCTTATTTTCGTTTTATATTTAAAAAATGATTTCACACGAAAGTAAAGTTTCTTCTTGCTAGTCTTTTGAGCTCTAAATTCCGTGAAGCCCCCTTTAATTTAAATACCACTGGATACCACTTGGCCATTTGATACCAGTGAATGACCTAGAAAAGTCTATCACCTGTCTCCTGGAGAAAGCGAGAGTTGTGCGCAGTGAAAATGGCAAAACAACTTTGTTCCCTTTAAGGACGATCAGATGACACAGTGGAAATTAGAAAATTTATGAAGGGACCGGAAATAACGCGTATTGGATGATGAAATAGTGTTGACATCGAAAACAGAGCGCTACGTCTGTGGATTAGAAATGTCAGCCTAAAGGCAGTCTATTTGCTCGCTGTGTGTAGAGTGTCAACATTTGTGTAACAGGGGGAGGTAATTACCAAGGTAATCTAAACGCCGCCTTCCCGGCTGAGTATCTTGCGGATGTAACAAGTGTTTAGATCAAATAGCGGTCCGATTTATGGATGTCCTTCCTGTAAATGTTCAGAACTTGAGAAAAATCCATAAATTTTTAAAGAACGTCTTATTTGATTAAAAAAAGAAACGTCTTTTTGATAAAAAAAAAATATATGAAACTAAAAAGGGATTAAAAAATACACTTTTTTTAAAGAAGAACCGAAGTTATGATTTTGATCTTCTATGTGCCGTATCTTTTCAGGACTTTGGCGTTCATGACTCTCCACAATTTCCTGTCCTTTGTAGCTCTTAATAAATTGCCATCCATTTACTCAAGTTCGCTAGGTATATTGTGCTTTGTTTTCTTGTCTCCTTTACCTTCAATCTGTCCTATGAGTATCAGATTTTCCAAGCACTCTTTCCTCTTTAATTGTCCCCAGAAATTTTAAGTGTCTCTTCCTGGTGTAAAGTGTAAATGTCCTTTTTGTTTCCATTTTCTCTAAAGTCTTGTCATTGCTCACATAGTAAGTCCATGGTATTCTCAGTATCCTTCTGTAGAACCAGATTTCTGTTGCTTCGAGTCTGGTCTGTGTCTGTGAGGAAATTGCCCAGCATTTACTGCCATGTAGAAAAACTGATATTACATAACCGTTCAGTACTCTTTTCTTTATTTGTAACAAACTTTGTGTTTCTTAATATTTTGCTTAGCTTTTGGAAGGCATCTTCCAAAAATGGGCCTTTGGATTTCAGTGTCACACTTTCCGCCTCTGTTAAAATAATTTCAGATATTTAAATTATTGTACTTATTTGATTTTTGTCTTTCCAGTTCGTAATTTGCTTGTTAGGCTGTTTGTTTTGCTAACAATCATTCATTTTTTCTTCTTGCAATTGGTAACAAACAAAAGAAATCATCAGTATTTACATTAGTCGGACTATTGTCCTCATCTTTGTCGCCATTTTTGTCACAACGTTTCGGCCGTTGTACGCTCCGGCCTTCTTCAGGTGGTTGGAATTTCGAACTGAACCCTTTATTTCGATCACTGGGGTAGACTGTTCTAGTCCCACGAGCCATGTTTGATGGATGTCAGTTATCAGTTATCTCCTGCTAATTTTCCCTCTGAAAGTTCTCCACTGCCTGAACCGGGTATTGAACTCACACTCTTTGGGTCTGTCACTGGATCTAACCAACGCCTTTATCCACTGTGCATGTGTCCTTGAGGACACATGGCACAGGAGATAACTGATAACTGACATCCATCAAACATGGCTCATGGGACTAGAACAGTCTACCCCAGTGATCGAAATAAAGGGTTCGGTTCGAAACCTTGTGACAAAAATGGCGACAAAGATGAGGACAATAGTCCGACTAATGTAAATACTGTACATAATACCTCATCTCAGAAATATAGACAAAAAAAATCATATAGTTCTACAGAATGATACTGAGAATGCTATGGACTAAGCATGCGAGCAACAAGGATAGATACTTAAAATCAGAAGGAGGCGATTGAAATTTATTGGACACGTTATGAGGAAAAATGACTTGGAACAAATTAATATTCATAGGATGTTGTGAGAGGAAGAGTAGATGGGAACAACGCGTTACTTACCTAACGAGTATGTGTGACTGAATGGAAGAGTAAGGACAAGGAAGGACAATAAAGATTCAAATGTTTCTTCGTACTACAAGAGAAAAGAAATCGTGGAGACCCATGGATCACGTTACATAATTTATGATGATGAATATATTAACAAAATATCGGAATGCTAATAAAGGAAAGAAAGAGCAGGCTAATTTATCAAAATTATCAAAATCAACTCAACTGTCGTGGCGTAGCTTCTCTGTGACTTTCATATAAATATTTCCATAGTAATTTTTTCTGGTGAGCTTTCCACTTTGCTACCTAGACTTTATAAATTTAAGCGCAGTACTAGATTGGCGGCAAGGTTTCATTGTTTTGCAGTTGAAATAAATGTAACCGTAAGTTCTATGTTAACAATTACTTCTCGCAATTCTCGCTTATGGAACTCGCCTCCGACTTCTTGCTTTCCAGTCAATTTTGATCTTCAAAAATCTAAATGCAATGTTAATCGCTATCTTCTATCTCCTTAATCCCTGTTCTTTTATTTTCCTCTCACCTTACTTGCATCTTAGTGGCTTTATTACCTTATTTTTGGAGAAAGTATTAAAAATATAAACCTCATACTATTTTTTTCATATTACCATTTCCGGTATCCACTTTAAAAATTGAACACCGGAAATCGACCACATTAATAAACACTTTAACTAAATGGTACGTACACTCGCCTAGTGAGAGTAGCGTTAAATGTCAGCTGGAAACAACATGCGCCATGAAAAACTATATGCGTATCTACCAAAGATTACGGACACAATCTGTGAAAGGCGAGTGAGGTTTAGGCGCCATTACTGGAGAAGCAGACAAAAAGATGTGCATCATATGCTATAGGGCCCAAATTATGGATAAAGATTCAGAGATCGGCCAGCCATCGATGAACATATAGATGACACTGGAATCAGAAATGAAGAACTGGATAGGGCTATAGATGACAGAAATGTATCCGAAGTGTTCGTTTGAGTAAGATCTGATAGATAGATAGATAGATAGATAGATAGATAGATAGATAGATAGATAGATAGATAGATAGATCATGAACAAATATGAAATTATTTGAAGGGTTCTTATGAGGACGATCAGATAGATAGATAGATAGATAGATAGATAGATAGATAGATAGATAGATAGATAGATAGATCATGAACAAATATGAAATAATTTGAAGGGTTCTTATGAGGACGATCAGATAGATAGATAGATAGATAGATAGATAGATAGATAGATAGATCATGAACAAATATGAAATTATTTGAAGGGTTCTTATGAGAACGATCAGATAGATAGATAGATAGATAGATAGATAGATAGATAGATAGATAGATAGATAGATAGATAGATAGATCATGAACAAATATGAAATTATTTGAAGGGTTCTTATGAGGACGATCAGATAGATAGATAGATAGATAGATAGATAGTCGGAAATAAATGTTACGTTGGGAGAGATTATTTCTCACTGTAAGTCTTATTAATTTCGACATACGATTGCTTTTCTTATTAAGTCGAGAACCTTCATCTTTTCGCTTAAAAAAGGCACATTACGATCTTCGTTTGGCATATCTGAATTGCAAGAATTGATACTCTTGCGTTTTCAGACAATTATTATATAAATTTTATAAAAGTTTTCTACAGTTGAGGGCGGAACACAAAACCGCTAGTAAGAGGCATTTATTGATTTATTGATTTGACTGTTTAACGACATATCAACACCTTATGGGTCATTTAATGCCGAAATTTAATTCCCTTGTGAGCTTTGAATTAAGACAAATATGTTATTCTGCTTTCACAGTTGAATACATGGTAGTTGATATTCAGCTTTTACGGATATACATGTTTGTGTGGGCATAATTACTAGAGGTGGTGATATGTGTGTTTTATGTTATAGTTTTGTTGAAGTTATATTTTGGAATGCAGTTTGATTTCTCTAAAATATAGTAGGATATTATATGGATTAATGTCATGAAAGAGTTCTTTCATGATGTTTTTAGTAATATTTTAAATCGATTTAGGTAAAATCTCCACAGTTTCTTAGTATATGCGTATTTTTGGTATTTTTACTATAAACATGTATTATTTGTAATTTTATGTAAAAATTTATTCTGTCTATATTTCTGAGATGAGGTATTATGTACAGTATTTACATTAGTCGGACTATTGTCCTCATCTTTGTCGCCATATTTGTCACAACGTTTCGGCCGTTGTACGCTCCGGCCTTCTTCAGGTGGTTGGAATTTCGAACTGAACCCTTTATTTATACTACTGGGGTAGACTGTTCTAGTTCCACGTGCCATGTTTGATGGATGTCAGTTATCAGTTATCTCCTGCTAATTTTCCCTCTGAAAGTTCTCCACTGCCTTAACCGGGTATTGAACTCAAACTCTTTGGGTCTGTCACTGGATCTAACCAACGCCTTGAGGACACATGGCACAGTGGATAAAGGCGTTGGTTAGATCCAGTGACAGACCCAAAGAGTGTGAGTTCAATACCCGGTTAAGGCAGTGGAGAACTTTCAGAGGGAAAATTAGCAGGCGATAACTGATAACTGACATCCATCAAACATGGCACGTGGAACTAGAACAGTCTACCCCAGTAGTATAAATAAAGGGTTCAGTTCGAAATTCCAACCACCTGAAGAAGGCCGGAGCGTACAACGGCCGAAACGTTGTGACAAATATGGCGACAAAGATGAGAACAATAGTCCGACTAAGGTAAATACTGTAAAAAATTATTGCTGATACGTTTAGTATAAAAATGAATTTTTATACTTTTATTGTGCTTTGTTTGGGGTTTACTATTTGCTCATAGCCTAGACCCTAACTGGTGCTACCATCCGGGTAAGTGTAGACCTGGAAACAACTGCAATGAAGACGTGGTTCCACGCTCGTCAAAACCTCCGATGTCCAGATCAGAGGCTTTGCTGCCGGGTGTAGTTTATGGTCACACCCCCGCTGCATTTAACAAACACATTTATTTCAATATTCCTCATATAATCATTTTTGTTCATCTATGTTTCAAGTGTATGCTGCATCGGGTGGGAGGTGTAGGTAGATGCTTAATATTTAATATTTTTCTTTTTTTTATCTTCTCAAATGAGATGTTACAGAACCATCAGAAGTATCTCCTACTTAGACCGTAGTGAATTGACATAGTGAAAGACATGAGACATGCTCGTTGGAAGAGCCCATATCCACCGTCAAAAAGAGGTTTGAATGGTATGACCCCGTCACTAGAGGCAACAAGCTTTTCCTATCATACTACAAGGTATAAGAAGTTAAACCTAGGTATGACGACAAACTATTTCCGACAGCAAGGCCGCTGATCGGAAGATTGGGGGTTTTGAAGAGCGGGGAACAACCGCTTAATTGATGTTGTTCCCAGGTTCACCCTGACTCGGGTTGGTGATAGTACCTGTTAGAATCCCAGCCGTGGCCAAATAGGGAACCCCCAGAACAAAAACAAAAAGAAAACACTATGAAAGTATAAAAATACATTTTTATAATAAAAATACGAACGATACAATTTTAAAGCAAAATGACCAACAATACATTTTATCTGTAGTTGAAGCCATAAAATTGTTTTCAAAATATTTCAATTAAATTTCGACATTAAATGACTCATAAAGAGTTGATATGCCGTTAAACAAACAAATCAATCAACAGAAGAAGCAGACCGAAGAAAAAGATGGGCTGACTGGCATTATCAGCGAAGATCTTTCACAGAGACCCAAAGCTAGCACGCAATCGATATATTTGGAGGGAGCTGGTCAAGTGATCAACTGTGCAGCGACCCTACAACCACAAACAGTCATGAAACTCATTATGAGGAGGAGGAGAAATAGGAGAAGGATCTCTTCAGATCTTGGATTCCGGGTCTGATCGTTCTATCAGTTTACACTGAAAGATTTTTACGTAGATGAGAGTAGCCTAGTGATTAACAGCCAAAGGAATTGGCGAGCCGAATACAAATTTTGACTGAAACAATTTGTGTTCACTTCGCCCAAATGGAAAAGGTATGAATCTTTCTCTTCCCTTATACCATCATCACTTGGGTGTAAAATAACAAGACAGATCCCTGTAGCTTTAGTGATCTGTCTAGAAGTACAAGCCGTAATTCAAAACCAACCGTGGAATCCACTCCTCTGCTCAGTTATGAGTAAACATCGTAAAAATCCGGGGGTGGGCTTACAATCCCACCCCGTTAACACTTACTAAAATATGATACATGCACATGGTAAAGAACCAATCAGGATCAGCTAAGTAAAATTTTATTTTAAAAGTACATGGAACTGAAAGACAATTTATTATTTTTCACAAGACCCCTTTCGAGTGAGAAAAACAATGTTTCGTTTACGGGGGGATTATCGACGAATTAACCTTATAGTGACCCAGGATATGGGATGCCTCGATAACAAAGTATGAATCCTCTTCTTCTCCACACACCCCCACCAGCGATGGGTAAATAGCAGAACAGGCCGGGTTCTATAGCCTTGGATCGCAACTGGTCTACAGCAGAAAGAAACAGCAACTTACTGTGGGAAAAATCTGCCTCGTCAGTCATGTATCGATAGATACATGATCGCCTAAGCGTGTATCAGGCATGGAACATAACTGACTGACAATAACGAAAAATAATTCACCTACGCACTTGTTTCCATAACAATTAAAAATCTACATTTAATTTACCTACACATTTATTTTTAATAAAGCCATATGTTTGATTTCTTTAACGTAATGAGGTTTTGTGGTTCATTGTCCGTTATTTTCATTTTATTCTCGAGCAGATTATATTATCCTTCTCCTTTCTAGATATGGCCTGCTATGTGTGATTTCGTTATCACTAAGTTGTATCGTGTGCAATAAACACGTGCACTTGTATCTACGAATTTGCTAAGCCGCCATATTGAAGAGATCTGGCCAGTTCGTCTGTAAACGGTTCAGTCACTTTCTTAGCTGAAATCGGCTTATATTGCCGAACAAAGATAAAAACATCGCTCCAAACGGATTCAGATAGTTAAACCTATTTCATATTCATGTATTCAGCTAAAATAAAATAGAGAATCACTCTTTATACAACATTTGGTCAGTACAAACCTGGAAAGTTCAATCTATTCCCAGAAGCTTGTTAAGTAGGTCATTGATGATTCCCTCTACCGCTGGACTTCATTATCTTTTGTGAGTGTCAAATTCTCCAATAGAATTAGGTGATCCCAACATTTCAACTGCCCCTTTCTTATAATCAGGAGCAGTTTCATTATAGGTCTTGTTTGTTAAAATTTCCCCGTTATTCATACATTCTGTACATTCTCAGCATCCTTCTGTAGAGCTACATTTCTGTCACTTCAATCTCTTATTCGTTTATGAGGCGATTGATCAGCATTCTCTGTCACACAAAGGGGACTGATATTACGTAACAGTTCGGCACATTTTATTTCTCTGTTTCTTAATACTTTGCTGGGCTTTTGTACGGTATCTTTCGATATTCAAATGCAACTTCAGATTTGATTGTCGTACTTCCAGCCTCCGTTAAAACGGTTTCCAGATATTTAAATTGTACTTGTTCGATTTTGGTATCTCCAATTTTTAATTTGCATATTAGGCTTTTCCATTTGCTAACAATCATTCATTGTCTTCTTGCAATTGATAACAGAAAAAAAAGCAGAGATACGGTTCTACAGATTGATACTGAGAATACTATGGGCTAAGCATACGAAGAACCAGAACACATACTTAAAATCAGAAAGAGATGGTTAATATTTCTTGGACACTTTTTAAACATTTCACCCCAAGCAAGGCGGGAGTGAGAGAGTGAAAGTAAGGGAAAAGACAGGGTATAGTGGGAGTTGAGGAAGGGATAAACAGAAGAACGGTGAAAGATAAAAAGAAGAATCGAGGTATCAGAAGATGTCGATTGACATTACACTTAAATTCTTAAGATTATAGTTATCAGGGAAGCAAGTAAGAGGAAGGGAATTCCACTGTCGGGAAGTGCGAGAGAAGAAGCTGTTGGAGTAGAAGAGGCAGTTACATTTAACTGTTTCGACAGTAAAAGTGTGGAACCAAGATGTCAACCTAGTAATACGCTTAAATTCCTGCAGTCGGGGCACTAGTGAAAACAGCTTGTCAGAGCAGATGCCATGAAAATATTTAGAGAAAAGACAGAGGGAAGCTACATTACCTCGTTGTGAAAGTGACTGGAGTCGAGATGCCAAGTCAGGAGCGATCACATTGCATATCCGTCTTTGGGTTTTGTCGGTAACCTAGAGATGAACAGCGGGGGCACCAGACCATATATGGCAACAGTATTCGATGCATGGACGAATAGCAGATTTGTAGATGTGAAGGATGGATAAAAGACGAGAAATACCTTCTGGATCGACACAGAGAATCAACTTTCCTTGCGGTAGATGCAGCTATTGATTCAACGTAGTTGTTCCATCTCAGCTCAGTGAAAAACGTGAGACCAAGAAGGCGTAGTGAGACGCTCTCGTGGAGTTGAGCATCAACCATGCTGATAAGAGGCAAGAACGTTTCTCTGTGGTGAGCGAGTAAATGACAGCTGTTTCGTTTTGGATGCATTAAAATTCACAAGCCATTTCCTGCCCCAGGAAAAAACGGCTTGAGAAAATGAATACTCATAGAGTGAGTGAGACAAGTTTAGTTTCTGGAAAGTGTAGTTTGAAAAAAAAAACTTACTGCATGGACGTCCGTACGTGAAAAGAGTCTCGTGGGGAAGCCATATTGTTTTTATGCTGGCAAATTAGCGCAAAATCACGGCGACCACGAGATTTGAGAAAATATAAATATGCAGTGTACGAAAGACGGGAGGAGAACAGGAAGTTAGTCTACAAACTGCCAGACAATACGACAAATACATCTACACTTTGTCACTCAGGATTAGCGCCTACTAATGAATTTAGGCTAGTCTCTCGAATTTAAGCTACAAGCTATTTTGGCATATATATATATATATATATATATATATATGTGTGTGTGTGTGTGTGTGTGTGTGTGTGTGTGTGTGTGTGTGTGTGTGTGTTATAAGCGCCGTGGCGATATGGAAGAGAATCGCAAATTAACTGTCGATATCATGAAAACATTTAGTGGCGAAGGTTGGCGTAAGTGAAATTGGTAGCGAGACTGCAAAAAAATCCACGACTTCACAAACTTTATGTCCCTGTTTTTAGAAGGAGACGCCCTGGTCTTATATCTCCAGTTGACCGAAGAGGATCAACGGGATGCAAAGAAAATAGAGGCTAAGTTAAAAACAGCCTTTACGGACGGAGTTTTTTCTGCATATGCAAAGCTAGTGAAGACGCAGTGGGACTGCATATACAAAGACTAGCGGAAGTAGCAGAGTTTGAAGGAATTGGACAAGAGCAGATCGTGAAGCTCTCGTTTGTCAATGGGTTTCCGGAAAGTATTTCGGTGCCACTACAGCAGTTGCCAAGTGTAGAGAAACTGGAACTCAGTGAAATCATTTCAACTGCCAGGGTGCTTACAGTCACACGGAGACCAGAAGTGGTAGCGGTCGCAGAACGAGAATCTAAACAGTGTGATGGAAGACCAAGAGTGATTAAACCGTTTAGTGGCAAATGTTATAACTGCAAGGGTCCTCACTTGTTGAGAGACTGTCAGAACCAATCTGTCGCTCTTCCAATATGTCTTCGTATTACCGTTTCACATTTCTCGTTGTCCGTGAAAACACATCCCGGGCAGTTAAATTTCTGTACTTGCTTGATTTTGATATTTCCAGTTCGTAGTTAACGTCTTCCGCCATGCCTCTCACTGATGGTCATAGACTCTGTCTTTTTACAATTATTGATTACTATTTTCTTCCCCCTTTCTTTTACTACTCTCTATAGAAATTCCTGGAATGGTGTTTTTTAGCCTATAAAACAATTTGTGTCTATTATGATATTGACATTAGCGTTGATTTAATCAGGTTTTTCGAGCTTTAATACAAGACTACAAAATCTTTAATACATAAGAACATCAACTGAAAACGTATCAGTTACTCAAAGTATATGTACCTTTATCCGAGTTATGTGTACTTTTATTCAATTCCTAAGTATATGTTCTTCTTTTACTATAGAAATACCATTATTAATGAGTTGTTTTTTCCATTGACGTCAAATACTACTTTAAATTATGGGAAACTATATTTCATCTCCTTAAACATGGCATAACAGTGACAATCGTAAAGTCTAGAAAAATAATACAATTATATGAAAATATTCTACAAATGCCATATTCTAACCAGCGCCATTTTTTTCCCCTTTTTTTCGGAAACATATCCACTCAGAGCGGGAATGAAATTCTCAAGTATCCAGTGTAATAGCCTCTTGAAAATCAAGTATGATTCTTGATGAATTAAGATTTTAGTTTTCTATTCCGTTTTACTTTCTTTCTTTTTTTTTCTTTTGTTTTTTTGTGATCATCCATTCATTGAACTCTTTATATCACTTCAAATATAGTTTTTCTCCGTTGGCATTGAGGTGTAAGAAAGAAATCAAACAAAAAGTTTTTTTTAATAGGCTACTGATATAATTATGATATATGATTCGTAGGAGAGAATAGGGGGTGTCGTTCTCGAAAGGCGCTTTGGAGAAAGTTAAAGTTTAAACAAGCTTCAAAATAGGGTTTTCTTATTCTTATTCTTTTTTTTTCCAAACTGATAAAGATTTTGCCGTATTAAACTTCCATATATGCTGTGTTAAGGTACTGTCTCGTTCGATCAATTACGACTGAAAACTGAGCCCGATCCGCACTGGGTACCCCTATACCTTCTGCCTTGTGCCACATATAAGCTACGATTAGAAAATAACCATGAGCACCTCAAAATGGTGTAATGATTAGCAAGGCTGTCTCGCTAGATCAGTTACGACTGAAAAGTGAATTTGATCCACACTGGTTTCCCCATACAGTTGCCCTTGTGCCACATCTAAGCTACGCCATGGGTACCTCGACGTGATGTAATGGTTAGAAAGCCTGTCTTGTCCAATCAATTATGACTGAAAAGTGAGTTTGATCCTCACTAGTTTCGGCCTTGTGTCACATCTAAGCTACGCTTAGGAAATCACCATATATTCTGTGTATGTTTGTGAATCCAGACTAATAGAAATTTCTAAAACTTTTGACCTTGTAGGATAGGTAAGAGAAGGAAAGAACCCACCAATCCTCGGTCCCAAATAAGTATATTAAATGGATGAAGAAGGCGAATAGAAGGGATTTTCTTGGCAAGCCAAAATTTTCGACCTTTTGAAAAAGGTGCCTTCCAAAAGATGAGCAAAGTATTAATAAACAAACAATATCGTTAAAAACAAAGAATACAGTACTGATCTGTTACGTAATATCAGCCATCCTCTATGGCATTGAATACCGGACAATCTCACATATGAAGAAGTGACTTGCAACAACAGAAATCTGGTTCTACAGAAGGATGCTGAGGAAAATGTGAGCACCGTCGAGGTTCTAGAGACAATGGCAACAAAAGGCGCATACATAGCATCAGGAAAAAACAGTTGAAATTTCTAGGGGCACATAATGAAGAAAGAGGGCTTGGAAAAGACAGATTGAAGGTAAAAGAGACAGTGTAAAACAACGACCTACCTGGTGAGCTAAGTGAATGGATGGCGGAGCAGGGTTTGGGAGAGATTGTAAAAAGACAAAAGTTATTAAGAGCTACAAAAGACAGAAATTGTAGAGGGCCATGACCGTCAACGCCCTGAAAGGACAGTGCACATTCACCCAGCTGAGCTGACCTATTTGGTCTTCTTGTTTTGTAAGTGTGGAGATTCCAATTTGAAATTTGTTATTTTTGTGTTTTTATTTGTTTTTTGGGGGTTTTTTTTGTTTTTTTCTTTCATTATTTTCTTCTGCTAATGTTTGGTAAAAAGAAAATATGTCGAAAGTTCTAAAACTTTTAACGTCGTAGGATAGATAAAGGTAGGAAAGAACCCACCCACCCACGTCCCAAAAATGTGGTCTAAATTGAAGAAAGCTAACATTAGAACCACCGGTAATGAAAGAAACGGATAATTTGGTTAATTTGCAGTATAAGCACCAATAGTCCCCGTTATTGAGAATGTACCTTTCCGGTGTGAATTTGCCTGGTTATTTTGAAAATATCATTAAAACATTGCACTCAATTACCGTTTTTGATTTATCGTCAATGAAAATTTGATCACTTTCACGTTGTCCAGCCGCCATTACTAGCGTTGTTTACATACGTTTTTCCTCTAGTCGTAATGCGCAGAAGCTTACTTAGTTAACCGCCTTTTTCCAGCTTTTCGTATCTTACTGGTCTTGATTACGACGCGATTTTCACTGATGTTATTTTAAAATTCGCTTATTTTTTAAAATGAAGTTTTAAATGAATATTATTTTTTCTTTATTGTCCTTGATAAATCTGCTTATAGCTAATGAAACAGAATCTCACCCTAAAATGTAATTTACGAAGCTTTAAGTTCAAGAAACTTTCACGGCACATAAAAAAGTGAAAAAAGTAAAAAATTCCTTTTTTTACTTTTCAGGCACGTAATTTTTATTTTAATTGTCGAATTGTACGTTTTTTCGCGAATTATTTCGCGCATTCATTTCAAACTTTGCGCATTGTGAAGCTTCCACACCGCATGACTACTCGAGGCAAACGTATGTAAACAAAGCTAGTAATGGCTGACGTTCTGTGTACGCAACGAGAAAGAAGTCGAATTTACATTGTCCATAACTTCTAAACGGTAATCAAGTGCAATGTTTTAATATCATTTTCGAAATAACCAGACAATTTCACACCAGAATGGTACATTCTCACTACCGGGGGCTTTTGGTGCGTATACTGCAAATTAACTGATAATTGTTCCATAGACTATTCTTCCTATCATCATGACCTGCCAATGATAAGACATTGAGGATAAAAGGGAGAATTAAGGCCTTTCCCAAGTCCGTCAGTGAGAATGTGACATAAACATTTTTGACTGGAATTTCATTCACATTTTCAGGTCTCGATATTGATGCTGATGACACAACTATGTACTCCCGTCTTCATGGTAATTTTGATAAGTTAAGTTCATCTTGGCAGCTGATCTCAAGAATGACCTTCGATCTTTTGTTAACTGGGGCAAAAAATGACTTGTTAATTTTAACGCCTCCCAAACTAATCTTATCTCTATTAATCGTCTAAGAAAACCTTTTTTTGCCTTCTATCAGCAGAGTACCTCTGTGCCTTCTCAGTCTTTCGATTTCCACTGTCATGACGTGTAACGATTATGTTGAATCAATTGCTAGATCTAGTGCTAGCAAAGTTGGTTCATTGTGTCATATTAGACAATTTTTCTCAGCAAAATCTATCTTGCACCTTTATATTCCTGTCATTTGTCCGTGCATTGAATGCTTCTGCTATGTATCTATAGATTCTTGACAAAATACAAAGGAGAATCTGGAATGTTATCGATCATGACCTGGCACGTCGGCTTCAATCCCTTTGGCACTTCCGTAACGTAGTTCTTCCTGTGCCTTTTCTATATTTTCATGATATTTTTTCTGATGAGCTTTCCTCATTGATACTTCAACTTCATGAATTTAAGTGCAGTACTTGAGTGGCAACTAGGTCTCGAAAGTTTGCTGTTGAAATTGCTCAATGTAACCCTAAGTTTTAGCCTAATAGCTTCTTCACTGGATTCTTGCCTTTTCAGTCTACTACACACTTCAACAATTTTAATGCAGCGTCAATAACCATCTTTTATCTTCTTAAAACCTATTCTTTTATTGTCCTTTCTTCTCAATAATATTTTTCTTAATGTGCTTCACTCTCTACTTGCATCTTAGTGGTTTTATTGTCTTTCTAGGCGTGAATGATGAAAACTAAAGAAAAACAAACACATAT
This sequence comes from Acanthosepion esculentum, assembly GCA_964036315.1. NCBI lineage: Eukaryota > Metazoa > Mollusca > Cephalopoda > Sepiida > Sepiidae > Acanthosepion > Acanthosepion esculentum. The sequence continues at coordinate 109,710,144 of OZ038480.1, read as the reverse complement.
TCATCCACCTCTCTCTCTCTCTCTTTCTCTCTCTCTTTCTATATATATATATATATATATATATATATATATATATATATATTACATTGAGTACTCAGGATTTCATCCTTTTGGGGACTAACTATACGGATTACCAAATTCTTCTTAGCCTATATATACATATATATATATATATATATATATATATATATATATATATATATATATATATATATATACACACACACACACATACATATATATATATATATATATATATATATATATATATATATATATATATATATATATATATGTCCAAATGAAAGAATAGATGAAGTCAAATTATATACATATATATATGTTATGTTTCAGGTTAGGACCAAGGAAGAACAACACGAACAGAAGAGTAGAAATAACGAAGATATATTACACGGAATAATAATACAAGATGTGGAAGGTGTTAGTATGACTGTCAGTCTGGTTTGGAGTGAACTACTATCGACTCGACTCGATTCGCCTCTCTCTCTTGAGAGGTGTAGTATACATAGTGTTAAGAAGAGTTCATTCTGTAGATATAGGTAAGGACCCATAACAATATATATATATATATATATATATATATATATATATATATATATATATATATATATATCCAAATGAGAGAAAGAACAGATGAAGTAAAATTCCGCTGTTCGTAGCATTTACATTTATAAAAAAAGTACTCAATACAAAGTAGAGCAATACATATATATATATATATATATATATATATATATATATATATATATATATATATATATATATATATATATATATATATATATATATATATATATATATATATAGGCAGCATTTTTTCATTCATACATGTTTCATTAAATAATATAGACAAGCATTTAAATATATTTCTGGAGATTTATACCAAAGGTTTCCCATATATGTATTAATATTTTGATTTTCTTTCTTCGTTTAATAATGTTATTAAGCTTATCAGACGGTATGAAAAGAATTTACATAAAATAAATAGACAGCACTTGTCTATATTATTTAATGAAACATGTATGAATATATATATATATATATATATATATATATATATATATATATATATATATATATATATATATATATATATATATATATATATATATACAAACATTCAAACGTTCATAACATTAATTTAAAAACGGGTTCAATACAAGTGTAAAGCAATAGATATTTATTATAAACTGTTACATTGGAACATGTAAGTTACCACGACAAAAATGCATATTTGTTTCACATTTTTGTCGCGGTAACTTGTATGTTCCAGTGTTACAGTTTTTAATATATATATATATATTTGTGTGTGTGTGTACATATATATATATATATATATATATATATATATATATATATATATCAGAAAACATAAATAAGTAATAATAGCATATATTCAACTTGTTTGTCTACGAAAGTTACATAAGATTATGAAGTGTATCTTTGAAGATAATGATGCCCGTTTTTAATCCCCCCCACTTCACCCCCCTTCACCCCCCTTCAAAATTAGTAAAATTTTGTCTTTCACGATTCAAGATCAAGCGGTCTGGGTGTTGACGTAGGTGTTGCAAGTCGGTTTTTTCATCAACACAGCGAAATGCAGATAAATGAAAATGAACAACATTTACAGAATTTTAAAAAAGAAAAATACAATAAAAAAAGAAATTTAAAAAAGTAAAAAAAAAAAAAATCCGAACTGGCCGTTTAGAGTAAAATATCATGATGAGAAGGAAGATTTTTAAAAAATGAAGTATAAATAAAAAAAAATGTCAGTAAAGTCTCAACAAACTGCAACCACATTTTTAAAATAGTCCGACGCTTCTGCTCAAAAAATAAAACATATTCTTAATAAACTGTTATGGTCCAAGGTTAGGACCAAGGAAGAACAACACGAACACAAGAGTAGAAATAACAAAGATATATTACACAGAATAATAATACAAGATGTTGAAGGTGTTAGTATGACTGTCAGTATGGTTTGGAGTGAACTACTATTGGCTCGATTCGATTCCGTCTCGTCCCTCTCTCTTGAGAGGCGCAGTATTCATAGTTTCAGGAAGAGTTCACTCTCTCGTTATAAAGGTCCTATAACATAAACCAAATAGCTATGAATACTTCTGCTAATACAAATACTATGACTGCTACTTATAATCAGTTTTTATCATTGTTTTTCATACATTTGCATACCAATTGTGAGTGTCTCATAGCTTATGCAGCGAATCAAAAGACGGTGTATCCCAAATATTCAGCACCAGTCTTTTGAACAGGAGTTGCGGTTTATCACTTGTTTCCTCTTTAATATTCGTCTTCTGGTTTCTGCTAAAGTTTTTGTTTTATCCTCTTTCGCCCCACCTTGCGTCTTAGTAGTATTATCGCCTTATTTGGGGTGAATTGATTAAAATAAATAAGCCTTTCATGTTAAACTCAATCCTTCCTCAAATCTTCAATGCCTCACTGTTTCGCCACTGGTGTTTGGGAAACTGCTTGAAGCAACAGAATTCTACAGAAAAAAATTATGAGAATACCATCGACGGAACATGTGCGAAACGAGGAAGTTTTAAGTAAAATGAAAACAAAAAGGACACAAATTTAGAATAAGAAAGAGACAGTTCAAACTTCTGTGGCAGAACATAAGGAAAGAGGGATTGGAAAATTTGACACTCGCAAGACATATTGAAGGTAGGAGGAGCACCTTGATGTGGTGTAATGGTTAGTAAGCCTGTCTCGCTAGAACAATTACGACTGAATTGTGAATTCGATCCTCACTATGTGCCCTATACATTCGGCGTTCTGCCACAACAGAGCTACGATTAGAGAATCACCCTATTAGGACACCTCGACGTAGTGTAAGGGTTAGCAAGCTTCTCTCGCAACTGAATAATGAATTCGATCCTCACTAGGTGCCTCATACTTTTGGCCTCGTGATAGTAAGTTGACAAGCTTTATTAAAAGCTACAACATATTGGAAGATGTCGAGAGCCATGATTGGTCATCGTCAGACAGACATTCTCAATTCACTATGGCACTTCTAGTTACAAGAGTGATTACTTCTTTCCATTTTTTCAATCAGACAGGTTGTACTGATCAAATCATATACACTGCTAGCCAAAATATTAAGGCCAATGAAAATAAATAATAAATATACCTTTTGCATTGATAAATTCAACGAGTTATTTGTATAAAGCTTCGAATAATGAAAATAAGAGAAGGAAAAAATTAAAACATTTTAGCATTTAATAGGGAAAATTTGAAGACTGTGAAATTAGTCTAGATACTAGCTGGTCAATAGTTTAAGACCATATTTAAACAAAGCTTTAATTGGTAAACACGAAATGAAAATTAGTCATTTGTGTTCAGTCAACATCTCCCACTGTTATCTCCCGAGTTACATTAGGTTAAAATATGCGAAAAAGCTAAAAAGTTAACAGGGCTTGAACGTGGCACAACTGTCGAGCTGCTGACATTGAACGGAGTAAAACTGCTATTGAAAATTTCTTTAAAGACTCTGAGGGAAACGGAACGAGAATTTTAAGTGGTCGGTTCAATAAAATTTCGTCGACGTTGAGCAGGGGGATTCGACGGGTAGTCCTGTAAAACACCAGTCGATCATTAAATCAAATGAAGGTCTTTACGTGCGCAGAATGCAGCTCAAGAACAATAAGTCGGCACAACCACGAGAAATGCTTGAAAAACCGTAAACGTCTTAAAAATCCACGCCATATAAAAGCTCGGTTAAACTTTGCAGAGAACCGCTAAACATGGGACATATAAAAGTGGAAGAAGGTTTTCTTCTCTGATGAGAACAAATGTAACATGGATTGTCCATATGGCTTCCAATGTTATTGGCACGATAACGATATCCCGCCGGAGACATCTTCTACACGAGACAGTGGAGGAGGTTCCATAATGATCAGGGTTAAGCGCAGCTGATCACGTTGGCATGTTAAAATGAGCATCCATATTGACTGAAGGCCCTCGCTTATGTGGAGATAACTGGATCTTTCAGGAGAAAAACGCTGCAATCCATAATGCCTGCCGGACAAAGGACATTTTCATGGTGAATAACGTGATTCTTTTGGACCATCCAACATGTTCGCCCGACCTGAACCACACTGAAAATGTCTGGGGGTGGATGACAAGGGACGCCTATAGAAATGAACGTCAATTCCAAACAGTGCTTAATCTTCGGGAAGCCATCTTCACCACTTGGAATAATATGCCAGACTTCTGCAGGCGCTTATATCGACCATGCCAAATTTATTCACAGTGAAGGCAGTGCAATTCACTCCTGAGATACCTTGTTTAGGACTTTTAGGTATGATCTTAAACCAGAAAGTACTTAGCCTAATTTCCAATTATTCAAATGAAATGTTGAAATGTTTTTGATTTTGATTTTTCCTTATTGTATTTTCATTATTCGAAACTCTACCCAAATAAGTGGTTCAATCTAACAACGCAAAAGGTATATTTTTTCTTTCTTTTTATTGGCTTTAAGATATTGGTCAGCAGTGTATAATGAGCAACACTGATTTTTTTTAGCTGAATTCTTATGCATGAATATAAAAACAATTTCTATACCTTTAGGAAATGGCTTCCATTGATTGAATTCGTTTTATCTGATGCACGGAAGATAGAATACCGATTTAATGAATCTTTGTAAATAGATGACATGGCAGGGACTGGGGAAATACAACATTGCTTAGTGCTACAAAGGATAGGAAGTTGTAGAGAGTCATGATCGCCCACCTCTTGAAGGAACACGGCACGCAAATAAAGAAGAAAAAAATTAATAGGCGTGTGAAAAAAATCTCCAACTTGTTTTTAACTGTATATTCAGTTGGTAGTTTTCGAGTGAAATCATTTTTAGCCTAATTATTTTTTTAATGTATTTGAATCTTAAAACCAGGTTTTGAATGGTTGTCGTTGGAGACCAAGACAATCACCTAACTTTCCATTTCCGAGCATAGATAACCACGAGTGTACTTCCGTTTGTCTGGCCAATCCAACATTCCTCAATTCTTCAATTTCTCACTGGTTTCTTGTTTACGGAGATCGAATGGCAGTTGGTAACCTCAAAACATTAGCACCTTACTCAGTATTCTTACCGACACCCGTCCTGCCACTCCATCTCTATCCAAACTCGCAGTTTCAATGGTTGTTGCTAGAAAAAGCGTGGCACTGAATCACAAAGTGCTCATACCAATTCCAGTACATGTTGACTGCTTAATCTTCGCCTTTCTTCACTTCACTCTTTCCCCATAACTTTAGTCGCTGTTACTGGCAATCGAATGATTGACTTCCTTTTCCAGCCCGTTTGTAAATTCTGGCTTTTGTCGAGATTGGAACGCTGATTAATTAGGAACTAAAAGTAATCTTTCACATAGGCTCCTAATGCAAGGCATTCAATGTGGACCGACGTCACTACAGTACTAATAGTTCATGGTAGAATGCTCTCTACTATATAGTAGGTACCTTCACTTGTCGATGAAAAACAGCATAACATGATGAAAAAAAAGCCCCAAACTTAATTAAAAAAAAACAATTTTTTATCGTCAAAATATCTATCTTATTATTAAGAGGAAAGACTAAAATATTTTTTTTTATTTTATTAAATTTTTTAATCCTTTCTAGCACGTTGGAAGTTTTGGTTTTTTTTTTCGTTAGCGAGTGACGTAATATTTACGATTATTGTTTATCGCCTTTTTTCACGTGAAAAAGACTTTGATTTGGAAATGCTTGCAAAAATCTAACAATCTTCAGATTTAATGAAAATTTGGGGAGTTATTCACAAATGGATTCAATTATTTTTTTTATTTTTTTAGAAAATCTTGGCAAAAGTATTTTTATTTACATATGTTACCGCCCACTTACTTTATTTCGTGAAATTTAAACAAATTAAATTTTTTGCCTAAATTTTTTATTCTTTAAAAGCAGTACTCCTTGGAAAATCATCAGTTTTTTTTTCTTTTCTTTTTTTCAAACTGCTACTCATTTTCCGAAAATCTATCCCGAATCGTAAAATAAAAAAATGCAATAAAACTATGATATTTAATTAAAAAAGCATTTAATTGCTTTTATAATTAAGATTTATTAAGAACACTATTGAATAATGAATTTTTACAAGAATTGTTTACATTTTTGTTTTTAAATTTTAATTACAATAATTTATAATATATATATTTTTTTAATTCTGCATTACTTTCATCCGGTAAGGTGATATTGTTATTAACTGAAAACTATATTTACTAATCAAAAATTGAAAAGCTTAATGCAAGTCATTTTACACCAAGATTTTTAATTTTTTTTTTTTTATGTATATAAAATATTATGTAACGTTCCCATTTTTGAAAGCATGGTCGACCATACACGACATTATCAGAAAATAAGAGCGATGACAATAGTAAATTTAAAGTCAAGATTCCTAAAATTAGATTACAGAGTATTACTGTTTACTTAAAAATTATATAAAAACGTAGCTCAACAGTCATTTTCTTAAATTATGTTTCAATAGATAAAGTTTCCGTAGAAAACTGTCAACACCTCTATCAGCATAAGTTATGTGATTGACGCGCGATGACTAGTACATAATCACCGCTACTATTTGTTTTAAAAATCCATTTCTTTGTTATCTTAACGTAAATAATTTTTTTTCGAATCAGATTGATTATATTTCAAATCAGGTAATATTCCTCAAATAAAGTTTTAGAAAAGTATATTTTATTTTTGGAAGATTTTTTAATACAGAGAATTACATTGCGATGAAAGGCGACTAAGCAGCTATTTTAGAAATGTTTTCTTTAAAAATCGATTCCAATCAATATAAATTCTGTTTGAAATACACCAGAGTATTCTGTTTGCTGGTAATAGTAAGTTTAATCCTTTAGCTTTCGATTAAAGCTAAAATGAAAGTTTCAAGAAAGATTTTTTCATTGATAAAAATTCATTTGAAACCAAGGTATCGAAAATTAGTGGAGGTACCTACTACATAGACAATGACGATATTTAAGTTCAACACCATAACTACTCAGCTATCAAAGTTACGTGACACATCTGATAATAATACCAAAAATAATATTCTAATATAATACTACTAATACTTAAAAAGAAATCTAATACCGGTAATAAAAAATATGATAATAATAATTACTACAAGAGTAAAATCTAAAGATGGATAAATCTCGTTTGTCGTTTATACCATAAATTTGATGAAACTGTTGACCACATAGTATCAGGTTGTCAAGTCCTTGCTGAGAAAGAATACATTATTAGACATGGCAGGCTAGGACAATATATTCGTTGTCATGTCTGTTCAAACTAGGGTATTGAAATCCCGGATACATGGTAAAAGACCACCCGAATGAGGTCACAAAAGTGACCATACTGTGGAATTTCCCAATCCCCACAGACAGGAAAATTGATGTAAATAGACCAGACATAGTCATAAAAGATTTTTTAAAAGGCACAAATTGATATGACTTGCGGAAAGTTAAAACTACGTGGAAAGTTAAACCCACGATTATGCCTGTTGCGATAGGGATACTGGGTATGATAAAGGGCACTGAAAATCATGTAAGTAAAATTCCTGGAAACATCAGCAACTCAGAGCTAGAAAACTTTATTTTATGTGGAACTACACACATCATCCACAAAACCCTCTCCATCTAAACGAAACGACCCAAATGTGCATAGATAACTCTTCTACTGCGCCTTTTTTACTTATAGACCCCGGATGGGTCTCGGTAATTAAGCATAAAATTACTTTGTGGCAAGATGATATCGCACACAAGAATAATGAGCCTTATCCATGTAAAACGTGTGGGATCTTAGGATTTTTTTTACAAAAGATTATCAGTAGAAAATGTCGTGAAGCCATTTCTGACATTAGGTCTGTGACTGGGACCCGAAAGGAAATGTGTATACAACAGAAATCGAAGGAAATAAAATAATTATTATTATTATTATTATTATTATTATTATTATTATTATTATTATTCGGACTATCGCCGTCGTCTTTGTCGCCATATTTATTACAACGTTTCGACCGTTGTACACTCCGGCCTTCTTCAGGTGGTTGGAATGTCGAACTGAATCCTTTATTTTGCTCACTGTTTTATTTCCACGTGCCGTGTTTTAATGGATGTCAGTTATCTCCTGTTAATTCCCCTCTCCAAGTTCTCCACTGCCTTAACCAGGTATTGAACTCACATTCTTTGCGTCCTGTCACTGGATCTGACCAATGCTTTTATTCACTGTGCCATGTGTCCTCTTGTGCCGCCTATCCCAGTTTTGGGGGTCTGCTGCCCCACACAACTACCCTGGGTACATGGCAGCAGCCCCCCAAAACTGGGATAGGTGGGTACAAGAGGAGGACAACAACACCCAGAAAACAGTCTGCCTGCCTTATGTGAAGAGGTTATCAGTGAAAATACAAAGGATCTGCGGTCCATATAACATTAAGACAAACTTTAAAAGCTGGACGACACTTCGCAAATATCTCTCCCAAGTAAGACCCCCACCATAGAGGAGAACATGACTAAAGACTGTGTGTACGCCATCACGTGTAGCTGTGGAAAGAAATATAAAGGGGAGACAGGCAGCCCCCTTAAGGTAAGGCTTCAAGAACACCAGAAAGCTGTAACACGAGGGAAAGTGGAAAAATCAGGCGTGGCTGACCACATATGGAGAGAAAGGGAGATCACCGCCCTCTGTTGGATCAGGTTGAGATCATAGACAAAGAACACCATTGGAAAATTCGTAAATTTAAGGAATCAGCACAGATGCTAGACCACAAAAATCTCCTGAGCCGACCAAGCATAGAAATGAATACAATATGGGAACCAGTAATAAGGAGTGCCAGAGAAAAGCGATAACAACAAAAAAATTGCAATATGAGCTCTGATAAAAACATGAATTGATAACAGCAAAAATTGCAATATGAGCACTGGTAAAAATGGTTGATGAAGACATTACGTTTATAATACCCAGAAATTCATACACAGATATCCTCAGGGACACAAGTACTGTGGATAAAAGGGGTTAGGTAGATTCAGTGTCAGGACTCAAAGAGTGTGAGTTCAATATATTGTTAAGGCGGTGGAGAATTTGAAGAAGGGAACTAACAAGAGATAACTGGAACTAGAACAGTCTACCCCAGTGAGCGAAATAAAGGGTTCAGTTCGACATTCCAACCACCTGAAGAAGGCCGGAGCGTACAACGGCCGAAATGTTGTGATAAATATGGCGACAAAGATGAGGACAATAGTCCGTATAATGTAAATAGTGTACGTAATACCTCATCACATAAATATAGACAGATAATAATAATAATAATAATAATAATAATAATAATAATAATAATAATTAGTTATTAGAGACCGCAAAAAAATGCCTCCTTATTGATATGGTAATCCCTGTGGACTGCAATGTATCTTTGATGATCTTCAAAAAGCTATCAAAATACAAGGACCTTGAAATCGAAATCTAAAAAATGTGGCACATAAGAACATCAACTATCCTTGTTGTAGTTGGAGCCCTCGGATTGGTTAGAAAAGATTCTAGTAGACTAATTGAAGGGATTCCTGGAAGCCCATGCCTTAAAGAAATACAAAACATTGTTCTCACGAGTGCAGCCCACACCTTACGAAGGGCTTTATCTATGTAAAATATTTTTTTTTAGTCAGTGGAAAATGTCATGATGCCATTTCTAACATTAGGTCCCTGGGCGGGACCCGGAAAGAAATGTGTACACACCAGAAATCAAAGGAATAAAATAATAATAATAATAATAAAAATAATAATAATAATAATAATAATAGCTGTCAAATTATAAGAACCTACAAAACAAAGTAACAAAAATGTGGAAAACATAAAACTACGATTTTCCCTGTTGGGATATTAGGGGCATTAGGTATGATAAAGAGGTGTGCCGGAAATCATGTGAGTTAGACTCCTGAACACATCAGACTCTCAGAGCTACAAAAGATTACTTTGTGCGGAATTGGAAAAATCATCTGCAAAACTCTCTCCATCTAAACGAAACGTCTCAAATGTGCGCTTTTTACTCATAGAGCCCAGTGGGAACTTGGTGATTAGGCCCTTGAAATTACTGTCTGGAATGATGATACCACGCATAATAAGCTGTTTATGGCACCTGTGTTATCATATTCGTTGTCACTTTCGTAATGCTTTTGTAGTAGAGACTTTGTAATCGCAGATACAAGTATAGTAACGCCGTTGAACAATACTGGTGTCAGACGCCATCGAATAGCACACGCACTAATAGCACTTCCTCGATACTACTCGCTCGAATAGTAACCACCGTATCAGTCAGTTATGTGCCATGCGTGATACACGCTTAGGCGATCATCTATCTTTCGATACATGACTGACGAGGCAGATTTTTTCCCGCAGTAGGTTGCCATTTCCTTCTGCAGTAGAGCAGTTGCCATCCAATGCTATAGAACTCGGTCTATCCTGCTATTTACCCATAGTGATCTGAACAGTGAAATAGTATAGTGAATAGAGTAGAGAATAGAATAGATAATAGCGGTCTATATAGTAATAGAGCAGATATAGAGATACGAATAATATAGAGGATAGACTAGAAATAGAGATCGTTGGTCGTCAGCTACTTCCTACATATATGCGTTTCCTCTATAGTCACGTGATCCACTTTATTCAATAATGGGATCGGCTGAGTTTGCTCACTGGCGATCTATGTTCAAACTCAAATGTCGGCAGTGACACTTTATTCCTATATAACAAGAATAAAGTGGTTGTTTTTTTGCTTGTTTGTTTGTTTTTTGTTTTTGTTTTTTAATAAATTTGCACCGGACAAGACGAAAACGTTACTAAGACGCAAGGGGCTACTGGACGTAAAAGTAAAGAAAAGGGAAGCGGAAACGTAATAACAATATAAATTTCAAAGTTCAAGCGGTGGCATTAGATGTATAAAATTTAAAAGGAGCCGGAAAACCCAGTCCTAAACAGAAAAAAGGGATAAGCCGATATAATAACCACCGTATCAGTCAGTTATGTGCCATGCGTGATACACGCTTAGGCGATCATCTATCTTTCGATACATGACTGACGAGGCAGATTTTTTTCACGCAGTAGGTTGCCATTTCTTTCTAGAGTAGTTGCCATCCAATGCTATAGAACTCGGTCTATCCTGCTATTTGCTCATAGTGATCTGAATAGTGAAAATTTCAAAAGACTGAGGAGGAGTGTGAAGCAGACGATAGGTTAACCTATCTACTCTTATTAAATGACGATAATTATGGACAATGATAATAAAGAAGGAGACAAAGGTGAAAATAATTATAAAAATAAACAATCACTACAGAGATAAACATCAAAGTAAATATTGTGTAATGGTTATAAACGCATACAGATTTTTATTATTTTAAAATCATGCCACTTAAAAAAAAAACTTTTATGATTAAGTAAAGAAATGAATAGCATAGCACATTCACGATTCATTACCACAGAAGATATAAAGTCATGCGCATATACACAAACGCAAGTGTAAATGTTTAATGATACACTCACACGCATACGCATGCGCTTACGGTATACGCCTTAAACAATGATCTTTAGATTCGCACTGTATGCAGCCGTCTGCACTATTATCTGCACCTTTGGAAGTCCACGAAGTCGCCAATGCAGCATTTCTTCAATTTCGTCATTGGTAGTTGCATTCTGACAATTTGGCGTTTAAACGCATTAAAGGGAGTGGGTTAAAATTCCCTTGCGAGAAGTCTGCGGTCGCGAAAAACTCGAAGAGGTCACATAATTTCTACGAAACAACGTGTATCATATTCTTTGCTTTATTGTTGTTTCAAAAACATTAAGATTCTTTTTTTTCTTGCTTCTGAAAACATTCTTATCACATTTAATGGAATTTCCAGATTCTGTGATACAAATGACGGATTATGTATTTATACAGATACACATAGGAAAAGTTTCGAAACTAATACAGACAGTGGGAAAACATGCAATAGTTACGTGCTTGTCTCACAAACCATACCTGTGAATTTCTATTTTACTGGACATTCTACGAACAAGGCCCTGCAGACGATTCGACTTAGTCTAGACATGGAAGATGTGGGTTTATCTGGTACTTATTTGGGTTAGACAAGCCAGGACAAATTTTGCTATCTGTAATTCTGATATGACACATTTTTATTTATTTATTTTTAGACTCAAATCTCAAACATTTACTGTGTTAGCTCGAAGTTTTAAAGTATGAGCCTGAGAAGTATTTCGACTGAGGTAAGAACGGAATTCGTTAAAGAGAAGCCTGAATGACATTCGAAGATTAAGAATGAAAGTCCTACGTAAGCAAAAAATGCCAAAGAACACATCGGCTTATGTTGCGATAAACCATCAAAAGATAAGAATAATTTTAAGACGTTTTTTGCTAAGTTTTCAACTTCGATTCAAATAAAAAAAATAAACTGAATTTGGCATCAAAAGCTGAGTATTGTACAAAGAAACAGAACAATTACTTTAAAATAAAAAAGAACAGTAACAAACTGATATGTAATGTCAATCATCTTATGGTAATGATAGACAATTTCATTACTGGTGGAGAAAATTTGAAATGTGGTTCTCCTGAAGAACGCGAAAAAAAATCAGATGAACGAAAATTATAAATTCCTTTTCATGCACAGTCGTTTTTAACGAAATGTGCATATATATATATATATATATATATATATATATATATATATATATATATATAAGTGAACATAGAAGTCAACACTTAGAGGCGACAGTCTGTTTCATGCTAGATGCAATCTTCAGGCCACGATTGCATCTAGCATGAAACAGACTGTCGCCTCTAAGTGTTGACTTCTATGTTCACTTTTATATTTACACACGCTCTGTCTCTGATATTGAGCACTTTATCCCATAAATATAGCACATCTTAAGACTATATTTCTTCATATATATATATATATATAGTGATAGAGAGTTTTAAGGTATGCTATATTTATGGTCAATATTTCTCAATATCAGAGATAGAGCGTATGTGCTAACCTCAGTGTCCACTTTTATATTTACATACACTCTATCTCTGAATTGAGCACTTTCACGCATAAATATAGCATAACTTAAACACACACAGCCACACATATGCTTATACATACATACATATATATCTATATATATATCTCTCTATATATATATAGTGATTTGACAAATAAGTAGTCGACGTATCTATTATATATATATATATATATATATATATATATATATATATATATATATATATATATATATATATATATACGTCGAATACTTATTTGTCAAATCACTTAATGTTTGGCCATACATCATACATATAAGCAATTATACATTAAGATTTTCAAGTCAAAATTCGGCTGATAACTGTCGCTGAGCACGGATTTATTAATTCACCCTTTTTGCTCCTTTCCTATTCTCTGATTCACGTGCAGAGATTAGAACGTCTTAAGAAAATATATATATACTCCTACAATGCATATATAAATCTACTTCTATCTATCTATCTATCTATCTATCTATCTCTCTCTCTCTCTCTCTCTCTATATATATATATATATATATATATATATATATATATATATATATATATATATATATATATATATATATATATATAAACTTAAAGAAAGCTGACACTCATTATTATTACTGATTATATTCATTTCGCTTCTAGCTATTGAACTGTCAACGGTTGCTACTAAGATTGAAATGTGCAAATGCCGTAGGGTTCTATTATGAATAAGAATTAGATTAACATAAATATTCACTGATGGTTCAATTTATAAGGACTTTATTCCCTATTATCATTATTATTATCATTATTACTATTATCATTATTATTATTATTATTGTTATTGTTGTTGTTGTTGTTGTTGTTGTTGGTGGTGGTGGTGGTGGTGGTGGTGGTGGTGGTGATTAACTTCCAGCTGGAAATAAAATAATCATTATTGACTTTTTGTACTTTCCCAGTTCTCGACATGTTCAGCCTTCTTTCTTAATATCTTCAGACCTACGAGCAAGGTACTATCCAGCCAAGCTGGCCCCAAATGTAATGCATTTAGATCTTCTATCTTCTCTGTACGGCCGAGAGGGGAGGGGTATGTGGTACGAGCCGCGCACGGCCTCTATATACCATAGCCCAGGACTGCACCCTGGAGTGGTCACTCGAGTCTCATCAGCCTTTCGTCCATGTCACGTTTAAACAATGGTTTGTGTACGATCACCGAAATTAAGTAACGTCGAACTTGGTTAGTACCTAGATGGGTGACCGCTTAGGAAGACCAGGTGTTGTGAGCTTGGATATGTGATTGGTGTCATGCATAACGGCTCGGAATTGACAATTAGGGAGTCGAATTCCAATTCCAGCCGGGTTCGTTATATTCACTAATATGCCAATACCCTTAGGAAAGGCATGGATCCATCTTTTCACGGCTATAGGTTAGTACTTGTCTCAGTAAATCATTATCTCCATACATTCTTACAATCTAAAAATACTTTCTGGCTTTAAATAACCAGTTAATAAGCCGTAAAAAGAAAACAAAAAAATCCAAAAATCAAGCCTCAACCCCCTCCCGGTAAGGGCACAACACGGGAGACAACATTTTACGGGTTATAAGTCCATGCCCAACTAGTGAAGTCGAACGCCACTAGTTGTCTTCGGCGCTAGGTTTATCCTTTGTTCATTTTGGTATCTCTTATTCCTAATTCGCATCTCGGGCTGTTCCTTTTGCGTGCAACCATATATTCTGTCTTCTAAAAATGTTAATCCTTTGTTCTCGCTTTCATTTAGAAAACGAAGACATAATCAAGAACTCTTCATTCAGCATAACTTCAAACAAAAGGTTAGTAAGGAAAGCCCATCAATACCGGAAAGATCTATAACAGCTACTGGATTCGAGAAACCTATTTTCCTCAAAATTGTTTAAAGAGAAAGATTACATAAATTTCTACCGACAGTAGTACTGGCTGCTCGGTCAATAAATGCCGAATTTTTCCTCATAAGGAAACAGCTAATATTACCATTATCTTTTAATCATTTCTGTAGAAGTTTCTGTTGTTTCCTTACTGTGTCTGCTGTCATCACTGCGTCATCTGCATATCTTATGTTGTTAAGATTTTGACCACCAATAATGAATCCTCGAAGTACTTCTAATTCTCTTATGATTACTTCATTGTAAAGGTTGAATATGCCTATTTACACTATTTAGATTGTTCGGGTGGTTGTTCTCAACTTCGCTCTCATCTATGTTGCCATATGCACGACGTTTCGGTCGTTGTACGGTCCGGTCCGGTCTTCTTCAGGTGATTGGAACTTCGAACTGAACCCTTTATTTCGTCCACCGGAGTGAATTTTTCTAGTTCCACGTGTCATGCCTCTTCCGGGTGTCTCAGTTATATCTCTTTAACTCAGCTCTTCAAGTCTTTGTTCACCACTGCAGTAGTCAGGTATTGAACTCACAACTGTTTGGGTCAAGTCACTGGATCCAATCAACACTTTTATCCACTGGGTCATGTGTTCTTGAAAAAGGTCGAAATGTGAATATTGGCAATAAAGATGAGGACAATGATCCGAACAATGTAAATAGAGGATTTTTACGAGGTTATTGAAGAGCATGATTCGTGTTCTTAGATTAATATTTGGGTTTTGGTAGCGTCTTGCGATGTGGAACAAAACTATCTTGGGTGTAGCCTAGACGGAATATAATAATTAAAACCATTTTCATACAACAGGTTATTAAACTGTTTAGAATTTACTGTCAGGAAAAATAAATCCCAGCAGGATATCCAATCCGAAGATCAATGCTGAAAAATGCTTTGAGCGGGTGAAGTCTAGTGCTTTCAGCAAAGATCATTCTTCATTGAACATTGTGGACTGGGGCTACTGATTCGCAAACAAAGAGCTGCATCAAAAAACGGAAACCGCATCACTTGAGGACTACCAGCAGCAGCAACAACTAAAATGGATAGCACATGTAACTCGAAGAGAAAATAATGACATAATGAAGATATCAACATTCCACACTACCTCAAATAAGAGATTAGGAAGGAAGCACTCATTAGTACTGGAAAGAGCTATAGCATCTATTTGATCCGAAAAATGAGTGAACTTGAGAAACCAGTTTTCCTGGAAAGTTGATTTAAGAAAAAGATTTTATAAATTTCAACCGAAAGCAGTATTGGCTGCTCGGCCAATAAACGCCAAGTCTTTCCTTGTAGGGAAACGCCTAGTATTAAGCATTATGATAGATGCTGTAAAAGTTGAATAAATCCGGTAAGAAGACACATCCTTGTCTTATACCCGTTTCTATTTTTGTATGCTTACTCAGTTCCTTTTCTATCCATATGCAGGTGGTTTGCTCCCAGTGTAAGTTCTGGATTATTCCAACATTCGCCCAAATAAATCAAGTTTTCCTAGCAGTTCAAATAGATCTTTGTAACATACTTTATTAAAGAATTTTACCATTAATAAATCTACTATAGTGGGCGAATATATACGTCACTAACGGCAAAACAAAATGGCTTCAATCCTCCACATTACATTTTTAGAGACTAAATCATTGAGATGAAGCGGAACACTCTCGTATAGCAAGTTCAACAATTAGTTGCGGTGATGATAAACACTTTTATTAACTCCTGACAGCAAAACTATTCAATTTCTTAGCCTTTCCGTTGAGACGCAGAGTGACATTCTTTTTTAAGCCTAGGAAAATAAGGGATGTATATTTACTTTCAGTTTATTCTTTTCTCACCGTGTGTTATTGTGTAATTAGCACTGCATGTCAAAATGCAGGTCGGTTTTTGATTACGCTTAGCGCCCGGATAGCGTTCGGTAGATGCAAAAACCCGAAATGCGGGTGGCAGACATCCTGTGGCGTGGCTTGCGTCAAAAGCGTCAACAAGCGAAATGGTTTTACATTAAAACGGAGGCGAGAAAATAGTTCAACCTCTTTAAAATAGTTTAACTTGTGTCGGCAAACACATTAAATCTTTGGCCTACGTTCGCACTGAAACTTGACGTGATCCGATTCCTTCTCCCATGCCAGATGCTTTGACCCTGTTATTTTCCCACTTTCGGGTGTCAATTTTTTTTTTTTCGGTAGGTGGTTTTATTTATTTATTATTATTATTATTATTATTATTATTATTATTATTATTATTATTATTATTCACATCAGAGTTAATTAGGGATCCCTTCCTTTTTGTAAAAAAATCATGTTGCTATATTATCGGTGTTGTTCTTGATGATGATGGTGTTACTTGAATCCGCTTCTACTCCTTCAACTGTCATTTTCTTTCTACTCCTCCAACCTCTACACTTATTAGTATCAGTAGTCGTAGTAGTAATCACATCAGGGTTAATTGGCGAGTCTCTTCTTTTTTTATAATTATTGTTGTTTTTGCTGTTGTTCTTCTTGCTATGAACCGCATCCCCCTTCCTTTCATCAACTGTCCTTTTCTTCCCCTTTCTACACTCCAATCCTCTACATTTTTCATTATTATTATTATTGTCATCATCATCATCATCATCATCATCATCATCATCATCTGCATCATTATTATCATTATTATTATTATTATTATTATTATTATTATTATTATTTACTGCCAAGAGCTGTGATATCATATATCTTTCAAATGTAACAAGGCAATGCTATCTGTCTGCCATTTTGAATTGTGCATCTTATTATACCTCGTTTTTACAGATTTTCATTTCTGATATAAATCCGTACTGGAATTTTTACCAACTCGTTTCATGATTTTTCAGAGCTATCAAATTCAGGATTGGATTTCTTTTTTAGTACTTACTAGCGTCCAGAAAATATCGTAATTTTCCGTCGTATAGTTTTACCAGCTGCCCTTAAATCAGTGCAAAGTGACAACAGTATCGTCAACATTCAAATGCAAAAATCATGTGTAACAATGGATCCCCACCACCACCACCACCAAAAAATAAGTTCAATCCCTGATACAATTTGTTAAACCAAACACTTCAGTGAAACTAAAACGATAAGTTTAAATGATGATCAGTTTTCAAATTGCAAGAAATTAGTCGTAAAAAAGTAAAAGAAATCATTTGTATATATCAAAATTATTGTGAATTGGTCAAAATGTTTCTTTTTAAACCATAATTCCGAAATGAAAAACTTGAAATTTTTATGCACCATAAAAAATAGTCTTTATTTTCGACTTGGAATTTTTAAGAACTTCAAACCCATGAAAAGTGTAATATTCGCCTTTTGACAAAGGCAATACAAAGTATTCTACAGAAGTGCTAGTCAAAGTGGTGGCCCGCGGACCGGTGCCGGTACGTGAACCATTAGCTACCGGTACGCGGCCAGTGTCCAAGCCATGCTAAGGAATAATTTGTAAAGATTAATGTTATATAATTTTTGTTTCTGTGTTAATAAACAGATTATTTTTTATTACTTTTTATGTCTTAATATTGAATTATTTTTCGCAAAATAAATGGAAGATAAAAAAATAGTCAACTTTTATTATATTCATTATATATCGTTTCCGGTATAAATTAATATTAGCATGAAATATTACAGGTACGTGACAGTGAGCAAAAAAATGCCGGTCTGCCATATCAGATGCACTGTTCTACCGAGTGGTCCGAAAGTCTTGTCACCCCTATCAAATGTAATGAGAACAATAGAAAAACAATTAATACAGTAATACAAAGCAAATGAACTGGATTCGGTTTATTCATTTTCATTGACGCTGTCACACATCGAGAAGGTCTGTATGAACACCATTTTCATGTACCAGCTCGTGTCAGTCATCTGAAATAGGGCTGACAAGAAATTCGGACCACCCTGTATAATTTGTCTGAATTTCTGGAATGAGTAGTTATCATTATTTACACTATTTACATGCAGACTGTTTTCCTTATCTTTGTTATTGTTATCGCAATGTTTCGTTGTGGCGACTTAGTAATTGTGGGTTCAATCTCTGGATCAAGCAGTGTGTACGAAGATGCAGTGGAAATAAGGCGAGCAGTAACTGGGCAGTAGTAAAAATAAGAACCAGACGAGATATCCCTAGACATGGGCAGTAGATTAAATAAAGAGTTCAGTTCATTTAGATTAAATAAAGTGTTCAGTTCAGAATTTCGTGTAGTTTCCCGTATCGTCATACACTTGATGAAGGCCGGAGATCACAACGGCAGAAACGTTGTGACAACAATAACAAAGATTAAGAAAAATAGTTCACATGAAAATAATATAATAAATATTACTATATTTTTACTTCAGAGAGGTTTTGTATCATAGGAATCATAATGAGATATTTTGTAGACGTTTACATATAAAAGATTCACTAATTAGCGATTAGCCCATTAATGATATATAATAGCCAAAAACATAATTAATGTTATATTTTTAGAAGCCTATAATTAATACCGGATATTTATTTTAATCCATACATATATTGAATAACTAGCAAAAATACCCGTCGTTGACTGGGTTTGGAATAAGCTGTCAAAATTGTACTGTTTTTGAAAGACATGTTTTAGAGAGTATTGAACATATAATAAAAAATGGATGTTAACATTCATGTGGGTGATACAACTATATCTATCCAGTTAATGTAATAGAAAAGACTGCCAGTTTTCATGTAGAACAAAGTGGTGCTTCCTTCAAGCGAATATCATCATGGTTGCAGTTTGGTTTGGTTTGATTTGGTTTGTTTTACGGCATATCAACACCTCAATAGGTTATTTAATGCCGACAAGAATTTTATTGCTGGTAATATTTTTTCCAAAAATGTATTGCTGGTAATATTTTTTTCTTCAAAAATGTATTGCTGACAATAATGTATTGATGGCAATAATTATTTACAAAAATGTATTTCTGGTAATATTTTTCCTGCAAATATGTATTGCTGGTAATATTTATTTTCTTCAAAAATGAATTGCTGGTATTGAAACCTATTTTTACACATTCATAGCGTTTTGACCCCAGTTTGGGTTTTAACTATTTTCCCATAGGTGGGTCCCTAACAGATGCTACCACACCGGGTCAGAGTGGACCTGGAAACACCAGTAATTAAGAGGTGGTTCCACGCTCCTCAAAACCTCCTGAGCAAAGGCATTGCTGTTGGACGTAGTTTATCGTCATACCCAGGACAGATAAATTTCTGGTCTGTGATCTCTATATTTTGGTCTATAAATGAATCAATCATCACATATATAACTAAATAAAAAATTGAAGAAAACTATAAACATGCGCATAGTACAATATTTATTTAAGTATTACAACAAACATTAATAATAAAATATCTTCCATTATAGTAATGTTTATTTTCGGTCTAATATATCCAGTTGCCTGGTTGCTACATTCCGTCGAATATTCATTCTGAGTCTTGTCTCCCTTCTGAAGTTTCAGATTGTCTGACAGCTGCTCTCCGCTGAGTATCAATGCTACGTCTCATTTCAGTTTCTTCTTGGGTTTCAGATTGTCTAGATTCTGCAGTCCGTTAAAACATTTAATGTACGTCTTCTGTCAGCTTTTTCTTGATTTTCAGACTGTTTTGCTACTGCAGCCCGTTAAGCATCTAATCTACTTCTTTTGTCAGCTTTTTCTTGATTTTCACACTGTTTTGCTACTGCAGCCCGTTAAGTATCTAATCTACTTCTTTTGTCAGCTTTTTCTTGATTTTCACAGTTTTGCTACTGAAGCCCGTTAAGCATCTAATCTACTTCTTTTGTCAGCTATTTCTTGATTTTCACACTGTTTTGCTACTGCAGTCCGTTAAAGATCTAATCTACTTTTTTATCAGCTTTTTCTTGATTTTCTGTCTTGCTACTGCAACCCGTTAAGCATCTAATCTACTTCTTTTGTCAGCTTTTTCTTGATTTTCACACTGTTTTGCTACTGCAGCCCGTTAAGCATCTAATCTACTTCCTTTGTCAGCTTTTTCTTGATTTTTTGACTGTCTTGCCACTGCAGCCCGTTAATCATCTGCTCTACTTCTTTTGTCAACTTTTTCTTCAATTTCTGTCTTGCTTCTGCAGCTCGTTAAGCATCTAATCTACTTTTTTTGTCAGCTTTTTCTTTATTTTCACAGTTTTGCTACTGCAGCCCGTTAAGCATCTAATCTACGTCTTTTGTCAGCTTTTTTATTTATTTTCACAGTTTTGCTACTGCAACACGTTGAGCATCTAACTTTTTATTGCTCAGCTGATCTTCCATTTCTTCTGTTCTTTCTCTTTACCTCCGCTGGGGTTGCTTAGGTGCTCCAAAACGGAACATTTGGGAGGCATGGTAGTAAGGGTGTATCCTGATTATTATTTGCAATAATCAGCTGGCAGAAGAGCAATCGGAAAGGTATAGAGATGTTTGATCATTATGGGATAAATGACTTTATCAAGAATTCAAATAAACGTTAAAGTTGCATATTAATGGAATTTTAGTTCTTTTATCGGTTCGAGTGATGGTTCCCAACCCCAAAAGGGAAAATATTTATGGAAAAACTATACTAGGATCCATATTAATTGGATCATTATATAAGATTTAATTGGTATGGTTTAAAGGTCATTTAAATCCACGGAAATAATTTTTTTTGATGCGGGGATTTGTGCACGCTAACTTTGAGAGTTGACTTCAAAATATATCAGTGACAAAAACATATGGTAAAAAACCGTGAAAATATGGAGGTTCAAATACTCAAGTTAAGGGCTTCCAAAATTTTCAATATAGGGGTGTTCACCCCCATTTCGATATCTTGATATTATTGAAATCGGGTGATATTTTGGTAATAGGCATAATTTCAGGTCATTTACTTAAGTTTAAATTTCATTTAAATCGAAGGAAAAAAAATTGTGGGGGGGTTTGTGCCGACAACCCCCACTCCGGGACCTCCTTTGATCAAAATAATATATGTTTATACATA
Organism: Acanthosepion esculentum; assembly: GCA_964036315.1. Classification (NCBI taxonomy): domain Eukaryota; kingdom Metazoa; phylum Mollusca; class Cephalopoda; order Sepiida; family Sepiidae; genus Acanthosepion; species Acanthosepion esculentum. Next base: position 109,688,196 of record OZ038480.1, on the reverse strand, counting down.
GCATATTACATCTAATCTCATGCCGGAAATCTATGTTACAAATTACATAAAAATCTGTCCAGTAGATTTTAGATTAAAGGGTACATTTATTTTCGGGGGGGTGAGGTGTCTGCCTCTTCACTACCCTCAAAAATAAATCGAACATAGCTCATTATAATCCCTTTTATATCTACTAACTATGTTCTAAATTTAATGAAGTAGTTTTTCTATCTATAGATGTACATTTATTTTACTCCCCTCAAAAATAAATCAAACATAGCTCCTTACACTCCCTTTTATGTCCTCACTGTTCTAAATTTAATGAAGATCGAAATAGTTTTTCTTCCTATAGATGTACAGACGGACAGACACACAGACCTTTATCTTTATTATATATATTGTAGCTAAGGTGGATGTGCAGATGTTCTAATAGTTAGATTCACGAAGCGAGAAATCGGCGACTCAAGTTCGAATTCCGATCGAATTTTTTTCATTGACATTTGCATAAATATACTGGGGAAAGTTATGAATCCATCTCATCTCCTCAGCTATGGGATAAATAGCATGATAGATTTGGCTTACCAATTGTAGTTGGCAACCAGTCTAGGAAAAGGACAACTGAGAATTCAAAAACGTATATATCCCTGGCGATAACCATACAAAAAATGAAGTTTACAATTAACTACGGCATGTGATTGTTGACACTATGATCTCAATTAAATTTTATGAGGTAGGGGTTTACGATTTTAATTTTTATAATTAATACCAGATGTTTCATTACTTTCCCGTCGTTAATAAGTCAACTTCCATTTTATCGTTTTTTGTTTTTTTGTTGTTTTTTTCTTGTTTTTGTTTTTTTTTTGTTTTTGTTTTTTTTGTTTTTACCAACTACACCCTTGTTCAAATTAATTAAGACAACCACTTTAGTTTCCTTTCTTTCACCGTACGGTCAGTGTTAGACCCACTGGAGTGACAGGGTGCAATCGATGTCTATTTTTCTTCAGATTAGGTCATTTGCAGTGGTGTACAGTAATATGAATCTATTTTCGGGGTGTATGATGAAATTTGTTTGGCCTTGAAAAATATTGCGTCATCCGTGATTGCATTTTTTTTCATTTATTTTTCATCATGCCCAGACACTATTGTCTTGACTGTTGATTAGTTGTCCTACGGCCATTGTCTGCGATGGACATTATTCCAATGAAGCGTATAAAATTGTAACGCTGCGCAAACACAATGGCAAGCCTTACCAGTGAGCAAATTAAACTACTATCGACTTGCTCGGAAACTCTCCGAATTTAAATCCATTCGAGAATCTGTGGTCAATCTGCAAGGAAAGACTTTGTGGAATGGACATACGAAGTACTAGCATGTGCACTGGGTCATGTTTCATTGAAAAAATACGAAAAAACGGAATTATTCGTTTTGTTTCAATTAATTTGCACAAGGGTATATATATGATCTCCTCACGAGAAAACTGGAGGCAGCATATTCTACAGAAGGCTACTGAAAATTCCATGGACTAAGCTAGTAAGCAACTAGCAAGAAAATGGAAACAGAAAGAATACATCTAATCAGAATCAGGAAAAGACAGCTGAAATTCCTTGGACACATAATGAGAAAGGAATGCTTGGAAAACTTAACTGAAAATATTGAGGGCAAGAGAGACAAGGGAATGCAGCGAGCCACTTACCTGACGAGATTCTGTAGATGGTTGGCGAAACGTGGGCGGGAGCCTTAGCAAAGGCAGAAAACTCCTAAAGGTCACAAGGAATAGAGAGTAGTGGAGAGCCATGATCACCTATGTTCTGAAGGTACGCACATAGAAGAAAAGTATCCACTTGCATACGATTCCTGCAACTTTTATATATCCTAACCACCCACAGATTGAAGGCAAGAGGGCCAAAGGGAAGCAACGCACAACATACTAGGCGAGCTTAAGCGAATGGATGGCGGAGCAAGGATCGGGAGAGATGGCAAAAAAGTTATTAAGTGCTATAAACGACAGAAAAAAATGTGGAGAGCCATAATCGCCAACGTTCTGAAGGGATACGGAGAATTAATGTGTTAAGTTAAAAGATACTTATAGATAATTGATATCCGAACCATATTCCTCGGTTGCACCAGTTCAGACTTTTACAGCCATGCCATGTACATAGGGACGGATTACTTTTTCGTAGGCTTACGGCCACATTACGTTCAAGCACCGATTCCCAAACGATCACTAAAGTTAAGCAATGTCGAGCTTGGTCAGTACCTAGATGAATGACTGTTTGGGAATACCAGGTGCGAGTGGTGTAATGGATAATGGTTCAGAATTGTTAATCGGAGAGTCGAGTCCCAATTCTAGTTGGATTCGTTATATTCACTTACGCACAAATGCTCTTGGGAAAGGTATGAATATACCTCTTCTCCCTCCAGCTATGGGTTAATTAATAAGACTTGTATCCCTAAACCATTATTATCTCCAAACAATCCTAAAAATCTAAAAATATTTCGGGCTTTAAATAACCTACAAAGGGTTGATAAGCCGTAAAAAACAAATCATTTCTTTCGTATCCCACTGGTAAGAAGAGCATTCCATTAGGACAGCTTCTTCCTCGGTGCCGCTACTTTGTGGAACAGACACCTAGGGTATGATTATTCGATCACTAAGTCTCTTCAATTCCAGTGTCAACAGTTATCTAACCGACATATCTTCATAATCTGCAATTCTTGCTTCCTCCACTATCCCTCCCTGTTCACGTTCTGTCATACATTTACAAAAGCTCATTAAGTATGCTACTCGCTGTTCCCCTCTTTTTACTGTTCATTGACATCATATCACATGGTCAGAATCCCGATATTCCATTAGTCAAGAGGAAAAGATCGTCAGGTGACAGGAAGACCGCTTAATTTTAAATATCTTGAAGAAATCGCATTTTCTTTGTAAGAACGTACTGTTTTTAAGAAAAAAATTGGTCTATTATTATTGGTTATTGATTCTAACAAAAAATGGAAGAAAATAAATTTTATTTATGTATTTTTTATTTGAAAACTCTAAAACTGCAACTGCAGTTTTTGAAGAAGGTTCTGTGAATAATCGAACGTATGAAAAGTAGAAATCGCTGAACGATACGCCAAGGTAAGGACAAAATTCAGGCATGACTCTAGTCTAGAAGAAAAAAAATGTTATATGTTGCAATATATATCCAAAGTATGCAAATCGAGCGTTTAAAAACATTTGATAATCGTCTGCGTGATCTTTTTCTTAACTCTACGGTGATGTAAACAGTTTATCTAAAACTCTCCTCTTCTCTCTCTCTCTCTCTCTCTCTCTCTCTTACTCCTTCTCTCTCTCTCTTTCTCTCTCTCTCTTTCTCTCTCTCTCTTTCTCTCTCTTTCTCTCTCTCTCTCTCGCACTCACACACACACACATACTAACTGACTGAATAACTCACTTTCTCTTTCACACACACGTCGCTGTTAGTAAAATATATTACATTATTCACCCTCCGTTAGTATTGTGGGTTATTGTCACAGCATTAGTAACATGGGGTTTTCAAACACCCCATTTATAATATTATAGATATATCATTTAGTTCTTAATTTTCTTATTATATATTGTCTTTAGTGTTTTGGGCGGTTAGAATGAATAAAGGCTATTTTGCCAGTAAATATAAATAACGTTTTAGAACTAAGAAAATATTATATTTGAGATCTTCAACGCAGTGACGGCGGCAGTGTAAGCTTTGTAGGTAGGACTTGAACAACATGGCTTCTGTGCTCTGTGACTGCTGTCTTCTGTGGGTGCACCTAAAGTGTATTGGCAAGAGAACCATGTCCGAGTGCTAGTTTTTGATTTCCAGAGACTGTTATGCCTGAAGTGCTTAAAATGTTCAGAGACGTTTGCATTTCTTTTATTAATTGATTATGAAGAAATGATTTTAACCTGTGCTTTAACAATTAATAATGGAAAAGCTTTTAAATCGTCTTAACAATTGATGGTGAAAATAAATAAACTTCTGTATTAAATCTGTTATTATTTTTAACATTACTTGCCTTCATAATATTACATTTCGTAAAATACATCTATTGGATGCTTTAGTACACATCATAAGTGATGTTTCTAGCCGAGGTTCATTAGGAGTTTCGGGTATTTCAACATCATAATCCCTCTCCACGTGGACCCAGCCGATACTGGTCTAGTATCGACTTATGCACCTTTCGTTAGCTACAATTTGTTTCCATCTTCCGAAGTACACACCATACGACTCTTCTTGGCAATTTATTGTCCAATCCCGCATGCCTTCCGGTTCACCAGCTATGTGCGCTCTTCCATAAAAAAATGAAGCAAACGCTGCCACAATTTCTATCTGACCAGGAATATAGCGGCGTGCTTGGCTTGAAGTGATAAGTACCGATTTGATTCCCCTCACTGATACATATACACACACACGCACACACACAGAGAAACGCACTCAAACATCACATTCTGCTTACAGTTATCCCCATTTTCATTCATGTTAATCATCCTCCGAAGGAAAAGAAAACGAGAGAAAAAATTATTTCCTTTTCCTCTTTTCAACTTACAAATATTTACTGACAAAACAGCCGGTTTGATTTTACCGAAACCGGCTAATTAGCCTCTTCCTAAAAAGATTAATTTACAAGTTTCAAAAGTTCAAGTATTCAAAAATAGGTTTCATTTTATTTTCAATAAACCAATAAAACTGATTATAATTCCATTAAATATTATGTTTAAAACAATAATCTCTTTGTAGTAACTTAACATAGTTATTCCGAAAGCTACTAGACTATTTTTTTACAGTATGGTTCACTCTGTACAAAGCCCTGTGACCACTCGAGGTAGATGGTTACGTTAAGGCAGGGGTGGGCAAACTACGGCCCGCGGGCCACATGCGGCCCGCTAAACGATTTCGTGCGGCCCGCTTTAAAATGTTATTTATTAAAACTATATTTCTCCTTTAAAAGCCCTTTATTTTGACAATTTTAAATATCAATTATTTAGGTTTATATATATACTATGCGGTCTAGTAAAACTATAAATTTTTAGAATGCGGCCCTTGTACTAAAATGTTTGCCCACCCCTGCGTTAAGGGGTAGTTTTAAGGAAAGGGGGGAGATCACATACTTAACATCAGGAAGAGACAGTTGAAATTTCTAATACACATAATGAGGAAAGAGGTCTTGGAGAATTTGACACTCAAAGGACATATTGAAGACAAGTGGAGTAGACGGAAGCAGCGAGTAAACTGCCTAATGTGTTCGCGTAAATGGATGGCAGAACCGTGATTGGTAGAGATAGCGAAAATTTAAACCTAAATAAGTAATATAAAGGATGAGAAATTGTGGAGAGCCATAACTGTCCGCATACAGAAGTAGGTTGTCTGTAATTCTATTCATTGAAAGCCAAAAAGCCAGTACTCGTGCCAAAACCAGGCTTACATTTTGAGGTCATGAAAGTATTTGATACCATAAGAAGGATATCTTCTACCATCAAGTATTGAAATTGCAATGGAACAGCCAGTTCTTAGATGTACTCTCATTATACAAATGCACGACATCGATCTGGAAAACGCGGGCTTCATTGATTAATTTTTGTTACTCTTGTAAAAATGCACGCAGAAAAAGAATTTGACCTTGAATATGGAAGGATTAACTGATCCATCTTACTCAGCCAACCTCGCTTTGTTAGATGAATACTTTTATGTTTACAGTATGTTATGGACAACGAGCGGTATATAAATTATGAAGAGGGTTTATTTTGCCTGGAAACCAAAAGAATTTTATGCGTAGTATTAACATATTTGTCAACTCGGATGCCATCGAAAGTGAAGGAAATTGTTGTCTTGATTGAGTTTGTAAATTCATACAAATAAATTATATGCCTGAACATATTTCTTTCCAACCTAATACTTTAAAGAAGGAACTTGGTCGAATGTCCTGTCATATTTGTCAACTCGGATGCCATTGAAAGTGAAGGAAATTGTTGTCTTGATTGAGTTTGTAAATTCATACAAATAAATTATATGCCTGAACATATTTCTTTCCAACCTAATACTTTAAAGAAGGAACTTGGTCGAATGTCCTGTCATATTTGTCAACTCGGATGCCATCGAAAGTGAAGGAAATTGTTGTCTTGATTGAGTTTGTAAATTCATACAAATAAATTATATGTCTGAACATATTTCTTTCCAACCTAATACTTTAAAGATGGAAATTGGTCGAATGTCCTGTCATATTTGTCAACACGGATGCCATCGAAAGTGAAGGAAATTGTTGTCTTGATTGAGTTTGTAAATTCATACAAATAAATTATATGTCTGAACATATTTCTTTCCAACCTAATACTTTAAAGATGGAACTTGGTCGAATGTCCTGTCATATTTGTCAACTCGGATGCCATCGAAAGTGAAGGAAATTGTTGTCTTGATTGAGTTTGTAAATTCATACAAATAAATTATATGCCTGAACATATTTCTTTCCAACCTAATACTTTAAAGATGGAACTTGGTCGAATGTCCTGTCATATTTGTCAACTCGGATGCCATCGAAAGTGAAGGAAATTGTTGTCTTGATTGAGTTTGTAAATTCATACAAATAAATTATATGCCTGAACATATTTCTTTCCAACCTAATACTTTAAAGATGGAACTTGGTCGAATGTCCTGTCATATTTGTCAACTCGGATGCCATCGAAAGTGAAGGAAATTGTTGTCTTGATTGAGTTTGTAAATTCATACAAATAAATTATATGTCTGAACATATTTCTTTCCAACCTAATACTTTAAAGAAGGAACTTGGTCGAATGTCCTGTCATATTTGTCAACTCGGATGCCATCGAAAGTGAAGGAAATTGTTGTCTTGATTGAGTTTGTAAATTCATACAAATAAATTATATGTCTGAACATATTTCTTTCCAACCTAATACTTTAAAGAAGGAACATGGTCGAATGTCCTGTCATATTTGTCAACTCGGATGCCATCGAAAGTGAAGGAAATTGTTGTCTTGATTGAGTTTGTAAATTCATACAAATAAATTATATGCCTGAACATATTTCTTTCCAACCTAATACTTTAAAGAAGGAACTTGGTCGAATGTCCTGTCATATTTGTCAACTCGGATGCCATCGAAAGTGAAGGAAATTGTTGTCTTGATTGAGTTTGTAAATTCATACAAATAAATTATATGCCTGAACATATTTCTTTCCAACCTAATACTTTAAAGAAGGAACTTGGTCGAATGTCCTGTCATATTTGTCAACTCGGATGCCATCGAAAGTGAAGGAAATTGTTGTCTTGATTGAGTTTGTAAATTCATACAAATAAATTATATGCCTGAACATATTTCTTTCCAACCTAATACTTTAAAGAAGGAACTTGGTCGAATGTCCTGTCATATTTGTCAACTCGGATGCCATCGAAAGTGAAGGAAATCGTTGTCTTGATTGAGTTTGTAAATTCATACAAATAAATTATATGCCTGAACATATTTCTTTCCAACCTAATACTTTAAAGAAGGAACTTGGTCGAATGTCCTGTCATATTTGTCAACTCGGATGCCATCGAAAGTGAAGGAAATTGTTGTCTTGATTGAGTTTGTAAATTCATACAAATAAATTATATGTCTGAACATATTTCTTTCCAACCTAATACTTTAAAGATGGAACTTGGTCGAATGTCCTGTCATATTTGTCAACTCGGATGCCATCGAAAGTGAAGGAAATTGTTGTCTTGATTGAGTTTGTAAATTCATACAAATAAATTATATGCCTGAACATATTTCTTTCCAACCTAATACTTTAAAGAAGGAACTTGGTCGAATGTCCTGTCATATTTGTCAACTCGGATGCCATCGAAAGTGAAGGAAATTGTTGTCTTGATTGAGTTTGTAAATTCATACAAATAAATTATATGCCTGAACATATTTCTTTCCAACCTAATACTTTAAAGAAGGAACTTGGTCGAATGTCCTGTCATATTTGTCAACTCGGATGCCATCGAAAGTGAAGGAAATTGTTGTTATGATTGAGTTTGTAAATTCATACAAATAAATTATATGCCTGAACATATTTCTTTCCAACCTAATACTTTAAAGAAGGAACTTGGTCGAATGTCCTGTCATATTTGTCAACTCGGATGCTATCGAAAGTGAAGGAAATTGTTGTCTTGATTGAGTTTGTAAATTCATACAAATAAATTATATGCCTGAACATATTTCTTTCCAACCTAATACTTTAAAGAAGGAACTTGGTCGAATGTCCTGTCATATTTGTCAACTCGGATGCCATCGAAAGTGAAGGAAATTGTTGTCTTGATTGAGTTTGTAAATTCATACAAATAAATTATATGCCTGAACATATTTCTTTCCAACCTAATACTTTAAAGAAGGAACTTGGTCGAATGTCCTGTCATATTTGTCAACTCGGATGCCATCGAAAGTGAAGAAAATTGTTGTCTTGATTGAGTTTGTAAATTCATACAAATAAATTATATGTCTGAACATATTTCTTTCCAACCTAATACTTTAAAGAAGGAACATGGTCGAATGTCCTGTCATATTTGTCAACTCGGATGCCATCGAAAGTGAAGGAAATTGTTGTCTTGATTGAGTTTGTAAATTCATACAAATAAATTATATGCCTGAACATATTTCTTTCCAACCTAATACTTTAAAGAAGGAACTTGGTCGAATGTCCTGTCATATTTGTCAACTCGGATGCCATCGAAAGTGAAGGAAATTGTTGTCTTGATTGAGTTTGTAAATTCATACAAATAAATTATATGTCTGAACATATTTCTTTCTAACCTAATACTTTAAAGATGGAATTTGGTCGAATGTCCTGTCATATTTGTCAACTCGGATGCCATCGAAAGTGAAGGAAATTGTTGTCTTGATTGAGTTTGTAAATTCATACAAATAAATTATATGCCTGAACATATTTCTTTCCAACCTAATACTTTAAAGAAGGAACTTGGTCGAATGTCCTGTCATATTTGTCAACTCGGATGCCATCGAAAGTGAAGGAAATTGTTGTCTTGATTGAGTTTGTAAATTCATACAAATAAATTATATGCCTGAACATATTTCTTTCCAACCTAATACTTTAAAGAAGGAACTTGGTCGAATGTCCTGTCATATTTGTCAACTCGGATGCCATCGAAAGTGAAGGAAATTGTTGTCTTGATTGAGTTTGTAAATTCATACAAATAAATTATATGCCTGAACATATTTCTTTCCAACCTAATACTTTAAAGAAGGAACTTGGTCGAATGTCCTGTCATATTTGTCAACTCGGATGCCATCGAAAGTGAAGGAAATTGTTGTCTTGATTGAGTTTGTAAATTCATACAAATAAATTATATGTCTGAACATATTTCTTTCCAACCTAATACTTTAAAGATGGAATTTGGTCGAATGTCCTGTCATATTTGTCAACTCGGATGCCATCGAAAGTGAAGGAAATTGTTGTCTTGATTGAGTTTGTAAATTCATACAAATAAATTATATGCCTGAACATATTTCTTTCCAACCTAATACTTTAAAGAAGGAACTTGGTCGAATGTCCTGTCATATTTGTCAACTCGGATGCCATCGAAAGTGAAGGAAATTGTTGTCTTGATTGAGTTTGTAAATTCATACAAATAAATTATATGCCTGAACATATTCCTTTCCAACTTAATACTTTAAAGAAGGAACTTGGTCGAATGTCCTGTCATATTTGTCAACTCGGATGCCATCGAAAGTGAAGGAAATTGTTGTCTTGATTGAGTTTGTAAATTCATACAAATAAATTATATGTCTGAACATATTTCTTTCCAACCTAATACTTTAAAGATGGAATTTGGTCGAATGTCCTGTCATATTTGTCAACTCGGATGCCATCGAAAGTGAAGGAAATTGTTGTCTTGATTGAGTTTGTAAATTCATACAAATAAATTATATGCCTGAACATATTTCTTTCCAACCTAATACTTTAAAGAAGGAACTTGGTCGAATGTCCTGTCATATTTGTCAACTCGGATGCCATCGAAAGTGAAGGAAATTGTTGTCTTGATTGAGTTTGTAAATTCATACAAATAAATTATATGCCTGAACATATTTCTTTCCAACCTAATACTTTAAAGAAGGAACTTGGTCGAATGTGCTGTCATATTTGTCAACTCGGATGCCATCGAAAGTGAAGGAAATTGTTGTCTTGATTGAGTTTGTAAATTCATACAAATAAATTATATGCCTGAACATATTTCTTTCCAACCTAATACTTTAAAGAAGGAACTTGGTCGAATGTCCTGTCATATTTGTCAACTCGGATGCCATCGAAAGTGAAGGAAATTGTTGTCTTGATTGAGTTTGTAAATTCATACAAATAAATTATATGCCTGAACATATTTCTTTCCAACCTAATACTTTAAAGAAGGAACTTGGTCGAATGTCCTGTCATATTTGTCAACTCGGATGCCATCGAAAGTGAAGGAAATTGTTGTCTTGATTGAGTTTGTAAATTCATACAAATAAATTATATGCCTGAACATATTTCTTTCCAACCTAATACTTTAAAGAAGGAACTTGGTCGAATGTCCTGTCATATTTGTCAACTCGGATGCCATCGAAAGTGAAGGAAATTGTTGTCTTGATTGAGTTTGTAAGTTCATACAAATAAATTATATGTCTGAACATATTTCTTTCCAACCTAATACTTTAAAGATGGAACTTGGTCGAATGTCCTGTCATATTTGTCAACTCGGATGCCATCGAAAGTGAAGGAAATTGTTGTCTTGATTGAGTTTGTAAATTCATACAAATAAATTATATGCCTGAACATATTTCTTTCCAACCTAATACTTTAAAGAAGGAACTTGGTCGAATGTCCTGTCATATTTGTCAACTCGGATGCCATCGAAAGTGAAGGAAATTGTTGTCTTGATTGAGTTTGTAAATTCATACAAATAAATTATATGTCTGAACATATTTCTTTCCAACCTAATACTTTAAAGAAGGAACTTGGTCGAATGTCCTGTCATATTTGTCAACTCGGATGCCATCGAAAGTGAAGGAAATTGTTGTCTTGATTGAGTTTGTAAATTCATACAAATAAATTATATGCCTGAACATATTTCTTTCCAACCTAATACTTTAAAGAAGGAACTTGGTCGAATGTCCTGTCATATTTGTCAACTCGGATGCCATCGAAAGTGAAGGAAATTGTTGTCTTGATTGAGTTTGTAGATTCATACAAATAAATTATATGCCTGAACATATTTCTTTCCAACCTAATACTTTAAAGAAGGAACTTGGTCGAATGTCCTGTCATATTTGTCAACTCGGATGCCATCGAAAGTGAAGGAAATTGTTGTCTTGATTGAGTTTGTAAATTCATACAAATAAATTATATGTCTGAACATATTTCTTTCCAACCTAATACTTTAAAGAAGGAACTTGGTCGAATGTCCAGTCATATTTGTCAACTCGGATGCCATCGAAAGTGAAGGAAATTGTTGTCTTGATTGAGTTTGTAAATTCATACAAATAAATTATATGCCTGAACATATTTCTTTCCAACCTAATACTTTAAAGAAGGAACTTGGTCGAATGTCCTGTCATATTTGTCAACTCGGATGCCATCGAAAGTGAAGGAAATTGTTGTCTTGATTGAGTTTGTAAATTCATACAAATAAATTATATGCCTGAACATATTTCTTTCCAACCTAATACTTTAAAGAAGGAACTTGGTCGAATGTCCTGTCATATTTGTCAACTCGGATGCCATCGAAAGTGAAGGAAATTGTTGTCTTGATTGAGTTTGTAAATTCATACAAATAAATTATATGTCTGAACATATTTCTTTCCAACCTAATACTTTAAAGAAGGAACTTGGTCAAATGTCCAGTCATATTTGTCAACTCGGATGCCATCGAAAATGAAGGAAATTGTTGTCTTGATTGAGTTTGTAAATTCATACAAATAAATTATATGCCTGAACATATTTCTTTCCAACCTAATACTTTAAAGAAGGAACTTGGTCGAATGTCCTGTCATATTTGTCAACTCGGATGCCATCGAAAGTGAAGGAAATTGTTGTCTTGATTGAGTTTGTAAATTCATACAAATAAATTATATGTCTGAACATATTTCTTTCCAACCTAATACATTATAGAAGGAACTTGGTCGAATGTCCTGTCATATTTGTCAACTCGGATGCCATCGAAAGTGAAGGAAATTGTTGTCTTGATTGAGTTTGTAAATTCATACAAATAAATTATATGCCTGAACATATTTCTTTCCAACCTAATACTTTAAAGAAGGAACTTGGTCGAATGTCCTGTCATATTTGTCAACTCGGATGCCATCGAAAGTGAAGGAAATTGTTGTTTTGATTGAGTTTGTAAATTCATACAAATAAATTATATGCCTGAACATATTTCTTTCCAACCTAATACTTTAAAGAAGGAACTTGGTCGAATGTCCTGTCATATTTGTCAACTCGGATGCCATCGAAAGTGAAGGAAATTGTTGTCTTGATTGAGTTTGTAAATTCATACAAATAAATTATATGCCTGAACATATTTCTTTCCAACCTAATACTTTAAAGAAGGAACTTGGTCGAATGTCCTGTCATATTTGTCAACTCGGATGCCATCGAAAATGAAGGAAATTGTTGTCTTGATTGAGTTTGTAAATTCATACAAATAAATTATATGCCTGAACATATTTCTTTCCAACCTAATACTTTAAAGAAGGAACTTGGTCGAATGTCCTGTCATATTTGTCAACTCGGATGCCATCGAAAGTGAAGGAAATTGTTGTCTTGATTGAGTTTGTAAATTCATACAAATAAATTATATGCCTGAACATATTTCTTTCCAACCTAATACTTTAAAGAAGGAACTTGGTCGAATGTCCTGTCATATTTGTCAACTCGGATGCCATCGAAAATGAAGGAAATTGTTGTCTTGATTGAGTTTGTAAATTCATACAAATAAATTATATGCCTGAACATATTTCTTTCCAACCTAATACTTTAAAGATGGAACATGGTCGAATGTCCTGTCATATTTGTCAACTCGGATGCCATCGAAAGTGAAGGAAATTGTTGTCTTGATTGAGTTTGTAAATTCATACAAATAAATTATATGCCTGAACATATTTCTTTCCAACCTAATACTTTAAAGAAGGAACTTGGTCGAATGTCCTGTCATATTTGTCAACTCGGATGCCATCGAAAGTGAAGGAAATTGTTGTTTTGATTGAGTTTGTAAATTCATACAAATAAATTATATGTCTGAACATATTTCTTTCCAACCTAATACATTATAGAAGGAACTTGGTCGAATGTCCTGTCATATTTGTCAACTCGGATGCCATCGAAAGTGAAGGAAATTGTTGTCTTGATTGAGTTTGTAAATTCATACAAATAAATTATATGCCTGTACATATTTCTTTCCAACCTAATACTTTAAAGAAGGAACTTGGTCGAATGTCCTGTCATATTTGTCAACTCGGATGCCATCGAAAGTGAAGGAAATTGTTGTCTTGATTGAGTTTGTAAATTCATACAAATAAATTATATGTCTGAACATATTTCTTTCCAACCTAATACTTTAAAGAAGGAACTTGGTCGAATGTCCAGTCATATTTGTCAACTCGGATGCCATCGAAAGTGAAGGAAATTGTTGTCTTGATTGAGTTTGTAAATTCATACAAATAAATTATATGCCTGAACATATTTCTTTCCAACCTAATACTTTAAAGAAGGAACTTGGTCGAATGTCCTGTCATATTTGTCAACTCGGATGCCATCGAAAGTGAAGGAAATTGTTGTCTTGATTGAGTTTGTAAATTCATACAAATAAATTATATGCCTGAACATATTTCTTTCCAACCTAATACTTTAAAGAAGGAACTTGGTCGAATGTCCTGTCATATTTGTCAACTCGGATGACATCGAAAGTGAAGGAAATTGTTGTCTTGATTGAGTTTGTAAATTCATACAAATAAATTATATGTCTGAACATATTTCTTTCCAACCTAATACTTTAAAGAAGGAACTTGGTCGAATGTCCAGTCATATTTGTCAACTCGGATTCCATCGAAAATGAAGGAAATTGTTGTCTTGATTGAGTTTGTAAATTCATACAAATAAATTATATGCCTGAACATATTTCTTTCCAACCTAATACTTTAAAGAAGGAACTTGGTCGAATGTCCTGTCATATTTGTCAACTCGGATGCCATCGAAAGTGAAGGAAATTGTTGTCTTGATTGAGTTTGTAAATTCATACAAATAAATTATATGTCTGAACATATTTCTTTCCAACCTAATACATTATAGAAGGAACTTGGTCGAATGTCCTGTCATATTTGTCAACTCGGATGCCATCGAAAGTGAAGGAAATTGTTGTCTTGATTGAGTTTGTAAATTCATACAAATAAATTATATGCCTGAACATATTTCTTTCCAACCTAATACTTTAAAGAAGGAACTTGGTCGAATGTCCTGTCATATTTGTCAACTCGGATGCCATCGAAAGTGAAGGAAATTGTTGTCTTGATTGAGTTTGTAAATTCATACAAATAAATTATATGCCTGAACATATTTCTTTCCAACCTAATACTTTAAAGAAGGAACTTAGTCGAATGTCCTGTCATATTTGTCAACTCGGATGCCATCGAAAGTGAAGGAAATTGTTGTTTTGATTGAGTTTGTAAATTCATACAAATAAATTATATGCCTGAACATATTTCTTTCCAACCTAATACTTTAAAGAAGGAACTTGGTCGAATGTCCTGTCATATTTGTCAACTCGGATGCCATCGAAAGTGAAGGAAATTGTTGTCTTGATTGAGTTTGTAAATTCATACAAATAAATTATATGTCTGAACATATTTCTTTCCAACCTAATACTTTAAAGAAGGAACTTAGTCGAATGTCCTGTCATATTTGTCAACTCGGATGCCATCGAAAGTGAAGGAAATTGTTGTCTTGATTGAGTTTGTAAATTCATACAAATAAATTATATGCCTGAACATATTTCTTTCCAACCTAATACTTTAAAGAAGGAACTTGGTCGAATGTCCTGTCATATTTGTCAACTCGGATGCCATCGAAAGTGAAGGAAATTGTTGTCTTGATTGAGTTTGTAAATTCATACAAATAAATTATATGCCTGAACATATTTCTTTCCAACCTAATACTTTAAAGAAGGAACTTGGTCGAATGTCCTGTCATATTTGTCAACTCGGATGCCATCGAAAGTGAAGGAAATTGTTGTCTTGATTGAGTTTGTAAATTCATACAAATAAATTATATGCCTGAACATATTTCTTTCCAACCTAATACTTTAAAGAAGGAACTTGGTCGAATGTCCTGTCATATTTGTCAACTCGGATGCCATCGAAAGTGAAGGAAATTGTTGTCTTGATTGAGTTTGTAAATTCATACAAATAAATTATATGCCTGAACATATTTCTTTCCAACCTAATACTTTAAAGAAGGAACTTGGTCGAATGTCCTGTCATATTTGTCAACTCGGATGCCATCGAAAGTGAAGGAAATTGTTGTCTTGATTGAGTTTGTAAATTCATACAAATAAATTATATGTCTGAACATATTTCTTTCCAACCTAATACTTTAAAGAAGGAACTTAGTCGAATGTCCTGTCATATTTGTCAACTCGGATGCCATGGAAAGTGAAGGAAATTGTTGTCTTGATTGAGTTTGTAAATTCATACAAATAAATTATATGCCTGAACATATTTCTTTCCAACCTAATACTTTAAAGAAGGAACTTGGTCGAATGTCCTGTCATATTTGTCAACTCGGATGCCATCGAAAGTGAAGGAAATTGTTGTCTTGATTGAGTTTGTAAATTCATACAAATAAATTATATGTCTGAACATATTTCTTTCCAACCTAATACTTTAAAGAAGGAACTTGGTCGAATGTCCTGTCATATTTGTCAACTCGGATGCCATCGAAAGTGAAGGAAATTGTTGTCTTGATTGAGTTTGTAAATTCATACAAATAAATTATATGCCTGAACATATTTCTTTCCAACCTAATACTTTAAAGGAGGAACTTGGTCGAATGTCCTGTCATATTTGTCAACTCGGATGCCATCGAAAGTGAAGGAAATTGTTGTCTTGATTGAGTTTGTAAATTCATACAAATAAATTATATGTCTGAACATATTTCTTTCCAACCTAATACTTTAAAGAAGGAACTTGGTCGAATGTCCAGTCATATTTGTCAACTCGGATTCCATCGAAAATGAAGGAAATTGTTGTCTTGATTGAGTTTGTAAATTCATACAAATAAATTATATGCCTGAACATATTTCTTTCCAACCTAATACTTTAAAGAAGGAACTTGGTCGAATGTCCTGTCATATTTGTCAACTCGGATGCCATGGAAAGTGAAGGAAATTGTTGTCTTGATTGAGTTTGTAAATTCATACAAATAAATTATATGCCTGAACATATTTCTTTCCAACCTAATACTTTAAAGAAGGAACTTGGTCGAATGTCCTGTCATATTTGTCAACTCGGATGCCATGGAAAGTGAAGGAAATTGTTGTCTTGATTGAGTTTGTAAATTCATACAAATAAATTATATGCCTGAACATATTTCTTTCCAACCTAATACTTTAAAGAAGGAACTTGGTCGAATGTCCTGTCATATTTGTCAACTCGGATGCCATCGAAAGTGAAGGAAATTGTTGTCTTGATTGAGTTTGTAAATTCATACAAATAAATTATATGCCTGAACATATTTCTTTCCAACCTAATACTTTAAAGAAGGAACTTGGTCGAATGTCCTGTCATATTTGTCAACTCGGATGCCATCGAAAGTGAAGGAAATTGTTGTCTTGATTGAGTTTGTAAATTCATACAAATAAATTATATGTCTGAACATATTTCTTTCCAACCTAATACTTTAAAGAAGGAACTTAGTCGAATGTCCTGTCATATTTGTCAACACGGATGCCATCGAAATTGAAGGAAATTGTTGTCTTGATTGAGTTTGTAAATTCATACAAATAAATTATATGCCTGAACATATTTCTTTCCAACCTAATACTTTAAAGAAGGAACTTGGTCGAATGTCCTGTCATATTTGTCAACTCGGATGCCATCGAAAGTGAAGGAAATTGTTGTCTTGATTGAGTTTGTAAATTCATACAAATAAATTATATGTCTGAACATATTTCTTTCCAACCTAATACTTTAAAGAAGGAACTTGGTCGAATGTCCTGTCATATTTGTCAACTCGGATGCCATCGAAAGTGAAGGAAATTGTTGTCTTGATTGAGTTAGTAAATTCATACAAATAAATTATATGCCTGAACATATTTCTTTCCAACCGAATACTTTAAAGAAGGAACTTGGTCGAATGTCCTGTCATATTTGTCAACTCGGATGCCATCGAAAGTGAAGGAAATTGTTGTCTTGATTGAGTTTGTAAATTCATACAAATAAATTATATGCCTGAACATATTTCTTTCCAACCTAATACTTTAAAGAAGGAACTTGGTCGAATGTCCTGTCATATTTGTCAACTCGGATGCCATCGAAAGTGAAGGAAATTGTTGTCTTGATTGAGTTTGTAAATTCATACAAATAAATTATATGCCTGAACATATTTCTTTCCAACCTAATACTTTAAAGGAGGAACTTGGTCGAATGTCCTGTCATATTTGTCAACTCGGATGCCATCGAAAGTGAAGGAAATTGTTGTCTTGATTGAGTTTGTAAATTCATACAAATAAATTATATGTCTGAACATATTTCTTTCCAACCTAATACTTTAAAGAAGGAACTTGGTCGAATGTCCTGTCATATTTGTCAACTCGGATGCCATCGAAAGTGAAGGAAATTGTTGTCTTGATTGAGTTTGTAAATTCATACAAATAAATTATATGCCTGAACATATTTCTTTCCAACCTAATACTTTAAAGGAGGAACTTGGTCGAATGTCCTGTCATATTTGTCAACTCGGATGCCATCGAAAGTGAAGGAAATTGTTGTCTTGATTGAGTTTGTAAATTCATACAAATAAATTATATGCCTGAACATATTTCTTTCCAACCTAATACTTTAAAGAAGGAACTTGGTCGAATGTCCTGTCATATTTGTCAACTCGGATGCCATCGAAAGTGAAGGAAATTGTTGTCTTGATTGAGTTTGTAAATTCATACAAATAAATTATATGCCTGAACATAATTCTTTCCAACCTAATACTTTAAAGAAGGAACTTGGTCGAATGTCCTGTCATATTTGTCAACTCGGATGCCATCGAAAATTAAGGAAATTGTTGTCTTGATTGAGTTTGTAAATTCATACAAATAAATTATATGCCTGAACATATTTCTTTCCAACTTAATACTTTAAAGAAGGAACTTGGTCGAATGTCCTGTCATATTTGTCAACTCGGATGCCATCGAAAGTGAAGGAAATTGTTGTCTTGATTGAGTTTGTAAATTCATACAAATAAATTATATGCCTGAACATATTTCTTTCCAACCTAATACTTTAAAGAAGGAACTTGGTCGAATGTCCTGTCATATTTGTCAACTCGGATGCCATCGAAAGTGAAGGAAATTGTTGTCTTGATTGAGTTTGTAAATTCATACAAATAAATTATATGTCTGAACATATTTCTTTCCAACCTAATACTTTAAAGAAGGAACTTGGTCGAATGTCCTGTCATATTTGTCAACTCGGATGCCATCGAAAGTGAAGGAAATTGTTGTCTTGATTGAGTTTGTAAATTCATACAAATAAATTATATGCCTGAACATATTTCTTTCCAACCGAATACTTTAAAGAAGGAACTTGGTCGAATGTCCTGTCATATTTGTCAACTCGGATGCCATCGAAAGTGAAGGAAATTGTTGTCTTGATTGAGTTTGTAAATTCATACAAATAAATTATATGCCTGAACATATTTCTTTCCAACCTAATACTTTAAAGAAGGAACTTGGTCGAATGTCCTGTCATATTTGTCAACTCGGATGCCATCGAAAGTGAAGGAAATTGTTGTCTTGATTGAGTTTGTAAATTCATACAAATAAATTATATGCCTGAACATATTTCTTTCCAACCTAATACTTTAAAGGAGGAACTTGGTCGAATGTCCTGTCATATTTGTCAACTCGGATGCCATCGAAAGTGAAGGAAATTGTTGTCTTGATTGAGTTTGTAAATTCATACAAATAAATTATATGCCTGAACATATTTCTTTCCAACCTAATACTTTAAAGAAGGAACTTGGTCGAATGTCCTGTCATATTTGTCAACTCGGATGCCATCGAAAGTGAAGGAAATTGTTGTCTTGATTGAGTTTGTAAATTCATACAAATAAATTATATGCCTGAACATATTTCTTTCCAACCTAATACTTTAAAGAAGGAACTTGGTCGAATGTCCTGTCATATTTGTCAACTCGGATGCCATCGAAAGTGAAGGAAATTGTTGTCTTGATTGAGTTTGTAAATTCATACAAATAAATTATATGCCTGAACATAATTCTTTCCAACCTAATACTTTAAAGAAGGAACTTGGTCGAATGTCCTGTCATATTTGTCAACTCGGATGCCATCGAAAATTAAGGAAATTGTTGTCTTGATTGAGTTTGTAAATTCATACAAATAAATTATATGTCTGAACATATTTCTTTCCAACCTAATACTTTAAAGAAGGAACTTGGTCGAATATCCTGTCATATTTGTCAACTCGGATGCCATCGAAAATGAAAGAAATTGTTGTCTTGATTGAGTTTGTAAATTCATACAAATAAATTATATGCCTGAACATATTTCTTTCCAACCTAATACTTTAAAGAAGGAACTTGGTCGAATGTCCTGTCATATTTGTCAACTCGGATGCCATCGAAAGTGAAGGAAATTGTTGTCTTGATTGAGTTTGTAAATTCATACAAATAAATTATATGTCTGAACATATTTCTTTCCAACCTAATACTTTAAAGAAGGAACTTGGTCGAATGTCCAGTCATATTTGTCAACTCGGATGCCATCGAAAGTGAAGGAAATTGTTGTCTTGATTGAATTTGTAAATTCATACAAATAAATTATATGCCTGAACATATTTCTTTCCAACCTAATACTTTAAAGAAGGAACTTGGTCGAATGTCCTGTCATATTTGTCAACTCGGATGCCATCGAAAGTGAAGGAAATTGTTGTCTTGATTAAGTTTGTAAATTCATACAAATAAATTATATCCCTGAACATATTTCTTTCCAACCTAATACTTTAAAGAAGGAACTTGGTCGAATGTCCTGTCATATTTGTCAACTCGGATGCCATCGAAAGTGAAGGAAATTGTTGTTTTGATTGAGTTTGTAAATTCATACAAATAAATTACATGCCTGAACATATTTCTTTCCAACCTAATACTTTAAAGAAGGAACTTGGTCGAATGTCCTGTCATATTTGTCAACTCGGATGCCATCGAAAGTGAAGGAAATTGTTGTCTTGATTGAGTTTGTAAATTCATACAAATAAATTATATGCCTGAACATATTTCTTTCCAACCTAATACTTTAAAGAAGGAACTTGGTCGAATGTCCTGTCATATTTGTCAACTCGGATGCCATCGAAAGTGAAGGAAATTGTTGTCTTGATTGAGTTTGTAAATTCATACAAATAAATTATATGTCTGAACATATTTCTTTCCAACCTAATACTTTAAAGAAGGAACTTGGTCGAATGTCCTGTCATATTTGTCAACTCGGATGCCATCGAAAGTGAAGGAAATTGTTGTCTTGATTGAGTTTGTAAATTCATACAAATAAATTACATGCCTGAACATATTTCTTTCCAACCTAATACTTTAAAGAAGGAACTTGGTCGAATGTCCTGTCATATTTTTCAACTCAGATGCCATCGAAAGTGAAGGAAATTGTAGTCTTGATTGAGTTTGTAAATTCATACAAATAAATTATATGCCTGAACATATTTCTTTCCAACCTAATACTTTAAAGAAGGAACTTGGTCGAATGTCCTGTCATATTTGTCAACTCGGATGCCATCGAAAATGAAGGAAATTGTTGTCTTGATTGAGTTTGTAAATTCATACAAATAAATTATATGCCTGAACATATTTCTTTCCAACCTAATACTTTAAAGAAGGAACTTGGTCGAATGTCCTGTCATATTTGTCAACTCGGATGCCATCGAAAATGAAGGAAATTGTTGTCTTGATTGAGTTTGTAAATTCATACAAATAAATTATATGCCTGAACATATTTCTTTCCAACCTAATACTTTAAAGATGGAACTTGGTCGAATGTCCTGTCATATTTGTCAACTCGGATGCCATCGAAAGTGAAGGAAATTGTTGTCTTGATTGAGTTTGTAAATTCATACAAATAAATTATATGCCAGAAGATATTTCTTTCCAACCTAATACTTTAAAGAAGGAACTTGGTCGAATGTCCTGTCATATTTGTCAACTCGGATGCCATCGAAAGTGAAGGAAATTGTTGTCTTGATTGAGTTTGTAAATTCATACAAATAAATTATATGTCTGAACATATTTCTTTCCAACCTAATACTTTAAAGAAGGAACTTGGTCGAATGTCCTGTCATATTTGTCAACTCGGATGCCATCGAAAGTGAAGGAAATTGTTGTCTTGATTGAGTTTGTAAATTCATACAAATAAATTATATGTCTGAACATATTTCTTTCCAACCTAATACTTTAAAGAAGGAACTTGGTCGAATGTCCTGTCATATTTGTCAACTCGGATGCCATCGAAAGTGAAGGAAATTGTTGTCTTGATTGAGTTTGTAAATTCATACAAATAAATTATATGCCTGAACATATTTCTTTCCAACCTAATACTTTAAAGAAGGAACTTGGTCGAATGTCCTGTCATATTTGTCAACTCGGATGCCATCGAAAATGAAGGAAATTGTTGTCTTGATTGAGTTTGTAAATTCATACAAATAAATTATATGTCTGAACATATTTCTTTCCAACCTAATACTTTAAAGAAGGAACTTGGTCGAATGTCCTGTCATATTTGTCAACTCGGATGCCATCGAAAGTGAAGGAAATTGTTGTCTTGATTGAGTTTGTAAATTCATACAAATAAATTATATGTCTGAACATATTTCTTTCCAACCTAATACTTTAAAGAAGGAACTTGGTCGAATGTCGTGTCATATTTGTCCACTCGGATGCCATCGAAAGTGAAGGAAATTGTTGTCTTGATTGAGTTTGTAAATTCATACAAATAAATTATATGTCTGAACATATTTCTTTCCAACCTAATACTTTAAAGAAGGAACTTGGTCGAATGTCCTGTCATATTTGTCAACTCGGATGCCATCGAAAGTGAAGGAAATTGTTGTCTTGATTGAGTTTGTAAATTCATACAAATAAATTATATGCCTGAACATATTTCTTTCCAACCTAATACTTTAAAGAAGGAACTTGGTCGAATGTCCTGTCATATTTGTCAACTCGGATGCCATCGAAAGTGAAGGAAATTGTTGTCTTGATTGAGTTTGTAAATTCATACAAATAAATTATATGTCTGAACATATTTCTTTCCAACCTAATACTTTAAAGAAGTAACTTGGTCGAATGTCCTGTCATATTTGTCAACTCGGATGCCATCGAAAGTGAAGGAAATTGTTGTCTTGATTGAATTTGTAAATTCATACAAATAAATTATATGCCTGAACATATTTCTTTCCAACCTAATACTTTAAAGAAGGAACTTGGTCGAATGTCCTGTCATATTTGTCAACTCGGATGCCATCGAAAGTGAGGGAAATTGTTGTCTTGATTGAGTTTGTAAATTCATACAAATAAATTATATGCCTGAACATATTTCTTTCCAACCTAATACTTTAAAGAAGGAACTTGGTCGAATGTCCTGTCATATTTGTCAACTCGGATGCCATCGAAAGTGAAGGAAATTTTTGTCTTGATTGAGTTTGTAAATTCATACAAATAAATTATATGTCTGAACATATTTCTTTCCAACCTAATACTTTAAAGAAGGAACTTGGTCGAATGTCCTGTCATATTTGTCAACTCGGATGCCATCGAAAGTGAAGGAAATTGTTGTCTTGATTGAGTTTGTAAATTCATACAAATAAATTATATGCCTGAACATATTTCTTTCCAACCTAATACTTTAAAGATGGAACTTGGTCGAATGTCCTGTCATATTTGTCAACTCGGATGCCATCGAAAGTGAAGGAAATTGTTGTCTTGATTGAGTTTGTAAATTCATACAAATAAATTATATGCCTGAACATATTTCTTTCCAACCTCATACTTTAAAGAAGGAACTTGGTCGAATGTCCTGTCATATTTGTCAACTCGGATGCCATCGAAAGTGAAGGAAATTGTTGTCTTGATTGAGTTTGTAAATTCATACAAATAAATTATATGTCTGAACATATTTCTTTCCAACCTAATACTTTAAAGAAGGAACTTGGTCGAATGTCCTGTCATATTTGTCAACTCGGATGCCATCGAAAGTGAAGGAAATTGTTGTCTTGATTGAGTTTGTAAATTCATACAAATAAATTATATGTCTGAACATATTTCTTTCCAACCTAATACTCTAAAGAAGGAACTTGGTCGAATGTCCTGTCATATTTGTCAACTCGGATGCCATCGAAAGTGAAGGAAATTGTTGTCTTGATTGAGTTTGTAAATTCATACAAATAAATTATATGTCTGAACATATTTCTTTCCAACCTAATACTCTAAAGAAGGAAATTGGTCGAATGTCCTGTCATATTTGTCAACTCGGATGCCATCGAAAGTGAAGGAAATTGTTGTCTTGATTGAGTTTGTAAATTCATACAAATAAATTATATGTCTGAACATATTTCTTTCCAACCTAATACTTTAAAGAAGGAACTTGGTCGAATGTCCTGTCATATTTGTCAACTCGGATGCCATTGAAAGTGAAGGAAATTGTTGTCTTGATTGAGTTTGTAAATTCATACAAATAAATTATATGCCTGAACATATTTCTTTCCAACCTAATACTTTAAAGAAGGAACTTGGTCGAATGTCCTGTCATATTTGTCAACTCGGATGCCATCGAAAGTGAAGGAAATTGTTGTCTTGATTGAGTTTGTAAATTCATACAAATAAATTATATGCCTGAACATATTTCTTTCCAACCTAATACTTTAAAGAAGAACTTGGTCGAATGTCCTGTCATATTTGTCAACTCGGATGCCATCGAAAGTGAAGGAAATTGTTGTCTTGATTGAATTTGTAAATTCATACAAATAAATTATATGCCTGAACAGATTTCATTCCAACCTAATACTTTAAAGAAGGAATTGGTCGAATGTCCTGTCATATTTGTCAACTCGGATGCCATCGAAAGTGAAGGAAATTGTTGTCTTGATTGAGTTTGTAAATTCATACAAATAAATTATATGTCTGAACATATTTCTTTCCAACCTAATACTTTAAAGAAGGAACTTAGTCGAATGTCCTGTCATATTTGTCAACTCCGATGCCATCGAAAGTGAAGGAAATTGTTGTCTTGATTGAGTTTGTAAATTCATACAAATAAATTATATGTCTGAACATATTTCTTTCCAACCTAATACTTTAAAGAAGGAACTTGGTCGAATGTCCTGTCATATTTGTCAACTCGGATGCCATCGAAAGTGAAGGAAATTGTTGTCTTGATTGAGTTTGTAAATTCATACAAATAAATTATATGCCTGAACATATTTCTTTCAACCTAATACTTTAAAGAAGGAACTTGGTCGAATGTCCTGTCATATTTGTCAACTCGGATGCCATCGAAAGTGAAGGAAATTGTTGTCTTGATTGAGTTTGTAAATTCATGCAAATAAATTATATGTCTGAACATATTTCTTTCCAACCTAATACTTTAAAGAAGGAACTTGGTCGAATGTCCTGTCATATTTGTCAACTCGGATGCCATCGAAAGTGAAGGAAATTGTTGTCTTGATTGAGTTTGTAAATTCATACAAATAAATTATATGCCTGAACATATTTCTTTCCAACCTAATACTTTAAAGAAGGAACTTGGTCGAATGTCCTGTCATATTTGTCAACTCGGATGCCATCGAAAGTGAAGGAAATTGTTGTCTTGATTGAGTTTGTAAATTCATACAAATAAATTATATGTCTGAACATATTTCTTTCCAACCTAATACTTTAAAGAAGGAACTTGGTCGAATGTCCTGTCATATTTGTCAACTCGGATGCCATCGAAAGTGAAGGAAATTGTTGTCTTGATTGAGTTTGTAAATTCATACAAATAAATTATATGTCTGAACATATTTCTTTCCAACCTAATACTTTAAAGAAGGAACTTGGTCGAATGTCCTGTCATATTTGTCAACTCGGATGCCATCGAAAGTGAAGGAAATTGTTGTCTTGATTGAGTTTGTAAATTCATACAAATAAATTATATGTCTGAACATATTTCTTTCCAACCTAATACTTTAAAAAAGTAACTTGGTCGAATGTCCTGTCATATTAGTCAACTCGGATGCCATCGAAAGTGAAGGAAATTGTTGTCTTGATTGAGTCTGTAAATTCATACAAATAAATTATATGCCTGAACATATTTCTTTCCAACCTAATACTTTAAAGAAGGAACTTGGTCGAATGTCCTGTCATATTTGGCAACTCGGATGCCATCGAAAGTGAAGGAAATTGTTGTCTTGATTGAGTTTGTAAATTCATACAAATAAATTATATGCCTGAACATATTTCTTTCCAACCTAATACTTTAAAGAAGGAACTTTGTCGAATGTCCTGTCATATTTGTCATCTCGGATGCCATCGAAAGTGAAGGAAATTGTTGTCTTGATTGAGTTTGTAAATTCATACAAATAAATTATATGCCTGAACATATTTCTTTCCAACCTAATACTTTAAAGAAGGAACTTGGTCGAATGTCCTGTCATATTTGGCAACTCGGATGCCATCGAAAGTGAAGGAAATTGTTGTCTTGATTGAGTTTGTAAATTCATACAAATAAATTATATGCCTGAACATATTTCTTTCCAACCTAATACTTTAAAGATGGAACTTGGTCGAATGTCCTGTCATATTTGTCAACTCGGATGCCATCGAAAGTGAAGGAAATTGTTGTCTTGATTGAGTTTGTAAATTCATACAAATAAATTATATGCCTGAACATATTTCTTTCCAACCTAATACTTTAAAGAAGGAACTTGGTCGAATGTCCTGTCATATTTGTCAACTCGGATGCCATCGAAAGTGAAGGAAATTGTTGTTTTGATTGAATTTGTAAATTCATACAAATAAATTATATGCCTGAACATATTTCTTTCCAACCTAATACTTTAAAGAAGGAACTTGGTCGAATGTCCTGTCATATTTGTCAACTCGGATGCCATCGAAAGTGAAGGAAATTGTTGTCTTGATTGAGTTTGTAAATTCATACAAATAAATTATATGCCTGAACATATTTCTTTCCAACCTAATACTTTAAAGAAGGAACTTGGTCGAATGTCCTGTCATATTTGTCAACTCGGATGCCATCGAAAGTGAAGGAAATTGTTGTCTGGATTGAGTTTGTAAATTCATACAAATAAATTATATGTCTGAACATATTTCTTTCCAACCTAATACTTTAAAGAAGGAACTTGGTCGAATGTCCTGTCATATTTGTCAACTCGGATGCCATCGAAAGTGAAGGAAATTGTTGTCTTGATTGAGTTTGTAAATTCATACAAATAAATTATATGCCTGAACATATTTCTTTCCAACCGAATACTTTAAAGAAGGAACTTGGTCGAATGTCCTGTCATATTTGTCAACTCGGATGCCATCGAAAGTGAAGGAAATTGTTGTCTTGATTGAGTTTGTAAATTCATACAAATAAATTATATGCCTGAACATATTTCTTTCCAACCTAATACTTTAAAGAAGAACTTGGTCGAATGTCCTGTCATATTTGTCAACTCGGATGCCATCGAAAGTGAAGGAAATTGTTGTCTTGATTGAATTTGTAAATTCATACAAATAAATTATATGCCTGAACAGATTTCTTTCCAACCTAATACTTTAAAGAAGGAACTTGGTCGAATGTCCTGTCATATTTGTCAACTCGGATGCCATCGAAAGTGAAGGAAATTGTTGTCTTGATTGAGTTTGTAAATTCATACAAATAAATTATATGTCTGAACATATTTCTTTCCAACCTAATACTTTAAAGAAGGAACTTAGTCGAATGTCCTGTCATATTTGTCAACTCCGATGCCATCGAAAGTGAAGGAAATTGTTGTCTTGATTGAGTTTGTAAATTCATACAAATAAATTATATGCCTGAACATATTTCTTTCCAACCTAATACTTTAAAGATGGAACTTCGTCGAATGTCCTGTCATATTTGTCAACTCGGATGCCATCGAAAGTGAAGGAAATTGTTGTCTTGATTGAGTTTGTAAATTCATACAAATAAATTATATGCCTGAACATATTTCTTTCCAACCTAATACTTTAAAGAAGGAACTTGGTCGAATGTCCTGTCATATTTGTCAACTCGGATGCCATCGAAAGTGAAGGAAATTGTTGTCTTGATTGAATTTGTAAATTCATACAAATAAATTATATGCCTGAACATATTTCTTTCCAACCTAATACTTTAAAGAAGGAACTTGGTCGAATGTCCTGTCATATTTGTCAACTCGGATGCCATCGAAAGTGAAGGAAATTGTTGTCTTGATTGAGTTTGTAAATTCATACAAATAAATTATATGTCTGAACATATTTCTTTCCAACCTAATACTTTAAAGAAGGAACTTGGTCGAATGTCCTGTCATATTTGTCAACTTGGATGCCATCGAAAGTGAAGGAAATTGTTGTCTTGATTGAGTTTGTAAATTCATACAAATAAATTATATGTCTGAACATATTTCTTTCCAACCTAATACTTTAAAGAAGGAACTTGGTCGAATGTCCTGTCATATTTGTCAACTCGGATGCCATCGAAAGTGAAGGAAATTGTTGTCTTGATTGAGTTTGTAAATTCATACAAATAAATTATATGCCTGAACATATTTCTTTCCAACCTAATACTTTAAAGAAGGAACTTGGTCGAATGTCCTGTCATATTTGTCAACTCGGATGCCATCGAAAGTGAAGGAAATTGTTGTCTTGATTGAGTTTGTAAATTCATACAAATAAATTATATGTCTGAACATATTTCTTTCCAACCTAATATTTTAAAGAAGGAACTTGGTCGAATGTCCTGTCATATTTGTCAACTCGGATGCCATCGAAAGTGAAGGAAATTGTTGTCTTGATTGAGTTTGTAAATTCATACAAATAAATTATATGCCTGAACATATTTCTTTCCAACCTAATACTTTAAAGAAGGAACTTGGTCGAATGTCGTGTCATATTTGTCAACTCGGATGCCATCGAAAGTGAAGGAAATTGTTGTCTTGATTGAGTTTGTAAATTCATACAAATAAATTATATGCCTGAACATATTTCTTTCCAACCTAATACTTTAAAGATGGAACTTGGTCGAATGTACTGTCATATTTGTCAACTCGGATGCCATCGAAAGTGAAGGAAATTGTTGTCTTGATTGAGTTTGTAAATTCATACAAATAAATTATATGCCTGAACATATTTCTTTCCAACCTAATACTTTAAAGAAGGAACTTGGTCGAATGTCCTGTCATATTTGTCAACTCGGATGCCATCGAAAGTGAAGGAAATTGTTGTCTTGATTGAATTTGTAAATTCATACAAATAAATTATATGCCTGAACATATTTCTTTCCAACCTAATACTTTAAAGAAGGAACTTGGTCGAATGTCCTGTCATATTTGTCAACTCGGATGCCATCGAAAGTGAAGGAAATTGTTGTCTTGATTGAGTTTGTAAATTCATACAAATAAATTATATGTCTGAACATATTTCTTTCCAACCTAATACTTTAAAGAAGGAACTTGGTCGAATGTCCTGTCATATTTGTCAACTTGGATGCCATCGAAAGTGAAGGAAATTGTTGTCTTGATTGAGTTTGTAAATTCATACAAATAAATTATATGTCTGAACATATTTCTTTCCAACCTAATACTTTAAAGAAGGAACTTGGTCGAATGTCCTGTCATATTTGTCAACTCGGATGCCATCGAAAGTGAAGGAAATTGTTGTCTTGATTGAGTTTGTAAATTCATACAAATAAATTATATGCCTGAACATATTTCTTTCCAACCTAATACTTTAAAGAAGGAACTTGGTCGAATGTCCTGTCATATTTGTCAACTCGGATGCCATCGAAAGTGAAGGAAATTGTTGTCTTGATTGAGTTTGTAAATTCATACAAATAAATTATATGTCTGAACATATTTCTTTCCAACCTAATATTTTAAAGAAGGAACTTGGTCGAATGTCCTGTCATATTTGTCAACTCGGATGCCATCGAAAGTGAAGGAAATTGTTGTCTTGATTGAGTTTGTAAATTCATACAAATAAATTATATGCCTGAACATATTTCTTTCCAACCTAATACTTTAAAGAAGGAACTTGGTCGAATGTCGTGTCATATTTGTCAACTCGGATGCCATCGAAAGTGAAGGAAATTGTTGTCTTGATTGAGTTTGTAAATTCATACAAATAAATTATATGCCTGAACATATTTCTTTCCAACCTAATACTTTAAAGATGGAACTTGGTCGAATGTACTGTCATATTTGTCAACTCGGATGCCATCGAAAGTGAAGGAAATTGTTGTCTTGATTGAGTTTGTAAATTCATACAAATAAATTATATGCCTGAACATATTTCTTTCCAACCTAATACTTTAAAGAAGGAACTTGGTCGAATGTCCTGTCATATTTGTCAACTCGGATGCCATCGAAAGTGAAGGAAATTGTTGTCTTGATTGAGTTTGTAAATTCATACAAATAAATTATATGCCTGAACATATTTCTTTCCAACCTAATACTTTAAAGAAGGAACTTGGTCGAATGTCCTGTCATATTTGTCAACTCGGATGCCATCGAAAGTGAAGGAAATTGTTGTCTTGATTGAGTTTGTAAATTCATACAAATAAATTATATGCCTGAACATATTTCTTTCCAACCTAATACTTTAAAGAAGGAACTTGGTCGAATGTCCTGTCATATTTGTCAACTCGGATGCCATCGAAAGTGAAGGAAATTGTTGTCTTGATTGAGTTTGTAAATTCATACAAATAAATTATATGCCTGAACATATTTCTTACCAACCTAATACTTTAAAGAAGGAACTTGGTCGAATGTCCTGTCATATTTGTCAACTCGGATGACATCGAAAGTGAAGGAAATTGTTGTCTTGATTGAATTTGTAAATTCATACAAATAAATTATATGCCTGAACATATTTCTTTCCAACCTAATACTTTAAAGAAGGAACTTGGTCGAATGTCCTGTCATATTTGTCAACTCGGATGCCATCGAAAGTGAAGGAAATTGTTGTCTTGATTGAGTTTGTAAATTCATACAAATAAATTATATGTCTGAACATATTTCTTTCCAACCTAATACTTTAAAGAAGGAACTTGGTCGAATGTCCTGTCATATTTGTCAACTCGGATGCCATCGAAAGTGAAGGAAATTGTTGTCTTGATTGAGTTTGTAAATTCATACAAATAAATTATATGTCTGAACATATTTCATTCCAACCTAAAACTTTAAAGAAGGAACTTGGTCGAATGTCCTGTCATATTTGTCAACTCGGATGCCATCGAAAGTGAAGGAAATTGTTGTCTTGATTGAGTTTGTAAATTCATACAAATAAATTATATGTCTGAACATATTTCTTTCCAACCTAATACTTTAAAGAAGGAACTTGGTCGAATGTCCTGTCATATTTGTCAACTCGGATGCCATCGAAAGTGAAGGAAATTGTTGTCTTGATTGAGTTTGTAAATTCATACAAATAAATTATATGTCTGAACATATTTCATTCCAACCTAAAACTTTAAAGAAGGAACTTGGTCGAATGTCCTGTCATATTTGTCAACTCGGATGCCATCGAAAGTGAAGGAAATTGTTGTCTTGATTGAGTTTGTAAATTCATACAAATAAATTATATGCCTGAACATATTTCTTTCCAACCTAATACTTTAAAGAAGGAACTTGGTCGAATGTCCTGTCATATTTGTCAACTCGGATGCCCTCGAAAGTGAAGGAAATTGTTGTCTTGATTGAGTTTGTAAATTCATACAAATAAATTATATGTCTGAACATATTTCATTCCAACCTAAAACTTTAAAGAAGGAACTTGGTCGAATGTCCTGTCATATTTGTCAACTCGGATGCCATCGAAAGTGAAGGAAATTGTTGTCTTGATTGAGTTTGTAAATTCATACAAATAAATTATATGTCTGAACATATTTCTTTCCAACCTAATACTTTAAAGAAGGAACTTGGTCGAATGTCCTGTCATATTTGTCAACTCGGATGCCATCGAAAGTGAAGGAAATTGTTGTCTTGATTGAGTTTGTAAATTCATACAAATAAATTATATGCCTGAACATATTTCTTTCCAACCTAATACTTTAAAGAAGGAACTTGGTCGAATGTCCTGTCATATTTGTCAACTCGGATGCCATCGAAAGTGAAGGAAATTGTTGTCTTGATTGAGTTTGTAAATTCATACAAATAAATTATATGTCTGAACATATTTCATTCCAACCTAAAACTTAAAGAAGGAACTTGGTCGAATGTCCTGTCATATTTGTCAACTCGGATGCCATCGAAAGTGAAGGAAATTGTTGTCTTGATTGAGTTTGTAAATTCATACAAATAAATTATATGTCTGAACATATTTCATTCCAACCTAAAACTTTAAAGAAGGAACTTGGTCGAATGTCCTGTCATATTTGTCAACTCGGATGCCATCGAAAGTGAAGGAAATTGTTGTCTTGATTGAGTTTGTAAATTCATACAAATAAATTATATGTCTGAACATATTTCTTTCCAACCTAATACTTTAAAGAAGGAACTTGGTCGAATGTCCTGTCATATTTGTCAACTCGGATGCCATCGAAAGTGAAGGAAATTGTTGTCTTGATTGAGTTTGTAAATTCATACAAATAAATTATATGTCTGAACATATTTCATTCCAACCTAAAACTTTAAAGGAGGAACTTGGTCGAATGTCCTGTCATATTTGTCAACTCGGATGCCATCGAAAGTGAAGGAAATTGTTGTCTTGATTGAGTTTGTAAATTCATACAAATAAATTATATGCCTGAACATATTTCTTTCCAACCTAATACTTTAAAGAAGGAACTTGGTCGAATGTCCTGTCATATTTGTCAACTCGGATGCCATCGAAAGTGAAGGAAATTGTTGTCTTGATTGAGTTTGTAAATTCATACAAATAAATTATATGTCTGAACATATTTCATTCCAACCTAAAACTTTAAAGAAGGAACTTGGTCGAATGTCCTGTCATATTTGTCAACTCGGATGCCATCGAAAGTGAAGGAAATTGTTGTCTTGATTGAGTTTGTAAATTCATACAAATAAATTATATGTCTGAACATATTTCTTTCCAACCTAATACTTTAAAGAAGGAACTTGGTCGAATGTCCTGTCATATTTGTCAACTCGGATGCCATCGAAAGTGAAGGAAATTGTTGTCTTGATTGAGTTTGTAAATTCATACAAATAAATTATATGCCTGAACATATTTCTTTCCAACCTAATACTTTAAAGAAGGAACTTGGTCGAATGTCCTGTCATATTTGTCAACTCGGATGCCATCGAAAGTGAAGGAAATTGTTGTCTTGATTGAGTTTGTAAATTCATACAAATAAATTATATGTCTGAACATATTTCATTCCAACCTAAAACTTTAAAGAAGGAACTTGGTCGAATGTCCTGTCATATTTGTCAACTCGGATGCCATCGAAAGTGAAGGAAATTGTTGTCTTGATTGAGTTTGTAAATTCATACAAATAAATTATATGCCTGAACATATTTCTTTCCAACCTAATACTTTAAAGAAGGAACTTGGTCGAATGTCCTGTCATATTTGTCAACTCGGATGCCATCGAAAGTGAAGGAAATTGTTGTCTTGATTGAGTTTGTAAATTCATACAAATAAATTATATGTCTGAACATATTTCATTCCAACCTAAAACTTTAAAGAAGGAACTTGGTCGAATGTCCTGTCATATTTGTCAACTCGGATGCCATCGAAAGTGAAGGAAATTGTTGTCTTGATTGAGTTTGTAAATTCATACAAATAAATTATATGTCTGAACATATTTCTTTCCAACCTAATACTTTAAAGAAGGAACTTGGTCGAATGTCCTGTCATATTTATCAACTCGGATGCCATCGAAAGTGAAGGAAATTGTTGTCTTGATTGAGTTTGTAAATTCATACAAATAAATTATATGCCTGAACATATTTCTTTCCAACCTAATACTTTAAAGAAGGAACTTGGTCGAATGTCCTGTCATATTTGTCAACTCGGATGCCATCGAAAGTGAAGGAAATTGTTGTCTTGATTGAGTTTGTAAATTCATACAAATAAATTATATGTCTGAACATATTTCATTCCAACCTAAAACTTTAAAGAAGGAACTTGGTCGAATGTCCTGTCATATTTGTCAACTCGGATGCCATCGAAAGTGAAGGAAATTGTTGTCTTGATTGAGTTTGTAAATTCATACAAATAAATTATATGTCTGAACATATTTCTTTCCAACCTAATACTTTAAAGAAGGAACTTGGTCGAATGTCCTGTCATATTTGTCAACTCGGATGCCATCGAAAGTGAAGGAAATTGTTGTCTTGATTGAGTTTGTAAATTCATACAAATAAATTATATGTCTGAACATATTTCTTTCCAACCTAATACTTTAAAGAAGGAACTTGGTCGAATGTCCTGTCATATTTGTCAACTCGGATGCCATCGAAAGTGAAGGAAATTGTTTCCTTGATTGAGTTTGTAAATTCATACAAATTAATTATATGTCTGAACATATTTCTTTCCAACCTAATACTTTAAAGAAGGAACTTGGTCGAATGTCCTGTCATATTTGTCAACTCGGATTCCATCGAAAGTGAAGGAAATTGTTGTCTTGATTGAGTTTGTAAATTCATACAAATAAATTATATGCCTGAACATATTTCTTTCCAACCTAATACTTTAAAGAAGGAATTTGGTCGAATGTCCTGTCATATTTGTCAACTCGGATGCCATCGAAAGTGAAGGAAATTGTTGTCTTGATTGAGTTTGTAAATTCATACAAATAAATTATATGTCTGAACATATTTCTTTCCAACCTAATACTTTAAAGAAGGAACTTGGTCGAATGTCCTGTCATATTTGTCAACTCGGATTCCATCGAAAGTGAAGGAAATTGTTGTCTTGATTGAGTTTGTAAATTCATACAAATAAATTATATGCCTGAACATATTTCTTTCCAACCTAATACTTTAAAGAAGGAACTTGGTCGAATGTCCTGTCATATTTGTCAACTCGGATGCCATCGAAAGTGAAGGAAATTGTTGTCTTGATTGAGTTTGTAAATTCATACAAATAAATTATATGCCTGAACATATTTCTTTCCAACCTAAAACTTTAAAGAAGGAACTTGGTCGAATGTCCTGTCATATTTGTCAACTCGGATGCCATCGAAAGTGAAGGAAATTGTTGTCTTGATTGAGTTTGTAAATTCATACAAATAAATTATATGTCTGAACATATTTCATTCCAACCTAAAACTTTAAAGAAGGAACTTGGTCGAATGTCCTGTCATATTTGTCAACTCGGATGCCATCGAAAGTGAAGGAAATTGTTGTCTTGATTGAGTTTGTAAATTCATACAAATAAATTATATGCCTGAACATATTTCTTTCCAACCTAATACTTTAAAGAAGGAACTTGGTCGAATATCCTGTCATATTTGTCAACTCGGATGCCATCGAAAGTGAAGGAAATTGTTGTCTTGATTGAGTTTGTAAATTCATACAAATAAATTATATGTCTGAACATATTTCATTCCAACCTAATACTTTAAAGAAGGAACTTGGTCGAATGTCCTGTCATATTTGTCAACTCGGATGCCATCGAAAGTGAAGGAAATTGTTGTCTTGATTGAGTTTGTAAATTCATACAAATAAATTATATGCCTGAACATATTTCTTTCCAACCTAATACTTTAAAGAAGGAACTTGGTCGAATGTCCTGTCATATTTGTCAACTCGGATGCCATCGAAAGTGAAGGAAATTGTTGTCTTGATTGAGTTTGTAAATTCATACAAATAAATTATATGCCTGAACATATTTCTTTCCAACCTAATACTTTAAAGAAGGAACTTGGTCGAATGTCCTGTCATATTTGTCAACTCGGATGCCATCGAAAGTGAAGGAAATTGTTGTCTTGATTGAGTTTGTAAATTCATACAAATAAATTATATGTCTGGACATATTTCTTGTCAACCTAATACTTTAAAGAAGGAACTTGGTCGAATGTCCTGTCATATTTGTCAACTCGGATGCCATCGAAAGTGAAGGAAATTGTTGTCTTGATTGAGTTTGTAAATTCATACAAATAAATTATATGTCTGAACATATTTCTTTCCAACCTAATACTTTAAAGAAGGAACGTGGTCGAATGTCCTGTCATATTTGTCAACTCGGACGCCATCGAAAGTGAAGGAAATTGTTGTCTTGATTGAGTTTGTAAATTCATACAAATAAATTATATGCCTGAACATATTTCTTTCCAACATAATACTTTAAAGAAGGAACTTGGTCGAATGTCCTGTCATATTTGTCAACTCGGATGCCATCGAAAGTGAAGGAAATTGTTGTCTTGATTGAATTTGTAAATTCATACAAATAAATTATATGCCTGAACATATTTCTTTCCAACCTAATACTTTAAAGAAGGAACTTGGTCGAATGCCCTGTCATATTTGTCAACTCGGATGCCATCGAAAGTGAAGGAAATTGTTGTCTTGATTGAGTTTGTAAATTCATACAAATAAATTATATGTCTGAACATATTTCTTTCCAACCTAATACTTTAAAGAAGGAACTTGGTCGAATGTCCTGTCATATTTGTCAACTCGGATTCCATCGAAAGTGAAGGAAATTGTTGTCTTGATTGAGTTTGTAAATTCATACAAATAAATTATATGTCTGAACATATTTCTTTCCAACCTAATACTTTAAAGAAGGAACTTGGTCGAATGTCCTGTCATATTTGTCAACTCGGATGCCATCGAAAGTGAAGGAAATTGTTTCCTTGATTGAGTTTGTAAATTCATACAAATTAATTATATGTCTGAACATATTTCTTTCCAACCTAATACTTTAAAGAAGGAACTTGGTCGAATGTCCTGTCATATTTGTCAACTGGGATTCCATCGAAAGTGAAGGAAATTGTTCTCTTGATTGATTTTGTAAATACATACAAATAAATTATATGCCTGAACATATTTCTTTCCAACCTAATACTTTAAAGAAGGAACTTGGTCGAATGTCCTGTCATATTTGTCAACTCGGATGCCATCGAAAGTGAAGGAAATTGTTGTCTTGATTGAGTTTGTAAATTCATACAAATAAATTATATGTCTGAACATATTTCTTTCCAACCTAATACTTTAAAGAAGGAACTTGGTCGAATATCCTGTCATATTTGTCAACTCGGATTCCATCGAAAGTGAAGGAAATTGTTGTCTTGATTGAGTTTGTAAATTCATACAAATAAATTATATGCCTGAACATATTTCTTTCCAACCTAAAACTTTAAAGAAGGAACTTGGTCGAATGTCCTGTCATATTTGTCAACTCGGATGCCATCGAAAGTGAAGGAAATTGTTGTCTTGATTGAGTTTGTAAATTCATACAAATAAATTATATGCCTGAACATATTTCTTTCCAACCTAAAACTTTAAAGAAGGAACTTGGTCGAATGTCCTGTCATATTTGTCAACTCGGATGCCATCGAAAGTGAAGGAAATTGTTGTCTTGATTGAGTTTGTAAATTCATACAAATAAATTATATGCCTGAACATATTTCTTTCCAACCTAATACTTTAAAGAAGGAACTTGGTCGAATATCCTGTCATATTTGTCAACTCGGATGCCATCGAAAGTGAAGGAAATTGTTGTCTTGATTGAGTTTGTAAATTCATACAAATAAATTATATGTCTGAACATATTTCTTTCCAACCTAATACTTTAAAGAAGGAACTTGGTCGAATGTCCTGTCATATTTGTCAACTCGGATGCCATCGAAAGTGAAGGAAATTGTTGTCTTGATTGAGTTTGTAAATTCATACAAATAAATTATATGCCTGAACATATTTCTTTCCAACCTAATACTTTAAAGAAGGAACTTGGTCGAATGTCCTGTCATATTTGTCAACTCGGATGCCATCGAAAGTGAAGGAAATTGTTGTCTTGATTGAGTTTGTAAATTCATACAAATAAATTATATGCCTGAACATATTTCTTTCCAACCTAATACTTTAAAGAAGGAACTTGGTCGAATGTCCTGTCATATTTGTCAACTCGGATGCCATCGAAAGTGAAGGAAATTGTTGTCTTGATTGAGTTTGTAAATTCATACAAATAAATTATATGTCTGGACATATTTCTTGTCAACCTAATACTTTAAAGAAGGAACTTGGTCGAATGTCCTGTCATATTTGTCAACTCGGATGCCATCGAAAGTGAAGGAAATTGTTGTCTTGATTGAGTTTGTAAATTCATACAAATAAATTATATGTCTGAACATATTTCTTTCCAACCTAATACTTTAAAGAAGGAACGTGGTCGAATGTCCTGTCATATTTGTCAACTCGGACGCCATCGAAAGTGAAGGAAATTGTTGTCTTGATTGAGTTTGTAAATTCATACAAATAAATTATATGCCTGAACATATTTCTTTCCAACATAATACTTTAAAGAAGGAACTTGGTCGAATGTCCTGTCATATTTGTCAACTCGGATGCCATCGAAAGTGAAGGAAATTGTTGTCTTGATTGAATTTGTAAATTCATACAAATAAATTATATGCCTGAACATATTTCTTTCCAACCTAATACTTTAAAGAAGGAACTTGGTCGAATGCCCTGTCATATTTTTCAACTCGGATGCCATCGAAAGTGAAGGAAATTGTTGTCTTGATTGAGTTTGTAAATTCATACAAATAAATTATATGTCTGAACATATTTCTTTCCAACCTAATACTTTAAAGAAGGAACTTGGTCGAATGTCCTGTCATATTTGTCAACTCGGATGCCATCGAAAGTGAAGGAAATTGTTGTCTTGATTGAATTTGTAAATTCATACAAATAAATTATATGCCTGAACATATTTCTTTCCAACCTAATACTTTAAAGAAGGAACTTGGTCGAATGTCCTGTCATATTTGTCAACTCGGATGCCATCGAAAGTGAAGGAAATTGTTGTCTTGATTGAGTTTGTAAATTCATACAAATAAATTATATGTCTGAACATATTTCTTTCCAACCTAATACTTTAAAGATGGAATTTGGTCGAATGTCCTGTCATATTTGTCAACTCGGATGCCATCGAAAGTGAAGGAAATTGTTGTCTTGATTGAGTTTGTAAATTCATACAAATAAATTATATGCCTGAACATATTTCTTTCCAACCTAATACTTTAAAGAAGGAACTTGGTCGAATGTCCTGTCATATTTGTCAACTCGGATGCCATCGAAAGTGAAGGAAATTGTTGTCTTGATTGAGTTTGTAAATTCATACAAATAAATTATATGCCTGAACATATTTCTTTCCAACCTAATACTTTAAAGAAGGAACTTGGTCGAATGTCCTGTCATATTTGTCAACTCGGATGCCATCGAAAGTGAAGGAAATTGTTGTCTTGATTGAGTTTGTAAATTCATACAAATAAATTATATGCCTGAACATATTTCTTTCCAACCTAATACTTTAAAGAAGGAACTTGGTCGAATGTCCTGTCATATTTGTCAACTCGGATGCCATCGAAAGTGAAGGAAATTGTTGTCTTGATTGAGTTTGTAAATTCATACAAATAAATTATATGTCTGAACATATTTCTTTCCAACCTAATACTTTAAAGATGGAATTTGGTCGAATGTCCTGTCATATTTGTCAACTCGGATGCCATCGAAAGTGAAGGAAATTGTTGTCTTGATTGAGTTTGTAAATTCATACAAATAAATTATATGCCTGAACATATTTCTTTCCAACCTAATACTTTAAAGAAGGAACTTGGTCGAATGTCCTGTCATATTTGTCAACTCGGATGCCATCGAAAGTGAAGGAAATTGTTGTCTTGATTGAGTTTGTAAATTCATACAAATAAATTATATGCCTGAACATATTTCTTTCCAACCTAATACTTTAAAGAAGGAACTTGGTCGAATGTCCTGTCATATTTGTCAACTCGGATGCCATCGAAAGTGAAGGAAATTGTTGTCTTGATTGAGTTTGTAAATTCATACAAATAAATTATATGTCTGAACATATTTCTTTCCAACCTAATACTTTAAAGATGGAACTTGGTCGAATGTCCTGTCATATTTGTCAACTCGGATGCCATCGAAAGTGAAGGAAATTGTTGTCTTGATTGAGTTTGTAAATTCATACAAATAAATTATATGTCTGAACATATTTCTTTCCAACCTAATACTTTAAAGAAGGAACTTAGTCGAATGTCCTGTCATATTTGTCAACACGGATGCCATCGAAATTGAAGGAAATTGTTGTCTTGATTGAGTTTGTAAATTCATACAAATACATTATATGTCTGAACATATTTCTTTCCAACCTAATACTTTAAAGAAGGAACTTGGTCGAATGTCCTGTCATATTTGTCAACTCGGATGCCATCGAAAGTGAAGGAAATTGTTGTCTTGATTGAGTTTGTAAATTCATACAAATACATTATATGTCTGAACATATTTCTTTCCAACCTAATACTTTAAAGAAGGAACTTGGTCGAATGTCCTGTCATATTTGTCAACTCGGATGCCATCGAAAGTGAAGGAAATTGTTGTCTTGATTGAGTTTGTAAATTCATACAAATAAATTATATGTCTCAACATATTTCTTTCCAACCTAATACTTTAAAGAAGGAACTTGGTCGAATGTCCTGTCATATTTGTCAACTCGGATGCCATCGAAAGTGAAGGAAATTGTTTCCTTGATTGAGTTTGTAAATTCATACAAATAAATTATATGTCTGAACATATTTCTTTCCAACCTAATACTTTAAAGAAGGAACTTGGTCGAATGTCCTGTCATATTTGTCAACTCGGATGCCATCGAAAGTGAAGGAAATTGTTGTCTTGATTGAGTTTGTAAATTCATACAAATACATTATAT
Source organism: Acanthosepion esculentum (assembly GCA_964036315.1). Taxonomy (NCBI): domain Eukaryota; kingdom Metazoa; phylum Mollusca; class Cephalopoda; order Sepiida; family Sepiidae; genus Acanthosepion; species Acanthosepion esculentum. The sequence continues at coordinate 109,647,823 of OZ038480.1, read as the reverse complement.
GTCTGAACATATTTCTTTCCAACCTAATACTTTAAAGAAGGAACTTGGTCGAATGTCCTGTCATATTTGTCAACTCGGATGCCATCGAAAATGAAGGAAATTGTTGTCTTGATTGAGTTTGTAAATTCATACAAATAAATTATATGCCTGAACATATTTCTTTCCAACCTAATACTTTAAAGAAGGAACTTGGTCGAATGTCTTGTCATATTTGTCAACTCGGATGCCTTCGAAAGTGAAGGAAATTGTTGTCTTGATTGAGTTTGTAAATTCATACAAATAAATTATATGCCTGAACATATTTCTTTCCAACCTAATACTTTAAAGAAGGAACTTGGTCGAATGTCCTGTCATATTTGTCAACTCGGATGCCATCGAAAGTGAAGGAAATTGTTGTCTTGATTGAGTTTGTAAATTCATACAAATAAATTATATGCCTGAACATATTTCTTTCCAACCTAATACTTTAAAGAAGGAACTTGGTCGAATGTCTTGTCATATTTGTCAACTCGGATGCCTTCGAAAGTGAAGGAAATTGTTGTCTTGATTGAGTTTGTAAATTCATACAAATAAATTATATGTCTGAACATATTTCTTTCCAACCTAATACTTTAAAGAAGGAACTTGGTCGAATGTCCTGTCATATTTGTCAACTCGGATGCCATCGAAAGTGAAGGAAATTGTTGTCTTGATTAAGTTTGTAAATTCATACAAATAAATTATATGCCTGAACATATTTCTTTCCAACCTAATACTTTAAAGAAAGAACTTGGTCGAATGTCTTGTCATATTTGTCAACTCGGATGCCTTCGAAAGTGAAGGAAATTGTTGTCTTGATTGAGTTTGTAAATTCATACAAATAAATTATATGTCTGAACATATTTCTTTCCAACCTAATACTTTAAAGAAGGAACTTGGTCGAATGTCCTGTCATATTTGTCAACTCGGATGCCATCGAAAGTGAAGGAAATTGTTGTCTTGATTGAGTTTGTAAATTCATACAAATAAATTATATGCCTGAACATATTTCTTTCCAACCTAATACTTTAAAGAAGGAACTTGGTCGAATGTCCTGTCATATTTGTCAACTCGGATGCCATCGAAAGTGAAGGAAATTGTTGTCTTGATTGAGTTTGTAAATTCATACAAATAAATTATATGCCTGAACATATTTCTTTCCAACCTAATACTTTAAAGAAGGAACTTGGTCGAATGTCCTGTCATATTTGTCAACTCGGATGCCATCGAAAGTGAAGGAAATTGTTGTCTTGATTGAGTTTGTAAATTCATACAAATAAATTATATGTCTGGACATATTTCTTGTCAACCTAATACTTTAAAGAAGGAACTTGGTCGAATGTCCTGTCATATTTGTCAACTCGGATGCCATCGAAAGTGAAGGAAATTGTTGTCTTGATTGAGTTTGTAAATTCATACAAATAAATTATATGTCTGAACATATTTCTTTCCAACCTAATACTTTAAAGAAGGAACGTGGTCGAATGTCCTGTCATATTTGTCAACTCGGACGCCATCGAAAGTGAAGGAAATTGTTGTCTTGATTGAGTTTGTAAATTCATACAAATAAATTATATGCCTGAACATATTTCTTTCCAACATAATACTTTAAAGAAGGAACTTGGTCGAATGTCCTGTCATATTTGTCAACTCGGATGCCATCGAAAGTGAAGGAAATTGTTGTCTTGATTGAATTTGTAAATTCATACAAATAAATTATATGCCTGAACATATTTCTTTCCAACCTAATACTTTAAAGAAGGAACTTGGTCGAATGCCCTGTCATATTTGTCAACTCGGATGCCATCGAAAGTGAAGGAAATTGTTGTCTTGATTGAGTTTGTAAATTCATACAAATAAATTATATGTCTGAACATATTTCTTTCCAACCTAATACTTTAAAGAAGGAACTTGGTCGAATGTCCTGTCATATTTGTCAACTCGGATGCCATCGAAAGTGAAGGAAATTGTTGTCTTGATTGAGTTTGTAAATTCATACAAATAAATTATATGTCTGAACATATTTCTTTCCAACCTAATACTTTAAAGAAGGAACTTGGTCGAATGTCCTGTCATATTTGTCAACTCGGATGCCATCGAAAGTGAAGGAAATTGTTGTCTTGATTGAGTTTGTAAATTCATACAAATAAATTATATGTCTGAACATATTTCTTTCCAACCTAATACTTTAAAGAAGGAACTTGGTCGAATGTCCTGTCATATTTGTCAACTCGGATGCCATCGAAATTGAAGGAAATTGTTGTCTTGATTGAGTTTGTAAATTCATACAAATAAATTATATGTCTGAACATATTTCTTTCCAACCTAATACTTTAAAGAAGGAACTTGGTCGAATGTCCTGTCATATTTGTCAACTCGGATGCCATCGAAAGTGAAGGAAATTGTTGTCTTGATTGAGTTTGTAAATTCATACAAATAAATTATATGTCTGGACATATTTCTTGTCAACCTAATACTTTAAAGAAGGAACTTGGTCGAATGTCCTGTCATATTTGTCAACTCGGATGCCATCGAAAGTGAAGGAAATTGTTGTCTTGATTGAGTTTGTAAATTCATACAAATAAATTATATGTCTGAACATATTTCTTTCCAACCTAATACTTTAAAGAAGGAACGTGGTCGAATGTCCTGTCATATTTGTCAACTCGGACGCCATCGAAAGTGAAGGAAATTGTTGTCTTGATTGAGTTTGTAAATTCATACAAATAAATTATATGCCTGAACATATTTCTTTCCAACATAATACTTTAAAGAAGGAACTTGGTCGAATGTCCTGTCATATTTGTCAACTCGGATGCCATCGAAAGTGAAGGAAATTGTTGTCTTGATTGAATTTGTAAATTCATACAAATAAATTATATGCCTGAACATATTTCTTTCCAACCTAATACTTTAAAGAAGGAACTTGGTCGAATGTCCTGTCATATTTGTCAACTCGGATGCCATCGAAAGTGAAGGAAATTGTTGTCTTGATTGAGTTTGTAAATTCATACAAATAAATTATATGTCTGAACATATTTCTTTCCAACCTAATACTTTAAAGATGGAATTTGGTCGAATGTCCTGTCATATTTGTCAACTCGGATGCCATCGAAAGTGAAGGAAATTGTTGTCTTGATTGAGTTTGTAAATTCATACAAATAAATTATATGCCTGAACATATTTCTTTCCAACCTAATACTTTAAAGAAGGAACTTGGTCGAATGTCCTGTCATATTTGTCAACTCGGATGCCATCGAAAGTGAAGGAAATTGTTGTCTTGATTGAGTTTGTAAATTCATACAAATAAATTATATGCCTGAACATATTTCTTTCCAACCTAATACTTTAAAGAAGGAACTTGGTCGAATGTCCTGTCATATTTGTCAACTCGGATGCCATCGAAAGTGAAGGAAATTGTTGTCTTGATTGAGTTTGTAAATTCATACAAATAAATTATATGCCTGAACATATTTCTTTCCAACCTAATACTTTAAAGAAGGAACTTGGTCGAATGTCCTGTCATATTTGTCAACTCGGATGCCATCGAAAGTGAAGGAAATTGTTGTCTTGATTGAGTTTGTAAATTCATACAAATAAATTATATGTCTGAACATATTTCTTTCCAACCTAATACTTTAAAGATGGAATTTGGTCGAATGTCCTGTCATATTTGTCAACTCGGATGCCATCGAAAGTGAAGGAAATTGTTGTCTTGATTGAGTTTGTAAATTCATACAAATAAATTATATGCCTGAACATATTTCTTTCCAACCTAATACTTTAAAGAAGGAACTTGGTCGAATGTCCTGTCATATTTGTCAACTCGGATGCCATCGAAAGTGAAGGAAATTGTTGTCTTGATTGAGTTTGTAAATTCATACAAATAAATTATATGCCTGAACATATTTCTTTCCAACCTAATACTTTAAAGAAGGAACTTGGTCGAATGTCCTGTCATATTTGTCAACTCGGATGCCATCGAAAGTGAAGGAAATTGTTGTCTTGATTGAGTTTGTAAATTCATACAAATAAATTATATGTCTGAACATATTTCTTTCCAACCTAATACTTTAAAGATGGAACTTGGTCGAATGTCCTGTCATATTTGTCAACTCGGATGCCATCGAAAGTGAAGGAAATTGTTGTCTTGATTGAGTTTGTAAATTCATACAAATAAATTATATGTCTGAACATATTTCTTTCCAACCTAATACTTTAAAGAAGGAACTTAGTCGAATGTCCTGTCATATTTGTCAACACGGATGCCATCGAAATTGAAGGAAATTGTTGTCTTGATTGAGTTTGTAAATTCATACAAATACATTATATGTCTGAACATATTTCTTTCCAACCTAATACTTTAAAGAAGGAACTTGGTCGAATGTCCTGTCATATTTGTCAACTCGGATGCCATCGAAAGTGAAGGAAATTGTTGTCTTGATTGAGTTTGTAAATTCATACAAATACATTATATGTCTGAACATATTTCTTTCCAACCTAATACTTTAAAGAAGGAACTTGGTCGAATGTCCTGTCATATTTGTCAACTCGGATGCCATCGAAAGTGAAGGAAATTGTTGTCTTGATTGAGTTTGTAAATTCATACAAATAAATTATATGTCTCAACATATTTCTTTCCAACCTAATACTTTAAAGAAGGAACTTGGTCGAATGTCCTGTCATATTTGTCAACTCGGATGCCATCGAAAGTGAAGGAAATTGTTTCCTTGATTGAGTTTGTAAATTCATACAAATAAATTATATGTCTGAACATATTTCTTTCCAACCTAATACTTTAAAGAAGGAACTTGGTCGAATGTCCTGTCATATTTGTCAACTCGGATGCCATCGAAAGTGAAGGAAATTGTTGTCTTGATTGAGTTTGTAAATTCATACAAATACATTATATGTCTGAACATATTTCTTTCCAACCTAATACTTTAAAGAAGGAACTTGGTCGAATGTCCTGTCATATTTGTCAACTCGGATGCCATCGAAAATGAAGGAAATTGTTGTCTTGATTGAGTTTGTAAATTCATACAAATAAATTATATGCCTGAACATATTTCTTTCCAACCTAATACTTTAAAGAAGGAACTTGGTCGAATGTCTTGTCATATTTGTCAACTCGGATGCCTTCGAAAGTGAAGGAAATTGTTGTCTTGATTGAGTTTGTAAATTCATACAAATAAATTATATGCCTGAACATATTTCTTTCCAACCTAATACTTTAAAGAAGGAACTTGGTCGAATGTCCTGTCATATTTGTCAACTCGGATGCCATCGAAAGTGAAGGAAATTGTTGTCTTGATTGAGTTTGTAAATTCATACAAATAAATTATATGCCTGAACATATTTCTTTCCAACCTAATACTTTAAAGAAGGAACTTGGTCGAATGTCTTGTCATATTTGTCAACTCGGATGCCTTCGAAAGTGAAGGAAATTGTTGTCTTGATTGAGTTTGTAAATTCATACAAATAAATTATATGTCTGAACATATTTCTTTCCAACCTAATACTTTAAAGAAGGAACTTGGTCGAATGTCCTGTCATATTTGTCAACTCGGATGCCATCGAAAGTGAATGAAATTGTTGTCTTGATTAAGTTTGTAAATTCATACAAATAAATTATATGCCTGAACATATTTCTTTCCAACCTAATACTTTAAAGAAAGAACTTGGTCGAATGTCTTGTCATATTTGTCAACTCGGATGCCTTCGAAAGTGAAGGAAATTGTTGTCTTGATTGAGTTTGTAAATTAATACAAATAAATTATATGTCTGAACATATTTCTTTCCAACCTAATACTTTAAAGAAGGAACTTGGTCGAATGTCCTGTCATATTTGTCAACTCGGATGCCATCGAAAGTGAAGGAAATTGTTGTCTTGATTGAGTTTGTAAATTCATACAAATAAATTATATGCCTGAACATATTTCTTTCCAACCTAATACTTTAAAGAAGGAACTTGGTCGAATGTCCTGTCATATTTGTCAACTCGGATGCCATCGAAAATGAAGGAAATTTTTGTCTTGATTCAGTTTGTAAATTCATACAAATAAATTATATGTCTGAACATATTTCTTTCCAACCTAATACTTTAAAGAAGGAACTTGGTCGAATGTCCTGTCATATTTGTCAACTCGGATGCCATCGAAAGTGAAGGAAATTGTTGTCTTGATTGAGTTTGTAAATTCATACAAATAAATTATATGTCTGAACATATTTCTTTCCAACCTAATACTTTAAAGAAGGAACTTGGTCGAATGTCCTGTCATATTTGTCAACTCGGATGCCATCGAAAGTGAAGGAAATTGTTGTCTTGATTGAGTTTGTAAATTCATACAAATAAATTATATGCCTGAACATATTTCTTTCCAACCTAATACTTTAAAGAAGGAACTTGGTCGAATGTCTTGTCATATTTGTCAACTCGGATGCCTTCGAAAGTGAAGGAAATTGTTGTCTTGATTGAGTTTGTAAATTCATACAAATAAATTATATGTCTGAACATATTTCTTTCCAACCTAATACTTTAAAGAAGGAACTTGGTCGAATGTCCTGTCATATTTGTCAACTCGGATGCCATCGAAAGTGAAGGAAATTGTTGTCTTGATTGAGTTTGTAAATTCATACAAATAAATTATATGCCTGAACATATTTCTTTCCAACCTAATACTTTAAAGAAGGAACTTGGTCGAATGTCCTGTCATATTTGTCAACTCGGATGCCATCGAAAATGAAGGAAATTGTTGTCTTGATTGAGTTTGTAAATTCATACAAATAAATTATATGTCTGAACATATTTCTTTCCAACCTAATACTTTAAAGAAGGAACTTGGTCGAATGTCCTGTCATATTTGTCAACTCGGATGCCATCGAAAGTGAAGGAAATTGTTGTCTTGATTGAGTTTGTAAATTCATACAAATAAATTATATGTCTGAACATATTTCTTTCCAACCTAATACTTTAAAGAAGGAACTTGGTCGAATGTCCTGTCATATTTGTCAACTCGGATGCCATCGAAAGTGAAGGAAATTGTTGTCTTGATTGAGTTTGTAAATTCATACAAATAAATTATATGTCTGAACATATTTCTTTCCAACCTAATACTTTAAAGATGGAACTTGGTCGAATGTCCTGTCATATTTGTCAACTCGGATGCCATCGAAAGTGAAGGAAATTGTTGTCTTGATTGAGTTTGTAAATTCATACAAATAAATTATATGTCTGAACATATTTCTTTCCAACCTACTACTTTAAAGAAGGAACTTGGTCGAATGTCCTGTCATATTTGTCAACTCGGATGCCATCGAAAGTGAAGGAAATTGTTGTCTTGATTGAGTTTGTAAATTCATACAAATAAATTATATGTCTGAACATATTTCTTTCCAACCTAATACTTTAAAGAAGGAACTTGGTCGAATGTCCTGTCATATTTGTCAACTCGGATGCCATCGAAAGTGAAGGAAATTGTTGTCTTGATTGAGTTTGTAAATTCATACAAATAAATTATATGTCTGAACATATTTCTTTCCAACCTAATACTTTAAAGAAGGAACTTGGTCGAATGTCCTGTCATATTTGTCAACTCGGATGCCATCGAAAGTGAAGGAAATTGTTGTCTTGATTGAGTTTGTAAATTCATACAAATAAATTATATGTCTGAACATATTTCTTTCCAACCTAATACTTTAAAGATGGAACTTGGTCGAATGTCCTGTCATATTTGTCAACTCGGATGCCATCGAAAGTGAAGGAAATTGTTGTCTTGATTGAGTTTGTAAATTCATACAAATAAATTATATGTCTGAACATATTTCTTTCCAACCTAATACTTTAAAGATTGAACTTGGTCGAATGTCCTGTCATATTTGTCAACTCGGATGCCATCGAAAGTGAAGGAAATTGTTGTCTTGATTGAGTTTGTAAATTCATACAAATAAATTATATGTCTGAACATATTTCTTTCCAACCTAATACTTTAAAGAAGGAACTTGGTCGAATGTCCTGTCATATTTGTCAACTCGGATGCCATCGAAAGTGAAGGAAATTGTTGTCTTGATTGAGTTTGTAAATTCATACAAATAAATTATATGTCTGAACATATTTCTTTCCAGCCTAATACTTTAAAGATGGAACTTGGTCGAATGTCCTGTCATATTTGTCAACTCGGATGCCATCGAAAGTGAAGGAAATTGTTGTCTTGATTGAGTTTGTAAATTCATACAAATAAATTATATGTCTGAACATATTTCTTTCCAACCTAATACTTTAAAGATTGAACTTGGTCGAATGTCCTGTCATATTTGTCAACTCGGATGCCATCGAAAGTGAAGGAAATTGTTGTCTTGATTGAGTTTGTAAATTCATACAAATAAATTATATGTCTGAACATATTTCTTTCCAACCTAATACTTTAAAGAAGGAACTTGGTCGAATGTCCTGTCATATTTGTCAACTCGGATGCCATCGAAAGTGAAGGAAATTGTTGTCTTGATTGAGTTTGTAAATTCATACAAATAAATTATATGTCTGAACATATTTCTTTCCAACCTAATACTTTAAAGATGGAACTTGGTCGAATGTCCTGTCATATTTGTCAACTCGGATGCCATCGAAAGTGAAGGAAATTGTTGTCTTGATTGAGTTTGTAAATTCATACAAATAAATTATATGTCTGAACATATTTCTTTCCAACCTAATACTTTAAAGAAGGAACTTGGTCGAATGTCCTGTCATATTTGTCAACTCGGATGCCATCGAAAGTGAAGGAAATTGTTGTCTTGATTGAGTTTGTAAATTCATACAAATAAATTATATGTCTGAACATATTTCTTTCCAACCTAATACTTTAAAGATGGATCTTGGTCGAATGTCCTGTCATATTTGTCAACTCGGATGCCATCGAAAGTGAAGGAAATTGTTGTCTTGATTGAGTTTGTAAATTCATACAAATAAATTATATGTCTGAACATATTTCTTTCCCACCTAATACTTTAAAGAAGGAACTTGGTCGAATGTCCTGTCATATTTGTCAACTCGGATGCCATCGAAAGTGAAGGAAATTGTTGTCTTGATTGAGTTTGTAAATTCATACAAATAAATTATATGTCTGAACATATTTCTTTCCAACCTAATACTTTAAAGAAGGAACTTGGTCGAATGTCCTGTCATATTTGTCAACTCGGATGCCTTCGAAAGTGAAGGAAATTGTTGTCTTGATTGAGTTTGTAAATTCATACAAATAAATTATATGCCTGAACATATTTCTTTCCAACCTAATACTTTAAAGAAGGAACTTGGTCGAATGTCCTGTCATATTTGTCAACTCGGATGCCATCGAAAATGAAGGAAATTGTTGTCTTGATTGAGTTTGTAAATTCATACAAATAAATTATATGTCTGAACATATTTCTTTCCAACCTAATACTTTAAAGAAGGAACTTGGTCGAATGTCCTGTCATATTTGTCAACTCGGATGCCATCGAAAGTGAAGGAAATTGTTGTCTTGATTGAGTTTGTAAATTCATACAAATAAATTATATGTCTGAACATATTTCTTTCCAACCTAATACTTTAAAGAAGGAACTTGGTCGAATGTCCTGTCATATTTGTCCACTCGGATGCCATCGAAAGTGAAGGAAATTGTTGTCTTGATTGAGTTTGTAAATTCATACAAATAAATTATATGCCTGAACATATTTCTTTCCAACCTAATACTTTAAAGAAGGAACTTGGTCGAATGTCCTGTCATATTTGTCAACTCGGATGCCATCGAAAGTGAAGGAAATTGTTGTCTTGATTGAGTTTGTAAATTCATACAAATAAATTATATGCCTGAACATATTTCTTTCCAACCTAATACTTTAAAGATGGAACTTGGTCGAATGTCCTGTCATATTTGTCAACTCGGATGCCATCGAAAGTGAAGGAAATTGTTGTCTTGATTGAGTTTGTAAATTCATACAAATAAATTATATGCCTGAACATATTTCTTTCCAACCTAATACTTTAAAGAAGGAACTTGGTCGAATGTCCTGTCATATTTGTCAACTCGGATGCCATCGAAAGTGAAGGAAATTGTTGTCTTGATTGAGTTTGTAAATTCATACAAATAAATTATATGCCTGAACATATTTCTTTCCAACCTAATACTTTAAAGAAGGATCTTGGTCGAATGTCCTGTCATATTTGTCAACTCGGATGCCATCGAAAGTGAAGGAAATTGTTGTCTTGATTGAGTTTGTAAATTCATACAAATAAATTATATGCCTGAACATATTTCTTTCCAACCTAATACTTTAAAGATGGAACTTGGACGAATGTCCTGTCATATTTGTCAACTCGGATGCCATCGAAAGTGAAGGAAATTGTTGTCTTGATTGAGTTTGTAAATTCATACAAATAAATTATATGCCTGAACATATTTCTTTCCAACCTAATACTTTAAAGATGGAACTTGGTCGAATGTCCTGTCATATTTGTCAACTCGGATGCCATCGAAAGTGAAGGAAATTGTTGTCTTGATTGAGTTTGTAAATTCATACAAATAAATTATATGCCTGAACATATTTCTTTCCAACCTAATACTTTAAAGAAGGAACTTGGTCGAATGTCCTGTCATATTTGTCAACTCGGATGCCATCGAAAGTGAAGGAAATTGTTGTCTTGATTGAGTTTGTAAATTCATACAAATAAATTATATGCCTGAACATATTTCTTTCCAACCTAATACTTTAAAGAAGGAACTTGGTCGAATGTCCTGTCATATTTGTCAACTCGGATGCCATCGAAAGTGAAGGAAATTGTTGTCTTGATTGAGTTTGTAAATTCATACAAATAAATTATATGCCTGAACATATTTCTTTCCAACCTAATACTTTAAAGATGGAACTTGGTCGAATGTCCTGTCATATTTGTCAACTCGGATGCCATCGAAAGTGAAGGAAATTGTTGTCTTGATTGAGTTTGTAAATTCATACAAATAAATTATATGCCTGAACATATTTCTTTCCAACCTAATACTTTAAAGAAGGAACTTGGTCGAATGTCCTGTCATATTTGCCAACTCGGATGCCATCGAAAGTGAAGGAAATTGTTGTCTTGATTGAGTTTGTAAATTCATACAAATAAATTATATGCCTGAACATATTTCTTTCCAACCTAATACTTTAAAGAAGGAACTTGGTCGAATGTCCTGTCATATTTGTCAACTCGGATGCCATCGAAAGTGAAGGAAATTGTTGTCTTGATTGAGTTTGTTAATTCATACAAATGAATTATATGTCTGAACATATTTCTTTCCAACCTAATACTTTAAAGAAGGAACTTGGTCGAATGTCCTGTCATATTTGTCAACTCGGATGCCATCGAAAGTGAAGGAAATTGTTGTCTTGATTGAGTTTGTAAATTCATACAAATAAATTATATGCCTGAACATATTTCTTTCCAACCTAATACTTTAAAGAAGGAACTTGGTCGAATGTCCTGTCATATTTGTCAACTCGGATGCCATCGAAAGTGAAGGAAATTGTTGTCTTGATTGAGTTTGTAAATTCATACAAATAAATTATATGCCTGAACATATTTCTTTCCAACCTAATACTTTAAAGAAGGAACTTGGTCGAATGTCCTGTCATATTTGTCAACTCGGATGCCATCGAAAGTGAAGGAAATTGTTGTCTTGATTGAGTTTGTAAATTCATACAAATAAATTATTTGTCTGAACATATTTCTTTCCAACCTAATACTTTAAAGAAGGAACTTGGTCGAATGTCCTGTTATATTTGTCAACTCGGATGCCATCGAAAGTGAAGGAAATTGTTGTGTTGATTGAGTTTGTAAATTCATACAAATAAATTATATGCCTGAACATATTTCTTTCCAACCTAATACTTTAAAGAAGGAACTTGGTCGAATGTCCTGTCATATTTGTCAACTCGGATGCCATCGAAAGTGAAGGAAATTGTTGTCTTGATTGAGTTTGTAAATTCATACAAATAAATTATATGTCTGAACATATTTCTTTCCAACCTAATACTTTAACGAAGGAACTTGGTCGAATGTCCTGTCATATTTGTCAACTCGGATGCCATCGAAAGTGAAGGAAATTGTTGTCTTGATTGAGGTTGTAAATTCATACAAATACATTATATGTCTGAACATATTTCTTTCCAACCTAATACTTTAAAGAAGGAACTTGGTCGAATGTCCTGTCATATTTGTCAACTCGGATGCCATCGAAAGTGAAGGAAATTGTTGTCTTGATTGAGTTTGTAAATTCATACAAATAAATTTCATGTCTGAACATATTTCTTTCCAACCTAATACTTTAAAGAAGGAACTTGGTCGAATGTCCTGTCATATTTGTCAACTCGGATGCCATCGAAAGTGAAGGAAATTGTTGTGTTGATTGAGTTTGTAAATTCATACAAATAAATTATATGCCTGAACATATTTCTTTCCAACCTAATACTTTAAAGAAGGAACTTGGTCGAATGTCCTGTCATATTTGTCAACTCGGATGCCATCGAAAGTGAAGGAAATTGTTGTCTTGATTGAGTTTGTAAATTCATACAAATAAATTATATGCCTGAACATATTTCTTTCCAACCTAATACTTTAAAGAAGGAACTTGGTCGAATGTCCTGTCATATTTATCAACTCGGATGCCATCGAAAGTGAAGGAAATTGTTGTCTTGATTGAGTTTGTAAATTCATACAAATAAATTATATGTCTGAACATATTTCTTTCCAACCTAATACTTTAAAGAAGGAACTTGGTCGAATGTCCTGTCATATTTGTCAACTCGGATGCCATCGAAAGTGAAGGAAATTGTTTCCTTGATTGAGTTTGTAAATTCATACAAATAAATTATATGTCTGAACATATTTCTTTCCAACCTAATACTTTAAAGAAGGAACTTGGTCGAATGTCCTGTCATATTTGTCAACTCGGATGCCATCGAAAGTGAAGGAAATTGTTTCCTTGATTGAGTTTGTAAATTCATACAAATACATTATATGTCTGAACATATTTCTTTCCAACCTAATACTTTAAAGAAGGAACTTGGTCGAATGTCCTGTCATATTTGTCAACTCGGATGCCATCGAAAGTGAAGGAAATTGTTGTCTTGATTGAGTTTGTAAATTCATACAAATAAATTATATGTCTGAACATATTTCTTTCCAACCTAATACTTTAAAGAAGGAACTTGGTCGAATATCCTGTCATATTTGTCAACTCGGATGCCATCGAAAGTGAAGGAAATTGTTGTCTTGATTGAGTTTGTAAATTCATACAAATAAATTATATGCCTGAACATATTTCTTTCCAACCTAATACTTTAAAGAAGGAACTTGGTCGAATGTCCTGTCATATTTGTCAACTCGGATGCCATCGAAAGTGAAGGAAATTGTTGTCTTGATTGAGTTTGTAAATTCATACAAATAAATTATATGTCTGAACATATTTCTTTCCAACCTAATACTTTAAAGATGGAACTTGGTCGAATGTCCTGTCATATTTGTCAACTCGGATGCCATCGAAAGTGAAGGAAATTGTTGTCTTGATTGAGTTTGTAAATTCATACAAATAAATTATATGTCTGAACATATTTCTTTCCAACCTAATACTTTAAAGAAGGAACTTGGTCGAATGTCCTGTCATATTTGTCAACTCGGATGCCATCGAAAGTGAAGGAAATTGTTGTCTTGATTGAGTTTGTAAATTCATACAAATAAATTATATGTCTGAACATATGTCTTTCCAACCTAATACTTTAAAGATGGAACTTGGTCGAATGTCCTGTCATATTTGTCAACTCGGATGCCATCGAAAGTGAAGGAAATTGTTGTCTTGATTGAGTTTGTAAATTCATACAAATAAATTATATGTCTGAACATATTTCTTTCCAACCTAATACTTTAAAGATTGAACTTGGTCGAATGTCCTGTCATATTTGTCAACTCGGATGCCATCGAAAGTGAAGGAAATTGTTGTCTTGATTGAGTTTGTAAATTCATACAAATAAATTATATGTCTGAACATATTTCTTTCCAACCTAATACTTTAAAGAAGGAACTTGGTCGAATGTCCTGTCATATTTGTCAACTCGGATGCCATCGAAAGTGAAGGAAATTGTTGTCTTGATTGAGTTTGTAAATTCATACAAATAAATTATATGTCTGAACATATTTCTTTCCAACCTAATACTTTAAAGATGGAACTTGGTCGAATGTCCTGTCATATTTGTCAACTCGGATGCCATCGAAAGTGAAGGAAATTGTTGTCTTGATTGAGTTTGTAAATTCATACAAATAAATTATATGGCTGAACATATTTCTTTCCAACCTAATACTTTAAAGAAGGAACTTGGTCGAATGTCCTGTCATATTTGTCAACTCGGATGCCATCGAAAGTGAAGGAAATTGTTGTCTTGATTGAGTTTGTAAATTCATACAAATAAATTATATGTCTGAACATATTTCTTTCCAACCTAATACTTTAAAGATGGATCTTGGTCGAATGTCCTGTCATATTTGTCAACTCGGATGCCATCGAAAGTGAAGGAAATTGTTGTCTTGATTGAGTTTGTAAATTCATACAAATAAATTATATGTCTGAACATATTTCTTTCCAACCTAATACTTTAAAGAAGGAACTTGGTCGAATGTCCTGTCATATTTGTCAACTCGGATGCCATCGAAAGTGAAGGAAATTGTTGTCTTGATTGAGTTTGTAAATTCATACAAATAAATTATATGTCTGAACATATTTCTTTCCAACCTAATACTTTAAAGATGGAACTTGGTCGAATGTCCTGTCATATTTGTCAACTCGGATGCCATCGAAAGTGAAGGAAATTGTTGTCTTGATTGAGTTTGTAAATTCATACAAATAAATTATATGTCTGAACATATTTCTTTCCAACCTAATACTTTAAAGAAGGAACTTGGTCCAATGTCCTGTCATATTTGTCAACTCGGATGCCTTCGAAAGTGAAGGAAATTGTTGTCTTGATTGAGTTTGTAAATTCATACAAATAAATTATATGCCTGAACATATTTCTTTCCAACCTAATACTTTAAAGAAGGAACTTGGTCGAATGTCCTGTCATATTTGTCAACTCGGATGCCATCGAAAATGAAGGAAATTGTTGTCTTGATTGAGTTTGTAAATTCATACAAATAAATTATATGTCTGAACATATTTCTTTCCAACCTAATACTTTAAAGAAGGAACTTGGTCGAATGTCCTGTCATATTTGTCAACTCGTATGCCATCGAAAGTGAAGGAAATTGTTGTCTTGATTGAGTTTGTAAATTCATACAAATAAATTATATGTCTGAACATATTTCTTTCCAACCTAATACTTTAAAGAAGGAACTTGGTCGAATGTCCTGTCATATTTGTCAACTCGGATGCCATCGAAAGTGAAGGAAATTGTTGTCTTGATTGAGTTTGTAAATTCATACAAATAAATTATATGCCTGAACATATTTCTTTCCAACCTAATACTTTAAAGAAGGAACTTGGTCGAATGTCCTGTCATATTTGTCAACTCGGATGCCATCGAAAGTGAAGGAAATTGTTGTCTTGATTGAGTTTGTAAATTCATACAAATAAATTATATGCCTGAACATATTTCTTTCCAACCTAATACTTTAAAGATGGAACTTGGTCGAATGTCCTGTCATATTTGTCAACTCGGATGCCATCGAAAGTGAAGGAAATTGTTGTCTTGATTGAGTTTGTAAATTCATACAAATAAATTATATGCCTGAACATATTTCTTTCCAACCTAATACTTTAAAGAAGGAACTTGGTCGAATGTCCTGTCATATTTGTCAACTCGGATGCCATCGAAAGTGAAGGAAATTGTTGTCTTGATTGAGTTTGTAAATTCATACAAATAAATTATATGCCTGAACATATTTCTTTCCAACCTAATACTTTAAAGAAGGAACTTGGTCGAATGTCCTGTCATATTTGTCAACTCGGATGCCATCGAAAGTGAAGGAAATTGTTGTCTTGATTGAGTTTGTAAATTCATACAAATAAATTATATGCCTGAACATATTTCTTTCCAACCTAATACTTTAAAGAAGGAACTTGGTCGAATGTCCTGTCATATTTGCCAACTCGGATGCCATCGAAAGTGAAGGAAATTGTTGTCTTGATTGAGTTTGTAAATTCATACAAATAAATTATATGCCTGAACATATTTCTTTCCAACCTAATACTTTAAAGAAGGAACTTGGTCGAATGTCCTGTCATATTTGTCAACTCGGATGCCATCGAAAGTGAAGGAAATTGTTGTCTTGATTGAGTTTGTAAATTCATACAAATAAATTATATGTCTGAACATATTTCTTTCCAACCTAATACTTTAAAGATGGAACTTGGTCGAATGTCCTGTCATATTTGTCAACTCGGATGCCATCGAAAGTGAAGGAAATTGTTGTCTTGATTGAGTTTGTAAATTCATACAAATAAATTATATGTCTGAACATATTTCTTTCCAACCTAATACTTTAAAGAAGGAACTTGGTCGAATGTCCTGTCATATTTGTCAACTCGGATGCCATCGAAAGTGAAGGAAATTGTTGTCTTGATTGAGTTTGTAAATTCATACAAATAAATTATATGTCTGAACATATTTCTTTCCAACCTAATACTTTAAAGAAGGAACTTGGTCGAATGTCCTGTCATATTTCTCATATGACAGAACTGTTTGTATATTAATTATACATTTTTGATTGGGAAAACTGCTGCGTTTAGACTTTTATTTTAGAAATTTACTTTCTTTTTTTTTAGAAAGAGACGTTTAAAAAAATGGCTGCTAACTAAAACGCCTCCTGTAAGGAAATACGTTGGAACTGTAAGGCCCCAAAATACACCGCTTTATATAAATGGTATGCAGCTTTATTTTGGAGGAGTGTTTAACATAATCTGGAAATCGCTTTGATATTAGCATTTACCTATACTTAATCAAATTTTTTAATTAGCTAATTCTTTTTCTTGCCATCATATTTGACCCTTTCGAGAATTCATAACAGTTTTAATTCGCAGTGTCTCTTCTCAAACTCTGTTATGCTCCAATCTTCTTGTACTTCTCCACTGTGGATTTTATATTCTAACTTGCAATTGTGTTCCCATTATCTTTAAGCACGTAATAACTAATATTCCACTCGCTCTTACAATCTTTTTGTTTCTTATTTAACGAACTTCCTATGGATATTCTCAGATTATTAGTAAACGGGATCGCAGTTTAAGGAAGAATCCCCGTCAAATCAAGATGATCCGAGCCTAGCAACTGAGCTCTCCTTTGAGCTCGCGTAAATAGGTCATTGGGAGAAATCGGGTTTGTAACTTTCAATAGCTCAAAATACAAGCTAGTATCATTTCACAATCACCGATCAGTCAGGTCTACTCTCTTGCTTCGGTCTTCTATTGGCAAAAGTTCTCTCCGGGACTTAAATGGAACTCATATATTTGGCCCATTTCTCAAGATGCTGGGAAAATGTTCAGTTCATGGTATTTTTCCCGAAATGGTTTGGCAGCGTATTTTATCCTTAATGATAAAGAAAGTTATATACATTGTTCTGCCTTATATAATCAAACAAAAAACACAGACATGAATGAAATATGGGAACCAGTAATAAGGGGTGCCAGAGAAAAGCAATAATGACAACAACAAAAAATTGCAGTATGAGCTCTGGTAAAAACAATGATTACTGAGACAATAAATTTATAAGTTCCAAAACTTCATACACTGATGTCCTCAAGGACACATGGTCCAGTGGATAAAATCGTTGGCTAGATCCATTGACTTGACTTAAAGAGTTACGAGTTCAATACCTTGCTACTGCAGTGGCGAAATGGTGAACAAAAAAATTGGAGATTTAAGTTAAGATAACTGAAACATCAGGAAGAGGCATTGCACGTGGAACTAGAACAATCTACCGAAATAACGGGTTCAGTTCTAAATTTCAATCACTTGAAGAAGGCTGAAGCGCACAACGCCCGAAACGTCCTGAATATGTAAATAATTACAATAACTCATCTCAGAAATAATTTATTAAGGTGAGAACCACTGGCCAAATTCTGTGTGGATTGTATTTAACCGGCCCTTTCTCATTTATCAGATAAAAATTTCATGTTTAAGAGAGCTTGATTGTTGATTAAAGTCGGTCTTCCGAAACGAGGTGTAACTTTTAGTATAATATTCCCAGACTAAAACTAAAACTATCAAGGCCTTTTATTGACACTTAAAACTTTATTTCCATATATAATGCAAATATTTCTCGCTTCTTCTGAAGCTATTAGACCCATTTTTAATGTATCTTTTAATTCGAAAACTATACAGTATAACAAATGGGTCTTATCTACACTCATTCGTATCGGCCACATCAATTCAAAAAGTATTCAACATGACATTAGATAAGAAAAGAAAGAGAAAAGACCGGAATACGAAATTAGATACATGGCTCTGCCTTATATAATCAAACAACAACTTTAAAATTATCATAGCGAGACAAATAACAGGAATTTATTTCCAGCCTAATACATTTTACAAATAAAAATATCAGTAGCTACTCGTTAAACCTGCAGATATCTGAAAACGACTTGACTCTTTAAGAGACATGAGGAGGCAGTGTTTGAGGAAGGATCTTTTAGAACCAGCATTGTTACGTTTCTCTGACTCTAAAGAATGACGAAAAAACGGTGCGTTGCAAGGTGAGTGAAGTCACCAGAATAATTGAAGAATAACTGACAAGAGAAAAAAAAAAGATTGTCGGGAAGATGAGATCGGAGATTTAAAAAAATGAACGCTAGGGATAAAAACAAACGAAGATAGCAAAAAAAACAAAACAACAGCAACAAAAATGCATTCTTATTTTTCCATCCGAAACAAATGCGGAAAATTTATCTTGAGAATCGGAGTAATTACCATTCTCAAATGGTTGGTCGTTTGCGCCGTTTGTTTCTGGGCTTCCTTTAATTTAACGACTCGTCCCCATCGTTACCTTCGGCACCCACTGTCTGTATTGCCATCTGAAGATAAGATATGGATCTGATTTCGCTTTCTAAGCTTTTCCCAGCGGGTCATGTTGGCTTCTATAAACAGTTCGAGTTACAAATACTAACAATCATTTAGACGATATCTGCTTTCTTTAACTCAAAACTCTAACTAAACTTGCTCAATACATACATATATATATACATATATATATATATATATATATATATATATATATATATATATATATATATATATATATGTAGAAATGTTTCTCTATGTCTAAGTACGTAAAGGGGGATAAGTTTTCTTTGACCTTAATATGAAACTTATTATATCTTCATTATACGGCCATCGAGCAGAATATATATTTTTTCAATCCTACGTGTCTACGTTTGTATTTTCATATGGCCTTCTGTGAATTTGTGTATCAGAGCTTATGTGTCTAAACGTGAGATGCAACTTAATGAGGTTGAAGCTGATTAATTGTCCAAATTCCCAATTACGACGAACCTGCCAGAGTCATTTGTAGATGTCCTTTTTTTTACTCCTGTACTTTACTCAGTGTAATGTGTCGGGGTTCACTTTCTGCTATGCGTGCTGTGCAATATCAGACCTATTGCTAGATAACATTATTTCTCATCATCCATCTTAAAGGTGCCAGGGATTACTGCGTGAGCGTAAACAGAAATGGCCTCGGAAAATACCATAATCACCGCAGCTTCTTACTGATTATAAAACTGTCGCAAATTTTCTCACAACTACATTTGCTCGCACTTCCTCTTCAGTCTGTCTATCTTCCTGACTCACGTCTCTCTCTCTCTCTCTCTCTCTCTCTATATATATATATATATATATATATATATATATATATATATATATATATATATTGTCATCCACATATATTGTCAGACTGTTTCGCTGTATCACTGCTCATCAGTGTGGCTAGACGCCTAGTTGCCTCTAGCTAGGATCGAAACCCAACTGAATTGCCGTCAGTCGGGGGATTCTACCACTAAACCGTTGGCGTACAGCAGGAATGAAGGTTAATTTAAGCGTATTTATTTTTAGATAAACACACAGTGACTGAGAGAACTCGTTTCGAATTTACCGAAGAGTCTTGCATTATTTGCCGTATACATATATATATATATATATGTGTGTGTGTGTGTGTGTGTGTGTGTGTGTGTGTGTGTGTGTAGTATACATACATGTTAAAGTATACATATATCCATATACTGAATATATATAGACTACAGTTCAAAAGTAAATTTTTAAAGTGGCCCAAAAGTAATTGTTTTGTACTTTAAATAAGAGAAAATTATTATACATGGTTAAAAAAAAAGTGAGACACGAAAAAAAGCATTTTATGATTAAATTTTTCCTCTCGTCGAAATATTCTCCTTTAGCCTTGATTACTGCAGCACAAGTTTTTTGACATTCATTGCAAAAGTTTCTCAAAGTATAAGTTTGATAATTGATTCCATTCTTTTTTCAATGGCTCTAAGAGCTCTTTTTCATTATTTTTTCGCTCTTCTGTCAATTTCATTCCATGCTAATTCTGGGGGTCACTTCAAACTGTCGAACTGTAGTATATCTATGCATGTATGTATTTAATTTATTTGTCTAATTGGAAATTACAACTCTGTAAATAATGAACAAAATATGTGCTGTATAGGTTATACAACACTCACTCTTTCACGCGGGCTAGCATGTCATTTATTTGAACAATGCGCAATTAACATGCACCAGAAGAACTATAATAACATTAGACGGCCCCTCTTTTAAAAAATTACATCATGAATTCAATTGCAATGATTATTGGTTCCATTTTTTTACTGTAATAATTGACTCGATTAATAAAAACAACTATAGTCTCGAACACTGTATTTTTACTCACACACGTTGCCTTATGACATGGCTTTCTGTGTTTTGATTTATCGGATTCCATCCAAAAAAATATAACGGCACTTTCAAAACTGTTGGGGACCCGGAATAGGTCCGAAAGAAAACTCAAACTCAGCAATTCAGTGAAAACGTATTACTAACAAAAAGAACGAATACAGAAAGTGTTGCACGTCCGACTAAGTACAGTAGTCAACTCGTCTACTGTCTACAGTTCTCTTGCGAGGCATAATATAGTCATAATGCGAGTCTATTTTGTCCATGAAGGTAGGTCCCCATAGCAAAAACAATGCACTACTTAAAATACTTTTTCCTTTTCTTTCTTTACTGTCCTTTTTCGTTCCTATGAAGATGTTTCGTGCCAGTCGAATGTTTTAGCATATCTTCATTTCAGTTGGTTTCTTGCATCTGCAGTAGCCATGTTTGAGCGAGTTCATTCATCAATTAAGAGGTGGTTCCACGCTCCTCAAAATCTTCTGATCAGAGGCCTTGCTGCCGGATGTAGTTTATCGTCATACCCAGGATGATCCGGGTATCGACACCATAGTTTAATTCAAAATATCACAAACATTCTTTTGTAGTTTTTATAATTTTCAGATGCATTACTCGTATTTTCTGATTTATGCCTTTTGGAACAAGAACTTTATAAGAATAATCTTTTCGGCAAGATTATAATTATTACAGGAAGATCGCTGTGTCGTTATCGTATTACAGGTAAAACCAGCATGACAATAATTGACTATACTATTAAAAACTGAATGTAAAAATACACTTCGTGGCAATTAAATGGCGTTTGCACATGCCAACTAAGAAATAGTAGTGATATGCATCTATACCACAATTATTTTGTAAAAGGCTTCATTGTGTCCATATTTTTTAAGCGTTTCACCTCAAGCAACGCGGGAAGCCACTAGCACGCCAGGGATTACTGAGAGTTGAAGCGAGAAGGCATCTGGAGACGTCGATTGACATTACATTTGAATAGTTGGAGGTTATAGCTATCAGGGAAATAAGAAATGGGGAGGGAGTTCCACAGGCGAGAAGTGCGAGACATGAAGCTACTGGAGTAGAAGAGACGGCTACATTTAACAGTTTCGATAGCGAAATGGTGAGAGTGAGATGCCAGCCTAGTTCAACGCTAAAATTCATGAAGTCTGGGAACCAGCGGAAGCAGCTCGTCGGAGCAGTTACCGTGAAAGTATTTGTAAAAAAGACAGAGGTGGGCGACGGCACGTCTGTGAGAGAGCGACTGCAGACGAGATGCCAATTCAGGGCCAATTACATTGCATATCCGTCTCTGGATTTTATCAAGGACCTTGAGACAAACATAAGGGGCTCCAAACCATATATGGCAGCAATACTCCATGCAAGGGCGAATGGTTGATTTGTAGATTTGAAGGATCGAGTCCGGCGAGAAAAATTTCCTGGCACGGCACAGGGAGCCAACTTTCCTTGCGGTGGACGAAGCTATTGTGTCGATGTATTTGTTCTATCTCAGGCCAGCAGACAATGTGAGACCGAGCAGTCGCAAAGAGGTGCTCTCGTGGAGTTGAGTGTCAGACATTCTAATGGGTGGCAGGGATGGTTCTCTGTAGTGAGTAATAGAGAACAGTCTTATTTTTGAGGCATTAAAGCTAACCAGCCAATACCTGCCCCAGTCCACAACCGATTGGAAATCCTTTTAGAGACAAACAGCCAGGTTAGTTTTGTCAGCGACACTAGATTTGTTTTTTGAGGCAGGAGTAAATAGTAGTGTCGTCCGCATAGACGCCTACTTGGGATGTTTTAAATTTATGTTTGTATTTCTTGGATCATTTTGCAAACTGCTTTGTAGATTCCCGATTCAGATTTAATGTTTTTATTATTTTATTTTACATTTATTAAATCTTTTATTGTTTTTGAAATAGTTGTAAAAAATGTTATATTCAGTTTAGATAAGTTATTTACAGTTGTAGTTGTTATCGGGTTAAGAGGCTGCTCCAGAAGTAGTTTCTTCCAACACCGTAAAGCCAAAAAATTAACCGGAAAACTCGATTTACGCCCTTAAAGAACCTCGTCAGATGGAGACTTTCAGATGAATGTCATGCATGATGCGAAACCCTTTCAAAAATATCTAAACTGTCATCTTTGCGCAAGCGCTTTCTATGATCAACGGTTAAAGTGGCTTTGAACTAGTGAAGTCTGAGCGTCTTGGTAAAATTATCTGTCTTTGATCATTAAGGACTGGCGATACAGAATCACAATCACAGAACTGCATTAAATATTATACGTAACTCGAAGGGAAAATGATGACATAAGCAAGATGTTGACATTCCACACTACTTCAAATAAAAGATTACGAAGGAAATCCCCATCAATACTAGAAAGTGATATAACAGCTAATGGACTTGAGAAACCTATTTTCCTGAAAAAAATTTGCTTTAAGAGAAAGATTTTAAAATCTTCGACCGACAGCGTTACTTGTCTGCTCGGTCAATAAATGCCAAATGTTTCCTTGTAGGGAAACGTTTAATATTACCACCATGTGCCTTGTTTCGTCAAGGCTATTTGTGTTCTTTTCTTGCTTTTTTGCTAGATTTTGTAAGCTTTCCTCTTCGTATTATATATGAAATAATTAGGATAGTAGAAGAGATTTCCTACATACTTATATGAATAACTCAGAAAAAGGTAATATTAATTTTTTTTTATAATGGCCTGGGATTCGCCACGGGAACATTCTTTCGAAATTCGAATCAAAACAATTACGATCAGCAATCAGCCATAAAAATTTTCCGGCAAAATGATACCTTGGTGCTAGAAAAAAAAACAGAATGTCAAAAGGACATTTTCCCTTGACACCGCTGTTATTTTAACTAACTACACTCCTCAGTAATGTTTATTGTTTTAAAAACCATGATTAGAATTGGAATAAAACCTAAACATATGAAATTGAATTTATACATCTTCTTTGCACTTGAAAATTGACAACAAAAATACTATTTATTTATTATATTATCTATTGGAATGGCTGGCAAAACGTTGGATAGTTGTCGACTGATTTGAACTTTATAAAATGGTGAATAATAAGGATTTCCTTATAGTTGATTCACATATTTTAATAATTTAGTAAATGCTTATAAACGTTTAATAAAATATTGTTTTCATATTTATTTCTTTATGAATTGGTAGATGATAAATATTGCATTAAATTAGTTTTAATTGTGTTAGTGTTTAGAATGTTGTAAATATAAAATTATTTTTGTAAATAAACAGTCTAATAAATACATAGTGTTTAATATTTTTGTTGTGAATTCTCAAGAAAAAAATGTATAAATTCACTTTCATAATATGTTTAGGTTTTATTAAAATTCTAATCATCGCTTTTTAAATCAATAAACGTTGCTGAAGAGTGAGGGTAGTTAAAATAATAGCGGTGTCAAGATAAAAGCCGTCCTTTTTGTTTTTGTTTTGTTTTTTGTGAGCACGAAAGTTTGCGAAATATCCTATATATTAAATAATTAATTTGACCCAAGGTCACTTTTATTTTGTTTATTTATCGATATTTCTGAATTTAATTTTTTTTCTTTCAAAATTGTCTTTAATACCTCGGTATAACATCAGCGACAATTTTACCTTATAAGTAGAACTCTCTGAAACCGGATTCTTGATGCTTAGGTGATGAAATTTATTTGCCAAATAAAAAACTTATTCAACCTTACAGCGAGATATTTCTGAGAGAACTAGAAGTCTTGTCAGGATTCATTATTGGTGGCCACTATCTTAACAACATAGGATATGCAGATGACGTAGTGTTGATAGCAGACACAGAAAGAACGCTACAAAAAATCCTACAGAAGGTATTGAAGAAAAGCTAGAAGAAAGACTTAAACATGAACTGCAATAAGGCAGAATGCTTGGTTGTTAGCAAAAGGCTGAGCCCAAAGTGCGAATTGCAATTCAGAGATACCAAACTCAAAGGTGTGTAGAAATTGAAATATCAGAGAAGTGTTTTCACAGAATATGGAAAGTGCGACACTGAAATCAGAAGAATACTAAAAAATAGAAAATTTTGCTAGAAACAAAGAAAAGAGTGCTGAACGGCTACGTGATATTTTTTCCTCCTGTATGGCAGTGAGTGCTGGAGGATGTCGTCAGAGATGAAGAAGAGACTTGAAGCAACAGAAATGTGGTTCTACAGAAAGATGCTGAAGATACCGTGGATATATGTGAGCAATGGAAACAAAAAGAAAGTTAATACTTAACATCAGGAAGAGACAGTTGAGGTTTCTGTGGCATATAATGAGGAAGCAGGACTTTGAAAATATGATACTCACGTGACAGATAGAAGGCAAGACGGACAGACGAATGCGACGAATAACATACATAGTGATCTTAAGTAACTGGATGGCGGAATAGGGTTTAAAAAAAGAAAATGTTTATTAAGAGCTACAAGAGAGAGGAAGTTGTGGAGAGCCATGAAAGTCTACTTCTTGAGGGGTCACGGTACATAAAGAAGAAGAATCAAATAGTTATAGATTGTTAAGTGTCAACCGAGCTTATTCGGCAAACGAAATAAATTACGCTCTTTTGCAATAGCGAAAGTACAAGTCATTAATACCAAGTGTTCTTGCTACTGTATGTTGACATGAAACAATCATAGCGACCGGAGCGAGTGTACGTCTTTTAAATCCATTGAAGAATTAATTCAGCCTTATTAAACTTTTCAGTATGTATATATGTATCTGTCTTTGAGACTCTGTGTGTGTGTGTGTGTGTGTGTGTGTGTGTGTGTGTGTGTGTATGTGTGTGTGTGTGTGTGTGTGTATGCATGTGTCAATGTGTATGTTAGCGCATGTGTGCGTTTGAACGTGTACTTTTGTGCATGCGTATGCATCTGTACGCGTAAGAAAGAGAATTAGCACCGGCAGACGTGAAGTTGATACGCTGAAGCGTGTCTGATTTTACAAGTAAACAAACATAGGGGACTGAGTATGAAAGACTTGCTTCACAGTTGGGAGGCAGACAGTGAGGAATTAACTCCAGTCTACTCAGATTGCGAGGCGCCTTGAATGATTTGGTTGCGAGCGTGATTACACAGAATATCATTGGGCTTACGGACATATCACGTTGAAACATCGGTTCCCGTACGAACACCGAAGTTAAGGAACGTAGAGTCTGTTCAGTATAGTTGGGTAACCGTTTGGGAATTGCAAACTGCAAGGTGTAAGCTTGTTTTTGCGGGTGGTCTCAAGGATAATGGCTCAGAATTGTTAATCGGGGAGTCGAGTTCCAATTCCCGTTGGATTCGTTAAATTCACTTACGGGTAAATGTTCTTGGGAAATGTATGAATCCAACTCCCCCCACCATTTATGGGTTACTTAATATGACTTGTATTTCTAAATCATTATTACCCCTCGAAAAAAATTCTTACAATCAAATAAAATTTCCTGGCTTTAAATAGCCCAGGAAAGGGTTGATAAGCCATGAAAAACGAATCAATCAATCAACAGAATATTGAAAACGAGAAACTCAGAGAATAATTTGTGAGCATCTCGTGTAAAAATTATTTTTTTTTTAGAAAAGAGTTGCCTAAAAATCCAGATGTGTTGACTGTTTACAAAACTTCAAGCATAGTCGAATATTGGCTTCCAGTGGCCCATAAAAAAATGTAAAGTTGAAATAAATTTTTCTTTTAAAAAGCCTGTGAAATAGTTTCGCTTGTGAGATAATATCTTCATGCAGTCATTTGCGAAAAGAATATGCCTGTGTCTAAACATCACTGCGTAAAGTGCTCATATATATATATATATATATATATATATATATATATATATATAGTGAGGAGAAAAAGAAATAACTTACCTAGCCAAATAATCAATTTTGCTTAGTTTTAAGATTTAAATATTCGACGATTTTTTTCTGGACTAGTAAAGAGAGGTAACAGTTACTGAACTAAAGAAATCTACTTTCCTAAAAAAATGATTTTAGAAGAAAGATTTTATAAATCATAACGGAAAGTAGTACAAGCTGCTCGGTCAATGAATGCTAAATGTTTAATGGTTACTGTTACCATTACCATCTGGATGTTTCACCTATGTATTATTTGGGGCATTGTAAAATCTCTTTTGTCATTTCCTGCTTCAGATTTAATATTGTTGTATAGCACACTTGTGCTGGGGAGCTCTTTGTCACTGTGCTAAATTGAGCCTATGTTGCACAGAACTTTCGTGCTGAGGAGCTCTTAGGTGACGGCATCGATTAACTCATATGTTGTATCTTGTCTCTCTTCTATCGTCTTCTACCCGGCCGGGTGAGAGCAATGTTTTGGGGCGAGGAGTTAAAAGACATCAACAAAGATAATTTGAACTTATCTAGTTTATTAATGTTGTCGACGTGTGCATTTCTAAATATCCACCGGGCCGCTCTCCTCACCTGGGGAGACGTTTCAAACACGAAAGGAAACACATCTACATTGTTCGACTGTTAAGAAACAACTCTCTGAAAAACATTTCTCTATCTATCGTTCTCACGCTCGTTCAGCCAATCAAAGTCGACTTCTTTGTTTTGTTTTGTAAGATCAAACCTCAGGAAGTCCGAGCAGAGATACACTTCCTCTAAAAATTAATAACTAAACTATTATTTAACAATATTATTATTTTGTTTTGTGTCAATGTATTTTTAAGTAGTTGTGACAATTTTATATCAAGTTTGAATAAATTATTTTCAATTGTAATCATTATTAAGATAGTGCCTAGTATTATGTGCCTAGTTTTATCAAGATTATCTGTATTATTTACACTATTTTGATTGTTCGGACTGTTGCCCTCAAATTTGTTGACATATGCATGACCTTTCATATTTGGAATTTCGAATCGAACTCTTTATTTCAATGTCACTTTCGGATATCCTAGTATCAGTTATTCCCCTTTAACTCAACTCTCCAAGTTTTTGTTCACCTCTGCAGAGGCCAGGTATTGAACTAACAACTAGTTGGGTCAAGTCACTGGATTACTTCAAACAACGCTTTTATCCACTGGGATATGTGTCCTTGAGAACCTAAAGAGTTGTGAATTCAATACCTGGCTACAGCAGAGGCGAACAAAAACTTGGAGAATTCAGTTAAATGAAAATAACTGATACAGAGATATCCGAAAAGGGAATGGCACGTGCAACTAAAACAATCTAACCCGGTGGAAGAAATAAACTGTTCGATTCGAAATTCCAATCACCTGAAGAAGGCCGGAATGTACACCGAAACGTCGTGAATCGTGAATATAGCAACAGTCCGAATAATGTAAATAGTGCAAATAATTACATCATTTCAGACTTATAGACAGACTTATTTGTGTTCATTATTTACATTATTCAGACTATTGTCCTCATCTTTGTCGCCATGTTTATTACAACGTTTCGGCCTTCTTCAGGTGTTTGGAATGTCGAACAGAACCCTTTATTTCACTCACTGGGGTAGACTGTTCTAGTTCCACGTGCCATTTTTAATGGATGTCAGTTATCAGTTATCTCCTGTTAATTTCCCTCTGAAAGTTCTCCACTAACTTAACCGGGTATTGAACTCACACTCTTTGGGTCCTGTCACTGAATCTAACTTTATCCACGATGCCATGTGTTCTTGAGGACATCTGCGTATGAATTTCTGGGTATTATAAACCTAATATCTTCAGTAACCATTTTTACCAGTACTCATATTGCAATTTTTTGCTGCTATCATATATATATATTTGCGTATATATATATATATATATATATATATATATATATATATATATATATATATATATTGTTTGGTTCACTCGTCAGGAGGTATCAACAAATGTCTTTCAAGTTTCTCGTTTTCGCTATTTTTAATAATTTATGAATTTTTTATTGGTCTTCGGTTGATTATTTTTGGTTGGGTACGTGTTTTTATATATGTGTGTATGTGTTCACGCGTGCATGTGTGTGTGTGTGCGCCTGTACTTGTGTGTATGGGCACACGTGTAGGATGTCATGGTTATTTGTTTTCTTAATTTTCACGTCCCCTTACTATTATTATCCCTTTTCTTTTTTCCATATCGTTCGGCTCTGAGTGCCAAACGACAATGTGACATTGTTATTTCCGGTATCAGAAAAAAATAGTTAGGCTAATTTTCGTGAATATTCTAGAGTTTTTCTAAAGTTTTTGAACATTTGAAAATGCCGTGCATTCCGTTTTGAACATTTTTGAAAATGCCGTGCATTCCGTTTTTTTTTATTTATCTCGTGTTTAAATAATTCATATTTTTTTTACTCCATGCTTAAATGGTGGAAGAAATATTTCATTGTATGTCTTCACTTGCCCATGATGTTGTTTCTCTAATTTAGTAGTTAATAGTAATTTTTTTGTTTTTGTTTCTTGTTTTTGTTTCTTTTTTGTTTTTTGTTTTTTTGGGGGGGGTTAAGGGGTGGCTGGCTTGGTGCTATCTTATTGGGGTGTTAATTATGGAAGGTTATGTTTATAAATGTAATTTGTTTATTGTTGTTTGACTATGTATAAATACATTACATGCGCATACACGCAGGCACAGACACATACACAAAAATTATATATATATATATATATATATATATATATATATATATATGCACACACAAACATATATATGCATATGTACATATATATTAATATATTGATTAATGTTTAAATAGCGAAGTAAAGGTTTTGTTTAAATGTCTGCACCTACCTATTGTTTTATTTTTCTTATTTGTTGTTTGTTATTTGGTTTGGTGGCATATTATATATTAGGGTATAAAGTAGGGGATGTTAAGTATATAGGTATTTTTGTTGTTGTTTGAATATTTGATAGATAGATAGATATTATACACTGTTACATTAGAACATGTAAGTAATCACTACAAAATTGTACATTTTGTTTCGACGTTTAATAAAACGTCTCTTCAGGTAGTTAACAATGATGGTAATAAGCCATCTTATTTATAATTGCAATTTATGAAA
Source organism: Acanthosepion esculentum (assembly GCA_964036315.1). Classification (NCBI taxonomy): domain Eukaryota; kingdom Metazoa; phylum Mollusca; class Cephalopoda; order Sepiida; family Sepiidae; genus Acanthosepion; species Acanthosepion esculentum. The sequence continues at coordinate 109,617,896 of OZ038480.1, read as the reverse complement.
CATCACTTCATTTTCCGTTTTTGGAAAATTTTCCAAACACGGTAAAAAGGATTTTTACAAAATAAAAGGAACGAAAATTAGAAATCAATAAAAGGAAAAGGAAGAGGAAAGAAAAGAAAGGCAAAAAAGGCATAAGAAATTAACCCTACTACCAAAAGAAAAGGCAAAAAAAATCAAAAGAAGAAGGGGAGTATATTCAAAATTACACAGATGCAAAGGAAGGGGAAAGTTAAGAAAATGATATCTGAGAAGACGTTGATACGAATTAAAGCAATGAAACTACATTGAATAAGAGAATTCAAATTTGAACGAAAATGAAACGTCAACAGATACATAAGTTACAATGTCGCATTTCAAATTTTATGGCATTTTTAATGAAATCACATATTCAAACAAAATTATTAGAATACAAAATAAACTTTAAACTTTTATATTTTTATATTAATTTTAAATTAGAATACAGCAAGGAAAAGTAATAATAATAAGCTAATTCATGGCTAAGCATACTACCTTAAATTTACGAATACTAACCAATATGATACCTAAAGCTAGATTAAATCACTGACGATAACATTAAAATGTTTATATAAAGATAAGATAGCATAAGAGGAGTAATTATTGAGTTATGAAGTTTAGCCAGATTGTAAAGTTAATTCTTTAATATGTTTAGAATTTACTATAGTTTCATATCTTTGATTTAATATGTTACTATTTAAGAACTTAATTATTTCCATTTTCTCCTGCAGACACAGGAAGCATGGTTCGTTCACCGATCTGGAAATTCTAGTTTGTTTGAGAATTTTCCATTTAACTTTAAGTGTTTTATTTTCCTCTTTCAATTTCCAAAAATATTTAGAAAGTGAAATCATATTGCGGATAAACGAAATACTATGTACTATATATATATATATATATATATATATATATATCATTAAAAACGACTGACAAGGTGGTTTTATTTAGTTTTTTATATAATTACTCGTGCGATCTAATAAATGTTTTCTTTTCAGGGGATAAATTATATAAAAACTATCCGAATGTTCTTTTCACCCGAGCGCTTTCGACTATACATGTAGCCATTTTCAAGGATTATATTTCAAAGAGTGTGATTATATTTGAATATGGACATAATATCTTGACCGTGTTTTGAAACAAAAAAATGAATCACTTTATAAAACATACATATAACAAACTATTTCTAATTCTACCAGTTGAAATATAATCCTTGAAAATGGCTAAATGTATAGCCGAAAGCGCTCGGATAAAAAGAACATTCGGACAGTTTTTATATAATTTATCCTCTGAAAAGAAAAACTTTATTAGATCGCACGAGAAATTATATAAAAAACTAAATAAAAGCACCTTGTCAGTCGTTTTTAATGAAATGTGCATGAAAGAAGGATTGCTGCCTAAATACACAAATATATATATATATATATATATATATATATATATATATATATATATATTCCCGCACGCACGCTGCACGTACGCACGTATATGTAATTGATAAATAGTGTATATATATATTATCGTTTATCTAATGTTTCATTTTTAGTTAATGGTTAGTTGTTTATTTGTTTTTGCTTTGATATTATATATTGAAGTATTAAATATGGGGGGCAGGTTTATTCGTTTGTAGATGTTTGCGTGTCTGTATGTATATATTTATATGTACATGTACACACACTTGTAGGTGTATATGTTTAATATTTGTTCGTTTATTTATTTATTAATATTTTTTAAGTTTATATTATATTTATTCTATTTATTTATTTAAAGTTTATATTGTATTTCTTATTTATATTTACTTGTTTATTTTTAATTCGTGCTTAGTTGGCAAAGTAAGTACTTATTTATATGCCTACATTTACCCATTATTTCAGTTTTCTTGTTTATTTTGATTTTTAAAACTAATTATTGCTAATTTTTCCTCTCAGCATAATTTACATTTTTTACCGTTAATAATGTATCGGGTTGCTATTTTTAGACCTTCTCACTTGATTTTGGTTGGGGTATGCATTTAAATAACAATTTTTTTTATTTCAGTTAATCCTCTGTCTCTGATATCGAGCACTTAAACACCGCTTGCCTTCAATATCCTTTCTTTCAGTTTTCAACAAGCACCATTTTCCATTTCAGTTTTCAACAGACACCATCTTTGCTATCGCTATATATATATATATATATATATATATATATATATAATGCTTAAATGGTGAAGTAAATATTTTTTTACTTAGTATTTCATTTTTTTGTTAGTAGTTTATTTTTATCTAGCTTGGTATTATCTTAAGTGTTAGTGTTTTAATTAGGGGAGGTTAAGTTTGTAATTGTATGTTTTTATTTTTATACAGATATACATATAGAAATATCATAGGACAAAGAAAAATAAGAAACGTTATAGATCTAACATCTCCCGATACACACACACACACACACGCACACACACACACACGCACACACACACATATATATATATATATATATATATATATATATATATATATATATATATATATTAATTAAAGCTTGAATGTTAATTAAATATTTGCTTATGTATCTTTACTTACCTTTTTCATTTTTCTTAGTGGTTTGTTTGTCCGTTTTTTTGGTAATATTTCAGATAATGAAGGATTAATTATGGAAGTTAAACATTATTACTTTGTAACTATTACTTTGTTGTTGTTTGAATATATATATGTGTGTGTGTGTGTTTGTTTTTGTGTGTGTGTCTGTGTGTTTGTGTGTGTGTACGCATGTACACGTAAATATATTTATTTGTTTATTTTATTATTTTTTAATTCGTGCCTAAATGACAAAGTAAATATATGTTTATATGTCTGTATTTGACAATTATTTCATATTTCTTGTTCCGCAGTTTATTTTGGTTTCCAAAACTAATTATTTTCAATTCTTCCTCTAAGCATAGTTTGTAGTTTTTGATGATTTTGGTGGGGATACTATTTTCTTTTTGGGGTTCATATGTATTTTGATAGGGTTGTGTTGTTGGCCCATTCTTTTCATTTTGTGGTTATAATATCTTTCTTTTAGGTTTTGTTTTTGGATGGGGTCCGTTGCATCTATATAAGCCTTTTCGTCCGTGTTAATGTTAGTAGTTAAGGTAGCTTTGTATTATTTGTTATTGGTTAAACATTTGTTGTTACGTGAACAATTTTCTTCGTTTCTACAATTACATTAATAATACTCTACTGTTTGTTATAGCATTGTTGTTGTTATTGTTATTACTTTTATTGAATATGTTTTTATTGTGCTGAGATATTATTTTTCCATGTTACCCATGCATCTCTTACTAATTTTGATTATTTTTATTGATCATTTTTGAAAATTTGCTGTTTTTAAGAAAATGTTTGTCAATAAGTTTAAAAAATGTTGTTATTTTTATTATATTGTTATAAGGTGGATCGATCCAAATGATATTTCCTTTTGCGTTGTTTTTGCTTTTGTATTGATTTTCTTTTTATATTTTAGTCAGTTTGGATATCCGCTCTTAGGGGTGATTCTTTTTTTTTTCAATAAATAAATATAAATTGCTAGAATTCATTGAAAGTTTTTATAGAAAGTCTACTTATAGATATTGATATTTGTTTGTAGTGGGGTTGTTGAAATGGCGGACTCTATATTACTGTATAGGTAGGTGTCTGTTTTTTTGGCTTTTTCTTCTCAGTTTATTTACTGGTTTTTGACTTATTATTATATTGTTTAATTTTTGGTCACCTGTCTATTTACCAATACTTTAGGGGTTTTGTTCATATACACACAAACGTATATATATATATATATATATATATATATATATATATGAACAGAGCATACATACATACACACACACACACACACAGATATATATATATATATATATATATATATATATATATATATATATATATATATATATATATATATATATAAATGTCATATGTTTCAATCCACCGTACAGCAAAAACGTAAAAACAGACGTAGGAAAAATATTCTTCAAACTTTTACACAAACACCTCCCGGAATCAAGCACCCTACACAAAATATTCAACAAAAACACAGTAAAAATCAAATAATAAAAACAAATAATAAAAAAGCACAACAGGAAAATTATTAACAAACCACACGAACAAATTAAACCTACGTGCAACTGCAGAATAAAAAACGAATGTCCCTTAAACGGTAATTGTTTACAAAACAACGTAATCTACCAAGCCACGATAAAATCACCAGATAACGAAGAAAAAGTATACATAGGAGTAACTGAAGGACCCTGGAAACAAAGAAATTATGTACACAAAACATCTTTCACAAATAGTAAATATGCGAACAGCTCAATGCTTTCTAAGTATATCTGGGAAATAAAAAACAAAGCGCACACCACACCAAAAATATCTTGGAAAATAAGGAAAAAATCATCAGCTTACAACAACCTATCAAAAACTTGCAAACTTTGCTTGGAGAAAAAAATAGCTATCATTACCTTCCCAGACCAAAATAAATTATTAAATAAAAGATCCGAGCTAATCTCAAAATGCAGACATGAAAACAAATTTTGACTACGTAACTTAAAAATCGAAAACGGAAAAAATAAATAAATACATAAACAAACAAAATGACAATAAAATAAGCAAAATAAATTAATCCAAACAAATTACCAAATCACACCTGTTAGAATAGACGAAATAGAATAAAAAATAAGGAACAAAATCAATAAATAAAGTAAATAATAAACAAATTAGCAAACTATTATGACTATAAAATATCAAAACAAAAATTCGGACGAAAAATAGCTATAACTGTTATATAACGATAAAGAAAATGAAAAAAAAATAATATACTGCGTTACTTAAAAATCGAAAACCAAAAAGACAAAATATACAGTGTAATAAATAAATAACGACAAGTATAATAAATTGATCTAAATACATCCAAATATATAAATAAACTAACAACCGATACCGATAAACTAGCCGTTTAGAAAAAAACAAATAAAAATAATCAATCCAAATAAATAAATTAAAAACTGCTCCCACCAAAATAATAGTCAGAACAAACCAAAACAATCAAACCCCAAAATTCAACAAATAGCTTTATCTTAGCAAACAAAAACAGAACTATTAAATAAGCTATATCAACAATTTTTTATTACGTTAATAAAAACACCTATCAAAATAAAAATAATAAATAAATAAATACATATATAAGATAAGAAATAAAAAGAAATAAAAACAAGCAAAATAATTTGACCCAAATAAATAAACAAATAAACGACTTCCGGTAAAATAGCCACCATAATAGACTACCCGCAATAAACTATATAAAAAAATTATACTACGTTAATAAAAACACCGATCAAAATAAAAAATAAAAATAAAATAAATATAAAGGATACAAAATAAAAATAAAATTAAATAAAAATAAGCAAAATAATTTGACACAAATAAACAAATAAACGACTTCCGGTAAAATATCTGCCAAGATAGACTACCCTTAATGCACCACTGAACCGTATATATAAATAGCCGAGAAAAATAACAGTACTCGTGGCCTGACGATTGCATCTAGTATGAAACAGACTGTCGCCTCTAAGTGTTGATTTCTATGTTCACTTTTATATATATATATATATATATATATATATATATATATATATATATATATATATATATATATATATACAGATAGATAGATAGATAGATATTACAATGGATCATTCATACAAAAGTTAATTAGTAAAGTTAATGATATAAAATGGCGAACTATATATATTATTGTTATGCGTTATTTTATATAGGCCCAAATATATATATATGTGTGTTTGTGTGTGTGTATGTATATTACTGTTATACGTCATTTTATATCGACACAAATATTTAAGTAAATGCTCTGTTCAGGCCACTAAATGTTGTTAATACTATTTATCATAAATAGAGCATTTACTTAAATATAGACACAAATATTTAAGTAAATGCTCTGTTCAGACCACTAAATGTTGTTAATACTATTCATCATAAATAGAGCATTTACTTAAATATAGACACAAATATTTAAGTAAATGCTCTGTTTATGATAAATAGTATTAACAAAATTTACGGGCCTGAACAGAGCATTTAATTGTTCAAGAAATTTTCATAGAAAATATGTGTCCTTCAACAAAAATCGTACCTGTATCCTACACGGAACCGTCATATAGCTTGACGTGCTATACCTGTTTAGCTACGAAGGAGCGTCTGGTTAGCAAGGTCGATGTTAATGCTTTTCAACTACAATTTTCCATGATTCCTCTCGAACGATCATATTTGCTCGAAGCGTATCTAAGCGTGAATAAATGACGTCACACACTACGAAATGGACAAAGTCCAGCAATTATTTTAATATATTTTATCGTTATACGTTATTTTATATCGACAGAAACATTTAAGTAAACGCTCTGTTTATAATAAACATTATTAACAACATTTACCGGCCTGAACAAACTATTTAATTAATATTTGTGTCTATATAAAATAACGTATAATAATGAAATAATTGTCAAATTTATATATATATATATATATATATATATATATATATATATATATATATATATATATATATATATACCTACTTGAATCTTGCTATAGCCTTTTCATTCCGCCTCGTCTGTAAATACCACTCCACACTTCAATTGGTTAGTTGCTGTTTTTGCTTCTTGTTCTTCATTCCGCCCTGTTAATTGCTGAATTGCATGAAACTGCCAGGAACGGAAGTAGAAAGGATGGAAAGATGTATTATTATTATTTAGGCTCTATGTTTTGTAATTTGTTTTACATTTTATATTGAGCTCTTTCATTTTATGACGTCGCCGCATGACAACAGGAGAAATTCAACGAACACTGAACAAACATCCCTTACTTGTCCGTTCTGCTTAATAAAACATGTCGAAAGGTATATACTAATATATATGTCGAAAGGTATATATATATATATATATATATATATATATATATATATATATATATATATATATATATATATATATATATTGTTCGAAGCTAGAAAAGGTTACTGAATGGGTAATAACCAAAATTAAGGTTGGAAATGAAATGGTAAAACTCCAACAAAATACAATACTCACCAGCAGAATGAAGTCGTTGTCAACTACTTAGACAACATACTATCTCCACCTACAATAGTGTCCAACGTGTTTATGAGGATTGGGACATACACATTAGTGTTCTTAGGTACGATATATATATATATATATATATATATATATATATATATATATATATATATATATCGGTTTTGTAGTGCGTATTCAATTTATGTAACGTAAATCATTCAAACGAAAAACAAATACTGAAGCTAGTTATATGGCGAGAATCACTCTCACAAACAATATTTAATAATAAATTACAACCAACTTCGAATCAATTTAGTTCATGCCACTTTTCTCCGGTACAAGAACGCACATTTTTCAAATTTAAAAAAATTCAACCTCAGCGTTGTGTCTGCAGCGCTCCAAAATTATTCTTACATTTAACAATATCTCATTACTAAAAAAGCACTCTTTCGGACCACAATATCTTTCGATGTCGCATTACTATTCGGAGTTTAACAAAAACACACTAATATGTCTACCTGAGGATGGTCGTTCGAAACGACTGAAAGCCGACTCGTACAAAAAAACAAAACCAGATAAACCCGGAATTTATGAACAAGGATCACACCATTCATTAACAGATTCGAAGTTGGTTGTAATTTATTATTAAATATTGTTTGTGAGAGTGATTCTCGCCATATAACTAGCTTCAGTATTTGTTTTTCGTTTGAATGATTTACGTTACATATATATATATATATATATATGTCTGTACATATATATATATAGAGAGAGAGAGAGAGAGACGGGGGGGACTTGTGAAAATCTTGACCCTGTTTCTAACATCTGATAAAATGCTAATTTTGAAAGGGAAGGGCTTGTGGGGAAATGTATAGCGAGTTAAGGCCTCCTAATGTTCTTTAAAACGACAGCGTGGCCTTTGGTTTACACTGAATATGTCCACGAGGAAAGAAAGAAGTAAAAGATTGAATTCTTAATTTCATATCTCACTTATCAGCAGTGATAACGATTGGCAACGAAAGAAATGTATAAAAAAGCAACTGATTGTTGGCATTAAAAGTAATATATTTTTTATTATTTTGTGATATAGCAAGAAATATATTATGGAAAGGAAATTTGAAAGCGAAATACGAGAAAGCATGGAAAGTACATTAAAGTGTGAGAGCCGGTGACAAATTCTTAATAGTTGTTGTGTGGCTGAAAGACGGTCCTCCTTGTAAAAAGGTTCGATCACTTATCTAGCCTATCTTTATAGTACTACATATTTTTACCGGCGACATTGTAAAACTTTCATAAAGATTATTCAAATTTTGACTTATCTTGTGCTTTTTAAATTTTATAAATCTTCTAAAATCTCAACAATACTGTTCTATAAATTCTAACTTGACAGGCTTAAAATTTCTTTAAGCTCGTGTTGCTTTGTAAATTTTACTTCTCTTCTAATTTCTTAGTTCAATTTTATATTTAATGTGATTTTCAGTTTAAAAGTTTACGGATTTTCATCAAATTTACACATGATTGAATAAAACTAATAATATGCTCACTAGAGTATTCTTGATCCTGGCCAAGTACTTCTCAGAATCCATTCGCATATATATAAAAAAAATTAATTCGGTCGATCACTGATGAAAAAGCGCGAATTTGTAAACAGTGACTAATACTACTGATAATGCAACACTCTCCCAACGGATTGAATTCTCTAGGTCACTGGCGTGTTTATTTAAAAAAATAAATACGCAAAATTTCGCATTTCTCGCCGGCTTTACCCTGAAGATCCCTTTAGCTGAAACCTAGGTAGGATTGCCTGGTTCCTTAGGATTATCTTAGGTTATCGCTCTACTTAGTATATTGACCACTTTACGTAGTTGTCTTTTTACTCGTCTTGGTTTTTTTTCCTTTGGACTTATAGCTTAAACACTTGACGTTTGTTTTCGCCTATTTTTAATGTTCTTGGTTCTTTTTTTTATTTTCCATTTTTCCTCGGATACTGATTTGTACTACTGCAATTTGAGCTATCCGAGGTTTTTTCCAAACGAGTAATACCATTTATACATATATATATATATATATATATATATATATATATATATATATATATATATATATATATATACATAAATATCGTCATCCACAGACAAACTGTTTCGCTGTATCACAGCTCATCATATATATGCTTGTGTGTGTGTGTATTGATGTGTATTTGGGCAGCAACTTTTCTTTCAGGCATCTATCATTGAAAATGGCTGATAAGGAAGAATTAATTAATTTTTATTGATTTTTTCCAGCATTCTAACATTTTTACGTTTTTTAGATGTTAAACAATATAAGAATTGTCCATAGTTATAATTGTTCCGGACGCTTTCGGTTAGTTCTATAGCCATTATAAAGGATCTTGCTTGGATGGTGAATTTCTGTGCGTGTCTTCTGCATATTAATTTTGCTTTTTGGAGTGCGTGCGGCGGGTGTCGTATTCTTTATTGACGGTTACATGCTATGCTCGGCCGGTTGAACTGGCATCACTTCTATTTTCAGAACACTTTTAACATGCCGTCTCCACTGTTAAATAGTGTAAGATTGACAGGGGGAGAATAGTATTTAATAAGCAATGCCTCCCTACTGATGATTTGTGTACGACGATGTGAATTGAAAAGAATATTTGTATTATCAACTAGAACGTTCCTTAAAAGTTCCTTATGTTATGAGTTAATGAATGTTTATTAATCACAATCTGCTTTGAAAGATGACAAATAATGACGTCTATGTAAGGAGGTAGGGGTGTTCAAAAAGCAACAAGGGGGAGTAATTGTCGCCTGGCTATCGTGGTAGCGTCAAACTCGAGTAGCTGCCTGGACTATGTCTCTTTTTAAGACTTATCTATGAGTGATGTAAGCGCTGTCTTGGACATCTGCACATAGAGCACTATTATTACCGTTTGGGTAGAAATTTCTGTCTTTTCCTCTCTGTTTATGTGTCTTTTTCTGTTTTATCGTTTTTTCCTCCTGGCTTTTGGTCTTTATTTTTATTTTCTTTGGTCTCACACACACACACACACACACACACACATATATATTTATATATATATATATATATATATATATATATATATATATATATATATATATATATATATATATATATATATATATAATGTGCGTGTGTGTGATAAAATATAATTTTAAGGTATGCTATATTTATGGGTTAAGTGGTCAATATCAGGGATAGAATATATGTAAATATAAAAGTGAATATTAGAGTCAACACCCAGAGGCGACAGTTTATTATTATTATTATTATTATTATTATTATTATTATTATTATTATTATTATTATTATTATTACTTTAACATTATTTTTGTGGATAAACTCCGTTAAACAGTATACTTATTTATTTTCGTCTACCGGCCTGAATATTCGAGAAATCTTATTAGAGAAGAATATGCGTTCTCCAGCAGAGCGCATATTTTTCTCTAATACGATTTGTCAATTATTGAAGCCTGTAGATCAAAATAAATAATTATACTGTTTAATTAATGAAGGGAGCGTTACATATATATATATATATATATATATATATATATATATATATATATATATATATATATATATATATATATCACAAATTTAGTGCTGGTGCTAATAAAATAGTGCCCGATATATAATAAAATAGCTATAATTTAGATTAATAATAAATATACATTTTCCTCAACTGTCGCACAAACCTTTCCTGCGTTTAAACATGAAACAGACTGTCACTGCTAGGTGTTGACATCAATGCCCACTTTTATATTTACATACAATCTATCCCTTGTATTGAACACTTTTATCCACAAATGCAGCACATCTTAAAACTATATTTTTATCATAAATATATATATATATATATATATATATATATATATATATATATATATATATATATATATATATATATACAAATAATAGAAAGAAGAGATGGAGTAAAAATCCACAGTCTTAGTGTTTACCTTTTCTAAAAAAGTGCTCAATACAAAGTAGAGCAAAATATTATTATACTATTTTTATTATAATATATTACAATAAAACTATGATAGCTTTTTTGTAGCGATGTAAAATGTTTTTATTGTAATCTATTGTAATAAAAATATTATAACACACACACTCATATTTATATATATATATATATATATATATATATATATATATATATATATATATATATATATATATATATATATATATATAATGTGGTTTGAACTTCCGCTTTCCAACCATGTGACACGGGTTAGAATCTTAGCATGGTTTATTTGTCAGGGAGGTGACTTCTAGATGTTATCAGCCTTCATTAGCACTCAGACATTAACACTCAACCGAGACATATGAAGGGGCCATGGTCAGATGTTCAACTGTGTATCGACCCGGTGACCAAACCTGCTTATGAGAATCAGTGATGATGATTCTTGAAACAAGCAAACTCTTCCTAATTTGGTAGCTATATTTTCACTCTCTCCATCTGACTCTCTTGCAAAACATAAATTTCAATATATCTCACCAATAAGCACTCTATTCGAAATGTATGTTTAGATCGAAACTGGGATATTTCAGTCATTTTCACACAAAGATATTTTCCTCGGCAAGATTCTTGATGCTTTTTTAAAGCGAGAAGAAAGGATTAGACGTCAACTGCCAGAAGACAGAATGCATGGTTGTTTACAAATGGAGGAACCCAAAGTTCGAAGTGCAAATCAGAGATACCAAAATCAAACAAGTGCGGAAATTTAAATATCTGGGAAGTGTTTTAACTGAGTGATACTGAAATCACAATGTGTACTGGGATAATCAAGGAAGCATTCCCAAAGTCAAGCAGTGTACTACAAAATAGAAAACTTTCGCTAGAAACAAGGAAAAGAGTGCTGAACTGCTACGTCATATGTGTACTCCTATTGGTATTGATTCCTGCAGGATCTCATAGACGAAGAGAAGACTTGAAGCAATAGAACTGTGGTTCTACAGAAAGATGCTGTGGAGATCATGGATACATGTAAGCAACGACGGAATTTTGGAGAAAATGGAAGCAAAAAGAAAACTAACACTTAATATCAAGAAGACACAGTTGAATTTTCTGGGAAGGAGAAAATCTGATACTCACGAGGCATATAGAAGGAAAGAGGGACAGGTGAAAGCAATACATGACATACTTGGTGCGCTTGAATAAATGGATGGTGGAACACGGCTTAGGAGAAATAACAGAAAGACAAAGTTTATTAAAAGCTTCAAGGAACAGGACGTTGTAGAGAGCCATGATCGCCTACCTCCTGAGGCACAGAAAGAAGAACCATTGCATATCACAATCTGCCTGGTCGTTAGAACGCTAAGCCTAACTGGGCAAACTTACCACCGAAGATTCGTCACACCAGATTTTCCTTCTACTTGAATGTAAAATTGAAAATAAGCGCATTTCTTGATGTCTACGGTTTTATTTATCAAGGTGATAATGAGTTTGATTTTTGTTTTAAATCTTTTTTGAGATACTGATAAATTTTCACTTGGTAGATTTTGTAAGTTTAACATTCTCCAATTTGGTACTTTAACCTATGGAACAAACAGTCAAGTGCCTGAGGCCTGTGACATATTCGTTCTTGACATTTGATTTATGGCTCTTGAGTCATGCTGAAGCAATTACTTGTGACTTAATGGGGTAATCGTAGAAGAAAGGCTTTATACAGGGTGTTTTTTACTCAAAAGAAATGAACCCTGTTTAGGTTTTAGAACTTCCTTTTTTAATTCGTTTTTTGTTTTTTGTTTTTTACTTTAAAGAAATGGTAAAATTCGCGGAATCTTTAAGAAAATATTCGAATACCTACGTTTATTTCTCATTGTCGCTTTTTTTTTTACTAAGCTTAATTGGGCAGAAGATCACAAGTATGGAGAATCCAGTAGGGGATCGAACTCGATTTTAATGTTTATTCAGACTAATTTTTTAACCATACACTGAAGTACTGTTATTTACTAGTTAACTATTACAAATATTCTAAAAGTAAAGAAACAAACAAACAAACAAGTAAAAATTGGAAGGAAAGAAAAACGAAAGAAAAAAGAAACAAACAAACAAAGATTGGATAGAAAGAAACAAACAAACAAATAAAAATTGGAAGGAAAGAAAAACGACAGAAAGAAAGAAAGAAACAAACAAACAAACAAACAAACAACCAAACAAGCAAGCAAACAAAGATAGATAAAAAGAAAGAAATAAACAAACAAGGAAAAATTGGAAGGAAAGAAAAAAGAAAAAACAAACAAACAAACAAAGATTGGATAGAAAGAAAGAAACAAACAAACAAAGAAAAATTGGATGGAAAGAAAAACGAAAGAAAGAAACAAACAAACAAACAAAGATTGTATAGAAAGAAAGAAACAAACAAACAAGGAAAAATTGGAAGGAAAGAAAAACGAAAGAAAGAAACAAACAAACAAACAAACAAGGAAAAATTAGAAGGAAAGAAAAAAGAAACAAACAAACAAAAATATTCCAATTCATGTGTAGAAGAAGTAATATAAAAAGAATACAGAAAGAAAAAGAAAGAGAAAAAGAAAAGAGAAACAACCAATCAAAACGAAACGTATTCATTTAACACTGTTCATTCCACTACAATATCTGGAAATATTTTCGACGCATTAAATCTGCCAACATTTTGATATGCGATCAAATCTGCGAACTATTTGGATCTTTCCAAGTGTGTGTATCAAATTTTTTCTTTTCTTCTATTTTGTAGGAATTCATATGTTTTTATTTAACCAATAATATAACAATCCAGAATCCTACATTAATTATCGTTTAGCACAAACTTGACAAAATATCTGTACCAAGTTATCTGACATTTAAAAAAATATATCTGCAAAGTAGGTACCTCCGGTTTTTCGCGGGAAAACAGATAGCGTAATTAAAAATGCTACAAACTTAATGAAAATAAAGTTTTATCGTCAAAATGTTTGTTATTATTAAGATGAAAGACCAAAGTATTTTTTAATTATTTTTGAAATTTTTTAATCCTTTCTAACACGTTCGAAATTTTGGTTAAAGTCTTATTTTGTTTACATCATCGCGGTGACATGAAAATAACATTGTTTTTTTGCGCTTTTTTTCCGTTGAAAATACATTGATTTGGAAATTCTTGTAAAAATCAACTAATTGTCCGATTTTAATGAAATTTTCAGGACTTATTCACAAATGAATGAAATTATTTTAAAAAAAATTTTTGACAATTTTGGTAAAAAAATTTTTTTTTAAATATGTTCCCCCCCCCCCATACTTACTTAATTTCATGAAATTTCGCACAAAACCTTTCTATTCCCTGAATTTTTTTTGTTAAAAGTAGGAGTCTTTGGAGATTGTAAATCACCTATTTTTCTGTTCAAATTTGAGCTATCTAACTGAAAATCTGCTCTGAATTGAAAAATAATGAATCCAATAAAACTATGACATTACTTAATTAGAAAAGCTTTTAATTGCTCTTGTAAATAATTAATATTAAGGACATTATTGTCTGAAGAAATAAATTTTTTCTGATGAATAATGAAGTTTTACAAGAATTTTTTCATTTTTTTTAAATTTTAATTATAATAATTTATAATAGTTTAAAAGCATGTAAAATTCTGTATTGGACTATTTCCTGGATGTGATATAGTAATTAAGTGGAAACAAAATTTACAAATCCAAAATTGAAAAGATTAATCAACTTAGTTGTGCTATTGTATTTTTAAAATATTTTTTTATTTTGTATTTTCTTACTTAATTCCTTCATTTTTTTCATGTACGGTAGACTGAAATTGCCATTATTATGATCTAAAAGTTTTGTCCCTTTATTATGTCGCTTCAATTACGTTTCAACAGGTTTTCAAAATTTCTATCCAGCTTTAAAAGTTTAAAGCTTAAACTAAGTTTTACTTTTTCAATTAATATTTCGTTAAATATTTTTATTTTATGTATTTACATTAGTGTAGGACATACTTTAATTGAGTAATGATGGTATTTCATCTGTTATTAAATTATAAAACTAATTGAAGATAATTTTATAGTATTTTAAATTTTTTATTTTTGCATCTTCGAAAGGTAAATAAAAGTCATTAAAATATTAAATAATTGCGGAAAATATGTTCATTTTTAAAAATTACGAGGTAGTTAAAAAACAAAAATATGGGTTCACTTAGAATTTTGACAATTGGGTCATCCAATTCGTCTGTCAGCAGTCAGCAGTAATATTTATTTCAAATCAGAGTAATTTAACTTTAAATTTTCTAATTTTACTAAAATAACGTGTCAGAAATATACATTTATTTTTTTAATTAATTTTAAAATAGAAAAACTTGTTTTGTTTACAAATTTCTTAAAATTAAGAAAATGACCGCTTTTAAGAAGATTTTGAGAAATCAAAATTAAATTTGACATTCCAATCTATATAATTTCTATCTGAAATACACCAGAATATTTAAACTCATGGAAATAAGAAATTTAATTATTACACTTTCAATTAAAGCTGAAATGAAATATTCAAGAAAGACTTTTCATTTTTAAAATTTTATTTTAAACCTTGGGTATCGAAAATTTATGCCAAAAACGTGGAGGGCCCTATGCAAAACATTTTACCTTTCAATTCATTTTTAACACTTGATCCCAAGAATTCAGATCAGTTCGTTTTATCCGAATGCAAATATAAAGATTTTTTGATACGTTTATATAATCATTTTTGTGTGAATGTTCCTAATTAGAAGTGTTGAATTTTATAAGTTAAAGAATGAATTTAGCAACAGTGCGTATAAAATATTTACGCATTAGTTCGTAGGCTCTTATGCAAATCATGTCTATCATTTATATCAGTAGATATTTTTCTTGTTTTTTTGTTTTGTTTTTGTTTGTTCTTCTTGTGTTTCTTATTTACCATATTTCAACATGTAATTTTTATGTTGCAAGACTCAAAAAGGGGCTTGTAGAATTGTAGTTTGAAAAAATATCCCGATTCTCAAAGGAAACCTAAAGCAGCAAAGGAATTCACGCCGAGCTGGGACTAATCCTCTGTATCACTTACAAAAGCAACGTTTTAACTACACTGGGTTTGATATCAACTAAAATCAATTTGGTGTTAATTTTGCCCAGTGGCTGTTTCAAGATTCAAGATTTTCAAGATTCAAAAAATTGATAAGAGTTGACGCGAACTGTTTACTAAAATGACACAAATTCGCAGAAATTCTTTATTTAATTGTATGTTGGTTCATATCCATTGACAAAAAATAATGTAAAATTTTATAATCATATAAAACAGTGATGTAAAAAAAATGATGTAAAATTATTTAAATTAATTTAAAATGATGTGAATAAAAAAAGACGCATAAGAAAAAAAGATGTAAAAATGCTGTGAAAATTATTTAAATTAATTTTAAATGATTTGAATAAAATGTAAAAAAGATGTAAAAATTATTTAAATTAATTTAAAATAATGTGAATAAAATGTAAAAAAGACGTATAAGAAAGATATAAAAATGCTGTAAAATATTTAAATTAATTTAAAATGATATGAATAAAATGTAAAAAGATGTATAAGAAAAAGATGTAAAAATTATTTAAAGTAATTTAAAATGATGTGAATAAAATGTAAAAAAGATGTATAAGAAAAGAGATGTAAAAATTATTTAAATTAATTTAAAATAATGTGAATAAAATGTAAGAAAGACGTATAAGAAAGACATAAAAATGCTGTAAAATATTTAAATTAATTTAAAATGATATGAATAAAATGTAAAAAGATGCATAAGAAAAAAGATGTAAAAATTATTTTAAGTAATTTAAAATGATGTGAATAAAATGTAAAAAAGATGTATAAGAAAAAAGATGTAAAAATTATTTAAATTAATTTAAAATAATGTGAATAAAATGTAAAAAAGACGTATAAGAAAGAAAGATATAAAAATGCTGTAAAAATATTTAAATTAATTTAAAATGATATGAATAAAATGTAAAAAGATGTATAAGAAAAAAGATGTAAAAATTAATTAAATTAATTTAAAATAATGTGAATAAAATGTAAAAAGACGTATAAGAAAGAAAGATATTATAAAAATAAGTAAAAATATTTAAATTAATTTAAAATGATATGAATAAAATGTAAAACAGTTGTATAAGAAAAAAAATGTAAAAATTATTTAAAGTAATTTAAAATGATGTAAATAAAATGTAAAAAAGATGTATAAGAAAAAAAGATGTAAAAATGATGTAAAAAGGAAGAAATGTAAAAGAGAACACCAGTTGCCAATTTCATAGACAAAAGAAAATTGTCAGGTAAAAGTATAGAGAACACGCTTTGAAAAAAGAATGGAATGCCGCAATTTCTGTAACGTTTGAATCACTTTTAACTCGGTACCGCAAAAGATTCGCTAAAAACTTAACATACATGATGAAAAACGCCCCAAACTTAATAAAAACAATGTTTTATCGTCAAAATTATTATGTTATTGTTAAGAGGAAAGACTTTTTTATTATTAAATTACATTTTAATCCGTTTTAGAACATTCGAATTTTTTTTTGTTCTTCTTGCGTCAATGAGTGACCAGAAATTATAAGAGCGTCTTTTTTTATGAAAGACACATTGATTTGGAAAATTCTTGCAAAATTCAGATAAATCTCGGATTTTAAAGAAACTCTCAGGAGTTATTTACAAATGAAATAAACTGTTTTTGAAATGTTCCTTTTTTTAGAAAATCTTGGTAGCAATATTTTTTTTAAATCTATTACCTTCACCCCTCCCCCGTACACACTTACTTGATTTTATGAAATTTCGAGGATTTCACAATTGTAGCGTTCAATGTTTATATTAGTTATAAAAAAAGTTCTAGGAGAATTTAAACCATAAATTTGGGGGTCAAACAGGACTCTCAATTACAGAAAATCTGCTCTGAATCGTAAAATAAAAATACAATAATACTAAGACATTATTTAAATAGAAACGTTTTTAATTACTTTTATGAATATGATTTATTATGGACGCTATTATCTTAAGAAATAAATTTTTCGATGAAAAATGAATTTTTACAAGAATTGTTTTCATTTTTTAAATTTTAAGTATAATAATTTATAAAGTTTTGAATATTTAAAATTCTGTATTAATATTTAGCGTTCAAGTGATATTGTTATTAAGTAAAAACATAAATGAAAAAGCTTACGATAATTCAGCGACCCCCAATATTTTAAAAAGAATTTTGAATTTATTTTTTGTGTATAAACGTGGCAATGTTTGTGAATACGAACGTCCGTACACAACATTATCAGAAAACAAGAGCAGTAACTATAGTAAATGCAAAATTTATTGATAATTTTCTAACATTTTCTCAACATGCGTCTTTGACTATAAATCAGTTATTCTTCCTAAAATTTTGGACAATTTTGCTGTTACAATATAAGAAGGAACACACAGACAAAATTTAGTCTGTATGTTCCTACTTACACTGTAACAGCAAAGTGGTCCGAAACATGTTATAACATAATTGATCATCTCACCAAATGTTTAATATCTAAAAAAAAAAACACTAAACAAATTGAGATTCTTTTTTCCAGGTTAAGATAGTTATCCATCTTGACACCATTTGTCGTAAAAATCACTGAAAAACCCTTTGAGTTATTCAGCTAGAAGGAGAATAGATTAAAATTGTTTTGTGTCAGCCCCACTGTCTTCCGAAATGAGCAATGGTGAGAGGAAAATTAATTCAAGCCTTCAGTAATGGTACCAACATTCATACTCTGGGTTCCATCTTCAAAGTCTATTCAAGAAACATCAAGAGAACGCTGAATAAGTTTAAAAGTGAGGGAACAGTAGAAAGGAAAACTTGATCAGGAGGCCACAACCGGAAGAGGGATCATCATTTTAATTTAAAGTTAAAGATATCAATTAAAAAAGTTCTAACTCAATCCATGAGACGTTTGGCACGCGACAGAGGAGTTTCAGCTATGACAGTCCAAAGAGCAGTAAAAAAAAAAGACTTAAAAATGAAATCGATGCGTGAAATGCGTGAGGCACATTGTTACTACAGGACAGAATGTTAGAAGGTTAGAGAGGGCGAAGATCATCTTGAATAAGTTTGAAAATGTTCCTGGAATGATATATATATATATATATATATATATATATATATATATATATATATATGAACTTGATTTCAATCCTTCATGAGTTTCCGAACTTTTGCTATGATTAATTAATGATGAACATATCATTTTTATTTATGATCGATTTCATCACGATTTTTCTGTTAAGCTTTGAGAGTAATTATATATTCTTATTTTTTATTTTATTTTTATTTTTGCCAATAGCACGCAAGGGGTTACAGAAGATTTGGAGTGAGAGCAGACAGGAGCGATAGAGGAAAGGATGAGGAGAAGGATAGTAAATAGATCATAGCAACTGGAGATGTCGATTGACATTACATTTGAATAGTTGGAGATTATAGTTGTCAGGGAAACAGGAATAAGGAAGGGAGTTCCACAGGCGAGAGGTGTGAAATATGAAGCTATTGGAGTAGAAGAGACGGCTACATTTAACAGTTTCAACAGTGAAAGGGTGAGAGCGGGATGCCAGCCTCGTAGGGCGCTTGAATTCATTGAGTCTGGGAACCAGCGAAAGTAGCTCATCGGAGCAATTATCGTGAAAGTATTTGTAAAAAAGACAGAGAGAGGTGACGGCGCGTCTGTGAGAGAGCGACTGCAGACGAGATGCCAGATCAGGGCCAATTACATTGCATATCCGTCTCTGTATCTTATCAAGAACCCCGTGACAAGCAGAAGGGGCTAGAGACCATATCTGGCAGCAATACTCCATGCAAGGGCGAATGGTTAATTTGTAGATTTGAAGGATCGATTCCGGGGAAAACAATTTCCTGGCCCGGCACAGGGAGCCAACTTTCCTTGCGGTGGATTTTGCTCAAAGTAGACTCTAATAGTGTTATAAACACCTCGGAGAATTCCAGTAAGATATCCTTAATCATTTCTAAAATACAACGGTTCAAAGCTTAATCAAACAACTGTACAATTTTGCTTTTACACGATTTGGACAATTTTGTTGTTACACCCGGTATTGCTAACAAATTATGCTTACAACATAAGCGATAGCATTTGTTTTGCATAACATTTTTAGGAGCATATTTTAATATTTCTTTTGTGTTATTTAATTCTCAAATTTTGAAAATTGCTATATATAAACAATGATTCTTCTTGATAAAGTTTTAGTTTGAAATTAATCGTGTTTGCATAGAAAGAATTCATATCTGTCTTATCAAAATTTAGTCGTAAGTTAGGAAACCTACAGCGTTCGTAATAAGCATTGTTGTGTCTGCCATTCACATTAATACAAATTAGTCAAATGGAGCAAAAAATATTATGGAGCTGTCTAAATAAGTCAGAATAATCTATTTAATTAGTTTTTCTTAAAACTGTACCGATTCATTTAAACAAGTGAAAAACAATAAGTTTGCTGGATTGATTTTTATTTTATTAATGTAAACATTAGAAACTATTCAAATGTTTCTCTCGTGCAGCTCTCTCCCGAATAGAAAATTTAAGTGAACTTAGCATAACGACAAAAAGAGCGAAAAGAGAAGTTTTGCTGAAAATGTTGTTTATACAGAAGTTTTAGAGAGATGTTACAACTTAACTTTTCTCTGTTCGTAATAGTTTAAATACGTTTTTCATATATCGAGACGAGCTTTTAAAACTTGTATGTTTTACGTATGAATTGTAAGACTTTGTCATTTTAGTTAAATGAACTATAGGTGTAATCTAAACAATGCAGGAATAATATGAAATCAGTTTCGGGCTAGGCTCAGGGGTGATATGAAATAAGGTTCCGGTTACCGCCGTGTTTAATATAAGAACCAATTCAGATAACTAGGAAGTAACTTCAAGTCTTTCTACCGACGCAAACCTCTGGTGATGTCCTCACCAAGTCATGCTTTATTTTTGTTTTATAGGAATCCTGTTTATTTATTTTCGGTAACCAACCAAGATGCGAGCTACGAATAAATCAAGCAAGTACAAAAGTTTAAATATCTGAAAAGACAACGAGAAATGCGACACAGAAATCCAAAGGCATATTGAAATAGCAAAAGATGCCTTCCAGAAGTTCAGCAAAGTATTAGGAAACGGGTAAAAGTCGTTAGAAACAAAGAAAAGAATGTCGAATTGCTATATAATATCGAATCTCCAATATGGCAGTGAATGCTGGACAATTTCCAAACAGATGAAGAGGAGACTTGAGATGTGATTCTTCAGGTGGATGCTAACATGTTTTAAGGAAAATATGAAAGAGTTGAATTTTATGGGACATATTATGAAAAAGAGAAAAGAGGGCTTGGTGAATTTGACGCACAAAGAAAATATTGGAGGTAAGATGGGCGGAGGGAAACATCAGCAAACAGATGGCAGAATAGAGACCGGAGAATAGTGAGGAGCCAAAAAGAACTTAGAGTTGCAAAGAATATAAAGGTTTGGGGAGTAATGATAACCCATATCCTGAAAGATGGCGACTCATAAAAGAAGAAGGAGAACCACCCAGAACATCAATCGCAGGACAAAGTTCCTGCATACACTGTTTGTATTTTCCTGTCTGCATACAAGCGTTGGACTCCCACAGCAGAGTCTCAGGGAAGGATTCAAGTAGCGGAAGTGAAATTCCACAAAAGATTTCTTGGCATCTTCTACTAGGACTCCATAATAAATTTTAAAAATCAGAAAAAATATCAAACGGCATTTTTGTACGTATGAAGACCATCTAACCACACTTAAAAAAAAAAAAAGAAAACATTATGGTATTGTCACATGACAAAATCTGGCGGGTTCTCCAAGACCATCCTTCGAGGAAGAGTGCAGGAGAAATGGAGATAAAACAGACAGCTAAAAATAGACAACCAATATCACTGAGCGAACAAAAATGAGAATCAGACCTATGATATGAGCAATAGAAATGAGGTCTGTTGGTTAGGGTTAGCAGCAGTGAAATACTCCCATGACCAAGTTACGAGATCAGTCATAGTGACCACCCAATCACCAGAATTTTCTATATTTTTAATTATTATAGTGAATAAACGTTCTGACATTTTTTTCTTTAATGCATAAAATACAGTTTAGGTGATAAAATTGGAATTTAATTATAATTATTTTCCCCTTACTATTGATAAATCTAGTAGGTACAGAAAATTACTAGTTGTAGTTAGTGAGCATAAATAAAAATCAGAAATCCTGCTTATATATACTGGATTCAATTATAGTCTGCACTAAAAAATACTTATTTAACAAATGCTTACTTAATTGTCAATAAACAACAATATGTTGTGAGTGGTGCGGTGGTGTAAAGGATAATGGCTCGGAATTGTTAATCGGAAAACCAATTCCACTTGGGTTCGTTATATTCACTTACACGCAAATACTCTTGGGAAAGGTATGAATCCACTTCTTCTACCCCTGCTATAGGTTAATTAGCAAGACTTGTATCCCTAAATCTTTATTATCTCCAAAACAAAAAACATTAAATGTAAAAATACTTTCTGGCTTTAAATAACCTGCAAAGGGTTGATAAACCGCAGGAAGCGAGTCAATCAAATCGGTGATCAGTATGATGAACTTCTGACCACAGTAGAGGAAAAAAAAGGAAATTGAGATCGTGACAAATTCTTCAAGACTATATTTCGGGGAACAATGCAGGGGAAGAAGTGGCGAGGCAGACAAGATCAATATCAATGTGTGGAGAAAGAGAAATTTGTCGAAATTCGACACCTACCATACAACTGCGAGAAATGGAGTCTGTTGTTGATGTATTTATAGTATGTGGCTCGTCTTAGATGATGCCAGGATAAATTTACGCTCAATGATACACCAGTCCTTCAGTTAAGCCAGAGACAGGGTTATCCTGACGGATCAGTAGGTGGTGATCTGTACTTCACTAGACATCGGTGTCTTCCGCAACATATGAACAAATTATTTTTTTTATTTTCTTTGGAAAACTAGAAGTATATAACTAGTAAGTTCAAAATGTTTTAGTATCCACCGCATTCGATTGGTGAGTGTGGTTTTGTGTATCACATATGAAATTGGTATTTCCGCATTTAGATATTTGCAGCTGTATTTATATAAAAGATATTAACGAACAGAATTATACAATGAATATTTTATCATCTCAGCCTATATGCAGAAAATAAAACAAAAAATTTCAGAAATACCCTCTTCTGAAAATGTATGGGCCACAAAAGCTTTCAGCGATGAACTGTATAGTTAACAGGATTAACCTGAGGGATGGCCATTTATCCAGCGGGTGGAGATCTGCGATTCCGTTTTCTGTGCCCATAAGCATTACACTCATTCATATGAGTAGCTATATGTAGGTGTACAAGTATGTGGATAACCTTAAATAAAAACGCGGATACATATATACTCATGAGGGTTCAACCAATCTAAGCTCATATTCCATAAATAATTGAAACCGTTCCGCTTTCAGCCAAACGTTTCAACTCGGCCCTGCTCCAGGGTAAAGTCGTTCCCTGTTTTTAGTATTTTTTTTTTTATGACTCTTTCGAATTCTTTCGATTTGATACTCTTTTCTTTCCACCAAATTTAAAACCAAGTTGGAACCTATAAAGAGTTGTTCCCTCCCCATCCCAATCTAACTGACAGCGGAACAGGTGTCATTTGACCAGTGTCTGCTAAAAGTCTCAGACAAAAAAACGGGCCATAGGAAAGACAAGTCAATAATTCGAATCAGGTTGGATTTCAAGCATGAAAGCGGGATCGGAATTGGCGGGAAACTTACACTCTTGAGATCAATGACAGCGAGTCAAAATAAAGACAAAGAATGGAAAAACAAAATACATGATCAAAAAATACAAATGCCAGGGACAATAATGAACATTATTTCTTGTTCGCTCGGATTATTACCCTTATCTTTGTTGTTATTATCACAACGTTTCGGCCGCTGTACTCTCCGGCTTTCTTCAGGTGTCTGAACCGTTTATTCAGTCCACTGAGAACAATAATTTAGCAGTACTATAAAAAAGACAAAATATCCATTTACATATGAAATAGTTTTCACCTTCACCTTCATTTAATCTGCCAGATTTCATTATTCGCCTTCTGCTAACTGTGTCTTGGGATATTTCTAGTTCTGCTCTAATAATGCTCAGTTATTGGTCGCCCTGTTTCCGCTGAGTCAAAGTCTGCAACTACCAGACCCAGGGGTTGAACTCGGAGTTACTATGTCACCAAATTCACGAATCAACACTTTAATCCAATAGTCTAGCGACCGAAGGTTATGAAAACAACAAAGATGAGGATAATTGTCAGGATGTAAATAACAACTTATGATCCTAGAAATTCAGACATAAATTCTTTTGTTTTATTTCTTCCCATCTAAGAAAATTAATTAATTGATTAATTAATTTCTTTATTTCTTTTTTTTTTTTTTCATCTCCTCTCACATTTGGTTGAAATAAAATCATTGGAAAATCATTATTATTCTTTAAAGCAAAATGCCAATGCAATATTCACTCGTAGAAAGAATTATTCTTACAATTCAAAATATGTTTCGACTTTGAACAACTCACAAAGGGTTGATAAGCTGTAAAAAATCAATCTCTCTCTCTCTCTCTCTCTTTCTCTCTCTCTCTCTCTAAGAAAATTAGTTTTATTTATATATTTCAATATTACAGAACTTACAAGCAAATACTGTGCGTGCTGTACATTTGCTTTAAACAATTCGCCATAATAGAAAATCCGAGGATATCCTTATGAAACAATGAACTAACGAAGTCTTCTAACAAGAAACACATCTAAATTAAGAAATCCTTTTCCCTTTTTATTGACCGAGAAAGTGCTGGAAGAATTACGATTTTTTCCAAGATTAAAGATCTCTTAGATAAAAAAAAATCATTAGAAACCATAGATATCATTGATATCCTATTCTTTCTTTGGGGCATTACCAGATTAAAATGGAAATTGTGATTAAACTTTTATGAATTCATTTTGCTTTGGGTCTGCTCATTTCCTTCGCGATAAGTTAATGTTACAATTTCACATTATGTAACTATTTAATGTGAATTGTGTTTAATGACTACTGTAAAACTTAGTATTCATTTTAACAATTAAAATAAACATGCGACATTAATTAGAGATTTCTAAATAAATCCGGTATTAATAGGAGGTTTATAAGCAAAAGCTGGTATTTATTATACATTTACAAAATCTGGTATCCTAATAAATTTTAGTTTTTTTTTCTTTTTAATCCGGTATTAAATATAAGTTTACAAAAGCCAGCATAAATTGTAATTTTGTTCTAAAAATCCTCTATTATTTAAAGGTTTATAAAACTTCAGCATTAATTATTGGTTTCTAACTATAGTTTGGTTTGGTTTGTTTTACGGCATATCAACCTCAATGGGTTATTTATTTAATGCCAAGATTTTTATTACTGGTAATATTTTTTTGTTCAAAAATGTATTGCTGGTAATATTTTTTCCTTCCTAAATGTATTGCTGGTAATATTTTTTTTCTCAAAAATGTATTGCTGGTAATATATATATATATATATATATATATATATATATATTTTGTAAAAAATGTATTGCTATATATATATATTGCTATATATCGGGCATCTCGAGGTGGTGTAATGCATAGCAAGCTTGTCTCGCTAGAACAATTACGACTGAGCAGTGATTTCGATCCTCACTAGGTGCCCCATACTTTTGGCCTTGTGCCACATCTGAGGTACGCTTGGAAAATCACTATATTGCTATATATATATATATATATATATATATATATATATATATATATATATATATATATATATATACAAGTATAGGATTGGTGTATACGGAATAAATTCCAATAACCAACAATTACTATTCTTAAAAGAGTGCTCAATACAGAGTAGAGCAAATATAATTATTTATTCGAAAATTATAACATAAATATGTTATAAAATCACTACAAAAATACCCATTTTGTTTCAACACCTCTGATGTCTTATCAAATGATGATGTTGAATGTAGAATAAAGGGTTTTAAAAGGTTCAAATCTATTAGCCACCCCTCGCAAAGGGAAACGCTGTTACATAAGCTGGAATGACCAATCAAAATACAAGTATACGAGAATTCAAAAACTTGACAACGAACTAAGGTTATAATAACTATTTAATGCCTTAATTTTGGGGTTAGACTAAAATAGAATTTATTCTAACTAATAAGTATTAAATTATACGATAAAATTTGAAATTAAAAATTACCCATTTCAAAATTTAAATTTAATCTCTATTAAGTTTAAAATTATAAATTTACCGAGGAAAAAAGAAAAAATACATATGTTATTCTATTTATTTTGTTTTTATTAAAATTAAGTTGTAATAAACTTTAATATCAACTGTTGATCTGAACTTCATGACAACATAGATACATTTGAATTCTAAATATAGGCAGGGGAGGATGACATCTTGCAAAAGACAATACATACACAATCAGATTATAATACATAATTACGCAGACGTATTTAGATATATACACACAAAAAAAGTGACGAGACAGGAAATATCTCCACGACCATTTACAAAAACAAAAACCAAAAAACATATACATACACAATGAAAGGTGCATCCAAGTTACCATACACATAGACACCGATAAAGACATGTACATACACCCACATACATTGACATAGACACTCCGTTACAACAACCAAAAAATATTTAAGATTGAAAGTGTTATTAAACGAATTCTAACAACTTATTAAAATATAACTTATACGGGCAAATATACATAGATAAAAATGGTCTAATATAACAGAGAAACAAACAATAGGGAAAGAAAGGACGTTAAAACAAGATATACACGTATAAAAATAACACCATCTAATATATAAAAACGAAAATTCCATCACACAAATATATATAAAACTTCCATTTACTGGGTTAAGATATATCCAGCATAAGGTCAAATGTGTTGTAGAAATTTTAATTCGAACCGACTTATCAAACTTGTTCGAAATCTAGGATTTGACGACGGCTCTCACGCCGACAATTAGTGGGGAAATATTTAACAACTGAATCCAACAAAACTGGTCACATTGGGACATAGATGGGTACATGGGTTTCTCTGTGGATTATTACATATTTATCGACTGCCATTTTTATTGTTTCTTTTATTTGCGTGCTTTTTCTCATCTGCATAGGCAAGCCTTTCCATCAAGATCTTCTTACTCAACCGCCACCGAATTTGCTGACGGTGGCAAAAGCTTATCTCCTACTTATCTTTACTTATGCCTGATTAAACTCAAAATCAAAAAAGCAAAAATAAAGAAATTGTTGTCGCGATATACATGCATATAATCGTCTATGTTTGGATGAATATGCATTAACATGTGTGTGCGCGCGTGTGTGTGTGTGTGTGTTCGTGTGGAGAGAATGTTCTAAGCCGTTCCACAAGAAAGAAGTGCATTTTTTTTCTTTGAGGGTACAGAGTAGCGCGATTGTCGTGGGAACTCATTCTTTTGCGGATGTTTTAATGAATACTGTTTGTCTGGGTTGTGTATGCTGCTCTAAAAAGAAAAGAAAAAAACATTTTGCCGTTGTTGTTTTTTTTTCCTTTTTCCTTTTTGAAACTCTATCAGTAATTCGCATTTAACAAATGTTTACCTTCTACTACGATGTCGGGATTTATTAAGCAAGTTAATGTTCTTACAATAAATTTGGCATTAAGCAACCGATGTTGGCAAAATCTTCAGGATATATTTATAAGATAAATATGCCATGGGAATTTCAGTTAATCTTTTTTTATTAGAAATATTTACTTAATTTAATTTATTTAACTTATTTGGTATCGTATGATTACATTATGCAATTCAATAGTTGTTCATTATACAGGACTTACTTAAATAAACTTATCCACTTGTAAAATATCAGGAATAAAAATTGAAAATAATTTTTATGTATTAGCGTTCTTTAGGCATTCTTTAAGCTGGGACTGTTACCAGAATCGAAAAATATTAATATTTTATCGATTTACAAGGGTGTTCTCTTTATAATATCGATACAGTGTCGACTCTATCACTGAATTTACAGAGTTATTAGACTGAATTGGTTAAGCATCTTACTTCGCACAGCCTCTTTTCGGACAAACAATATGGCTTCCGTTTCTACCGCCGATGTGTTAACGACCATCACTGAATTTATCTATCAAGTCTTAGATAAGAATGGCGAAGCTCGGGCTGTGACTCTAGATATGTCAAAGGCGGTCGACACTGTTTGGTATGCTGGTATTCTTCACAAGCCCAAGTTCTACGAATTCAAGGGGGCGAATATTTAGCTTAATCCAGTCGTTCCTAACAAATCGTGTAATGAAGTTCGTGTCGAACCGGCACGCTTCCAGATCATTTCATGCTAACGTGAGTGTCTCCTATGACTCTATTCTTGGACCTACACTGTTTTTGATATTCATCACTGACCTCCTTGATATCATCAGTAGCAAACTAGGTATTTATGTAGATGACACAACCATTTACTCCTGTCAATAGTAACTCCAATAGGCCCGACAAAGTAAAACAGTCAACTCCTATTGAACAGAACCTCCAATCAGTGGTTAACTGGGGCAAGAAATGGCTTATAAATTTTAAAGCCTCCAAAACAAAACTGCTTTCATTCAATCACCACAGATAACTTTTTCTACCTGCCATAAGTATGGCTGATGCTAGACTCCAGGGGAGCAAAACTCTATGCCTTCATGGGATCACGTTTTCTACTTGAATCGTCTACTGCTAGGAAAGTTAGTCCACTGTGCCTTGCTAGAACATTTTTCTCGTTAGAATGCCTCTTGCACATTTTTAAATCTACCATTCGTCTGTGCTTTTAATATTGCTGCCATATCTGGTCTGGTGCTCCTGCTGTATGCCACTAGATTCTTGACAAAATTCAAAGAAGGGTTTGTAATACAATCTACCCTGACCTGGCATTTCTACTTCAGTCACTTTCTCACCGACGTGACATGGCTTCCCTGTCTTTTCTACAAATATCTTTATGGCAGTTGTTCTGATGAGCTTTATCCCTAGTGCCCCAACTGCATGAATCTAAGTGTACTACTTGATTGGCAATTAGGTCTCACCGTTTTACTGCCGAACTAGCTCTTTGCAACTGCCACTTCTATTCAAAGTTTCTTTTTCCGCACTTCTCACCTGGGGAATTCCCTTCTGATTTCTTGCTTCGCTGATAACTATAATCTTTGAAAATTAATGCAACGATAACAGAGGATACGCGAAACATATTTTCCTGAAAACTGTTTTAAGAGAAATATTTTATAAATTTCAAGCGGCATTAATGCTAACTTTTCGGTCAATGGATGCTGCGTGTTTCTTGGATGTAAATGGTTAATTTCATCTTAGCATTACCATTTAGATAAGCACGGCATTATGTTCGTTTTCATCACTGACAATTGAAGCCTGAAGCTTCGCTTCACACCGAACATATCTTTCTTTCATAGGAATTTTGTTGAAGTATATTTGTAAAGCGAAGACGGAAATATGCAAGACAGTCAATCATCAAATGACAAAAAAAATCGATGGATCCGCGCATCTTTCCGATTAATAAATTAAGCTTTTGAAAATAAATATTTTTATCTTCGTGTTTTTACCACTGAATTTTTCTCTACGTGTGCGAGTGTTAAAGTTCCTTGCTTTTAGTTGTTTAAGATGAAAAGAAATGTGGTAAAAAGTGTAAGTGTCACGTAGCTTGGTGAGAAAGAATGTAAGTGTAACATAACTTGTCGAGGAAGACTCGTGAATGAGTAAGGGAATCTCTTTGAAGCCACCGTGGCGAAGTAATGTCGCATGTATCCGTCTCTATTTCCTTGGTGATTTTGTTCATCTAGACACTTTACTTAAAAGGGATCACGTAGCATGTTTATTTTTTCGACGGGAACGCAACCCATTGGTTGAAAAATGTTAAATATTTATTTTCAAGGGATTAATTCCTTAATAGGAAGGATGCGTGGATCATCCGACACAGAAGCCATTTTTTGGTAATTTGATAATTGACTGACTTGGTGTTTATTTTCGCCTTCACTCCACATATTCACCGGTAATGCTTAAATAGAGAAACATAAAAACTCAATTTTTATTCAATTCCGATGATCGCTAATTATTACAAATTACTGACAAGACACTGTTATAATAGAAATATAAATCCGGGATATGAACAGATTAAGAGATACAGTCAACGACGGAATTATTTCGAAGAGCTTTTGCATAATTCGCTTGTCAAATTCGTTGTATTTGACATATTGTTCTGAAAATTGAGTTTTAGATTCCTTTTCTGTGCTTATTAACATATAAAAACATGGCATCATACGGGTATTACATTCTGAGAAATGAATAAAAATATTCAAAATTGATGGGTGTACGAATAATTTCGTCGTTGACTGTAGATAGATAGATGACAGAGCTTGTTCTGTAAGCCGTTTCTAGAGACTTCGATCTTCACTAAATGATTGTTATGGCTTTGTGTCAGATTAAGTAGTATTGAATAAGTGGAATTTCAAAACAAATCTTGTCAGAAACGTGGTTTCCGTCTACAGTACGAAATTTCCAAATTCCAATAAGACTGATATAGTCAATAACACAACTTGATATTCGTGGCAAAATCCGATAATTCCGGATATATCTTTGCATTTATCGACGTCAAGAAAAATCTGGAGTTGGATTCTGCACTAGTTGGTATGACAACTAATTAGTGACTTCTGAGTACCAGCCACCAATTCTACTTACTGTTGTATGTGATATGCAGATATTCTTTAGTGTAATAAATATCGACGTATGTGTGAATTCTAATGGTTGCCTATGGTGAGCAAGACCTATTCAAAAGAGGACGGAGTTAGAACCTCACCGGGAAGAGTGGTCAATACGATGCTAACTGGGTAAATAGTGAGTTTAGCCTTCATTTAGTGAACTAGTGAATACGATTCTCACTGTGTGAGTAGTGATTACGATTCTGAATGGATGAATAAAGAATATGATTTTTTACCGGGTGTGTAGTAAATTCGACCTTCACTCGTTGGGAAATGAGTTCGATTCTCACAAGGTGAATATTGAGTTCGACCGTTATTGGTTGAGTCTTTAGTTCGATTCTCACTGGAGGAATAGCGAATACGATCCTCACTGGATGAGTAGATATTTCGACCCTCACTGGGTAAATCGATTTTAATTGAGTGAGTTGTTGGTTCAACCATCACTGGCTGACTAATGAGTTCCATACCCTCTGGATAGCAGCGAATAAGAGTCTAACTGGGTGCATAGTGAGTTCTATTCTTACTGGATAAGTAGCGAATTCTATCCTCATTAGGTGAGTACTGTGTTCGATCTTCACTGGATGAGTAGTGATTTCAATTCTTACTAGATGCGTAGCGTATACGATTTAGTATAACACCCAGTGACTCCGTTCTCAATGGGTGTTCAGCGCTTTACAGAGTAAATGCATATGAGGCTTGGTCAAAAGAAATAATGCCTGTTCGAATTTACTTTTGAATTTTTTCTTACTAGTGTTCTAATATTCACCCTATACACAGTCCAAGAGCCATTCAAGGCAGAGGGTTACTGAAACAGGTTGCTGTATGAGATGTAAGAGTAAGAACTGCAGATTATGAGGATATGTGGAAAAGATAAGGGTTCACCCTAGACCTGAACACGTTCAGATTATAGTGGTCGGAAAAGCACCCTCTTAGAATCCATATACATGATGGCTGTCGACTCGTTAAACAAATATGAGTATCGCTGACAAGTTTGATCCATGGATTTACTTCTCGACATCATCAATCCCATGACAGGGTGAGGTTGTAGGGTCGGTAAGAATCACCAGAACATTTCCCTCGAAATATCTGGGTTGAAAACCAAATAGGTATTCATACATTACTTCGTAGCGTGTCTTGTGTAAGTAGGCCTTCTCTTGGTCATATATATATATATATATATATATATATATATATATATATATATATATATATATATATATATATATATATATATATATTAGGTCATCCCATAAGTTCCGTCCGAATTTTAACTTTTTGTTAAAATGAATGAAATTTAAAGAATATTTTATAATGTCTAATGGAGCTGAACATTATTTTTATGTTTAGAGGCATTTAAACTGATCAAATTTTATTTCAGAGAACAATAAAATTAAATTTTGTTTGATTAAAACCCTGCTAACATGGAAGTACCCAAAAATCATTTGAGGCACATAATGCTTTATGAGTTCAAGAATGGAAACTCAGCAGCCGAAGCGGCTAGAAACATTCACTCAGTTTATGGAGAGGAATGTGTTAATGAAAGAACTTGCAGAAGATGGTTTGCAAAATTCAGAGGTGGAGATTTCACCCTTGAAGATTAAGATCGAACCGGACGTCCAGTTGAGTTTGATGAAAAGCTTCTTGAAGCAGCCCTTGAAGAAAATCCTGCTTTATCAGTTGAGGAATTGGCAGTGGTTCTCAGTTCAAACCATACAACTGTTCATCGTAATCTTCAACAACTTGGAAAAGTTCCTAAACTTGGAAAATGGGTGTCTCATGAATTGTCTGAAAACAACCTCAAATCCCGAGTTAACATCTGTTCTTCTCCCCATTCTCGCCAACTTGTTTCACCTTTTTTGGATAGACTTGTGACTGGCGACGACAAATAGATCTTTTATCGAAATGTTAAACGTCGTAGACAGTGGCTTGGTAAAGGGGAAGTACCACAGCCACAGCCGAGAAGGGAACTTCATGGGCAAAAGATTCTTCTTTCAATCTGGTGGGATTGCCAAGGAATAATCCACTTTGAATTCCTACCGCCTAATGCAACAATTAATGCTCAAATACACTGTCAGCAATTAGAGCGTTTGAACCAAGCTTTGAGGAAAAAAAGACCTGCTCTAGTGAATCGAAAACGGGTGATGTTTCATCAAGACAATGCGCGACCACACACAGCAAGAATCACGTCACAAAAGATCGAAGAACTTGGTTGGGAGAAAATTCCTCATCCACCTTATTCTCCCGACCTTGCTCCTTCAGACTACCATTTGTTTCGTAGCTTACAGAATCATTTGGAAGAAACAGCTTTTGTAACACAAGGAGAGGTTAAAACTGACATTTGTGAGTTCTTCGAATCAAAGCCAAAAGAATTTTACAGTAATGGAATTAGTAAGCTTGTTAATAGATGGAAGGAAGTCATAGATAATCAGGGAAATACATTGTTGATTGAATCTGTAATTAAATGTAACATTTGGTCACTTGTTTTCTTTATTCAAAATTCGGACATAACTTATGGGATGACCTGATATATATATATATATATATATATATATATATATATATATATATATATATATATAAACCATAAAATGTATGGAGTTCAAAGGGAACATTTTATCTTGTCTAACGCGTTTAAAAACAGCTGCCCCTCTTAACACAAATAGAAAACAAAAAGCACTTACAGAATGTCTGTTTATGAAGAGAAACAAGCTGCAAACATTCACAGGTGATTATGTAAGCGCAGTAAAGTGATGAGTTAGTAGTGATAATGGCAATTCTACATAGAAAAATGAAGCTGAACTTAATGACAGGCTTTGCAGTGGCAGGTCGGCAGCTGTTATGAATGACTGACAGTCTGGTGCAATCATTATAGCTGAAAGAATACTCACTATTGTAAAACTCTAAACACCTTATCTCGTCCTCGTTCAAAGGGGGGATCCTCAAAAGTTCATCTGTTTTGGTTCATGTAAGAGTAACTTCAACGATGAGGATGTAAAAGAAGCAACATGCACATGGCTAAGAAATCGACCAAGAAGCTTCTACAAGTCTGGTACATATCTTCCAGTTAAAAGGTGGTATACCGCGATTAAGTTGGAAGGAGACTTTATTACGGATGAGATTTGGAATCCTGAGGCTATTGTTTTCCTTTTGGTATGTATTATGCAATTCTGCTATGAAATATGTTTCACCAACCCTCATGATTGATAAGGAATAAGTCTCTGTTGATGACTAAATTTGAAATCTGCAGACTTTTATGTTCATTTCTGTATGCTTTATGCACTTTTACCAGTAAATCTTTTGCAATAAAGAAGAACAGATATTTTCATTTTTTACCGACAGCCATACAGCTCAACTTCGGCTCACAAGTGATTTATATTTAGCGAAAATATGAATCATTAAGATTAATTAATAGTGGTCTATGCATCAACATACACAAGATACTACACAAAAGTACAGGGAATTTCATGGTAAAAAATGTGTATAGCTTACCATCTAGTTTTCACTGTCTCTTTCAACGTAGTCAATGTTTTCAGCGATCTTATAAATAGTACTGCTCATAAAGTCCGTACTAAATTCGGTTTGCACGCGTTTTTTTTTTTTCGTTTTTTTCTTTTCTTTTTTTCTTTTTTTCTAATTTATTTATTGGTCTTTCTTTTATTCTCTTTCTTAGGTTATTTATTTTTCCTCGGTTTGATATTGCTTTCATGTTTCCTTTCTTTCTTTATTTCTTTCTTTCTTTCTTTCCCATCTGTTTCTTTGGTTATGTTTTTCTCTTTCTCTTCTTCGATTTCTCACCTTTTATCGTTAGTTCGCCTGACTTATTATTTCTTCTCTTTTATATCGTTCTATTCTTTATCGTCTTTCTTCTTTCTCGGTCTCTTTTGTTCTTTTCCTCCGTTTTCTTTTTCTTTTCTTCTTTCCTTGTCTTCTTTCTTTTTGTCTTTGTGTTTTTACTGTTTTCATACCTCACTCCTTCCATTCCCTTTTTGTTATTGTTTTTTCTTCATTCATTTTCTCTTCTCGCTTTTCTTTTCTTATTTTATTTTAGTCTTTAGTTTTCGATCATTTTCTTCAACATTCTTCCATAATTTTTATAGCACTCTTCAGGTTTCTCCTTATCACCAGATATTTCTGTTCAGAAAAGGAAAAATAACAAATCTTTGACAAGAGTATCTACATTGTAAACAGGTATTTGAAAAAAAATGCAGAGGTTAAACGCTGCTTCCCAGCAGAATGACTGTCAGCAGACGATAGTTAATCTATGCTAATCTGATCTAAAGCTTCCACGAAACTGGTTCTTCTGTATTTTCTCAATCAACCTTCAAAATGGCAATTACTAAAACAGACCATTTTTTTTTAAATTTCGTCACAGATTCTACTTACAACAAAAACTAATTTAAACTGTTTCTAAATACACCAATCTGCTTACTTATCCATTGACAACATTTCTCTTGTCAAAGAATTTAGTACTCCAAATTATATAACAAATATAGTTCAAAAGTATCGACTTGCTTAAAATTGTTCACATTAATAACTTTTAATAATCTGTTAATTAAAAATATCATTGTGTGTGCCTAAAATAATTATAAAAAAAATGAAAAATCTTTCCAATCCATAATTATTATTATTATTTTAAAAATTTTCTTTTTAACCTGTATTAGATTTATAATCACATATCAGGTCATAATCAATGATCTAGGACAAGCGCAGGATACGATTATTTCCACTTAGTTAAACAATAGACAGCTATTAGCTAAAAACTTAAATCCACAAAACACTTCGCGGGACATGAGCTGTGTTTGTTAGAACTATTTTTAGATTATTATTATTATTATTATTATTATTATTATTATTATTATTCCTTTGATTTATGGTGTATACTGATTTCTTTCTGGGTCCCGACCAGAGACCTAAAGTCAGAAATGGCATCATGACATTTTCCACTAAGCAGTTTTGAAAAAAAATATATATCACACATATTTTACATAGATAACGCCTTTCGTAACGTACGGGCTGTACTCGTGAGAACAATTCTTTTGTATTTCTTTAAGGCATGGGCTACCAGGGATTCCTGCAATGAGTCAATTGGAATCTTTTCCAATCAATTCGAGGGCTCCAACTACAACTGCAGTTGTTGATGCCCTCATGTGCTACATTTTTGAGATTTCGATTTCAAGGTCCTTGTATTTTGATAATTTTTTGAAGATACACTACAATATGTAGGGACTGCTATGTCAATAAGAAGACACATTTTGTCATTAAGGTCTCTATTTATTATGTTAGGGTGACTATCTTTGATTGTTCTGTCTGTATGTATTGTAAAGTCGCATTAAATTGTTACAGGTCCTATCTCCGTAACCGGGTCTGGTTTCTTGCAGTTTCCTTTCCGTAAAATCTGCAGATTTTCCAGTGCAGATATTAGTCCACACTGTCATGCCGAGTTTTATATTTAGTGGGTGTCAGTACCGCCCAACCTAATACAAAATGGTCAATTTGTTCTGGATATTTATCACAGAATTTGCATTTTGGGCGAACAATTTTTCAGGGTGTATTCTTATTTTTATTTTATTATTATTATTATTATTATTATTAGTAGTAGTAGTAGTAGTAGTAGTAGTAGTAGTAGTAGTAGTATTTCTAGTCATCGTCGCATCGCGGACACCAAGCAGATCAACTTTCAAAAGTAAATTGTTTATTAATTTAAAATACTACATTTATTACAAATTATATTAGTTTAAATACAGAAAAATGTCATAAAAATGACTCCGCAAATCGCACACATTTCGCTTTTCAAATACATAAGGGTTGTTGCTAATCTGAAAGAAGTCCGTTTCAGTTCCATATAAATTGCGTATGTACATTGGCGTGTGCATGTATATATTTTAATTCAAGGAAAGACATTAAAAATGTTTCAACGAAATTAAAATAAAAAAAAAAATTTTAATAATTTTATTAGCGCATAATTTCAATTATTCTTCAATTATACTTAACTGCTTTTTTAGGAATTAACCCCTTTTTTACCGAGAAATTCGTCGTACAATTTTAGCTCCCATTACACCTGTGCCATTTTTACCCAAATTCCTTTTTTCATTTAACCTAAGTTCAGTTTATCATCAGAAGTAATAAACCGGACATTTACTTTGTGACCACCTCTTTGCTGCCGGTTCAAAACCAAAAATAGATATGAATAAACTGATACTTATATATGATAGATTGATTCGTTTTTACGGCTTATCAACCTTTTGCCGGGTTATTCAAAGCCAGAAAATATTTTTAAATAATAATGGTTTAGAGATACAAGTCTCACTAATTAACCCATAACTGGGGGAAGAAGATGTGGATTCATACCTTTCCCAAGTGTAGTTGCGTATAAGCAAATTTAAAGAAATCAACGGGTTTTGGAACTCGACTCTCCGTTTAATAATTCCGAGCCATTGTCCATCACACTAACCGTACATCTGAGTTTATATTAGATAGTATTCCCAATCGGTTACCCATGACTACGCTCGATGATGCTTAACTTCGGTGATCGTACGGGAACCGGTGTTTCAACATGATCTAGCCGTAAGAACGTATATATGCCAGGCATAAATATACTGATACTAATAGACAGGTATGAATAGTCTGATGTCATTAGATTGCAACAGAATGAAATAATTACCAATAAGATACTACAGATATGAGACGAGACTGATGAGATGCTGTACGCAAGAGAAAGGAAAGTTGATGATCTTTCTTCTTAATTTTATTTCACAGCCATATAAACATGGAAGCAAGGAAACAGTTTGACTGACATGAAGCTGTTGATAAGTATTTTCTTTCTTTTTTTTTTCTTTTTGTCCAGATTGAGTGTGGGAATGTATTATTCCAGTGTCTTTTTCAAACTTAATGAAATTATGGGCATATGTGTGCACGCGCGTACTTGCTCGCACAAGTGCAGGTATATCGCTCGCGGACAACACAAACATACTTATATACACCCTTATGCAAATTAATTGAAACATTCGTATTTTTCCTATAAAACATCACCCAGTGCACATGTCAGTACTTCGTATGTCCATTCCACGAAGGCGCTCCTTGCAGACTGATTAAAGAATCGTGATTTTATTTAAATCAAGAGAGTTTCCGGGCCAGTCTATAGTACTTTGATTTGATCACTTATAAGTCTTGCCAGTGTGTTTGTGCAGCGTTACAATTTTCGTACGACTAACTCCCATCACAGACAATGGCCGTGGGACAACTAATCGACAGTTGAGACAATAGTGTCTGGGTGTGATAAAAATCTGATGCAATCACGGATGATGCAATATTTTTCAAGGCCAAACAATTTTCATCATACACCCCGAAAATAAATTCATATTTCTGCACACCACAGCAAATGACTTAATCTGAGAAAAAATAGAAATCGATTACACCCTGTCACTTTAATGGGTCTAAAACTGACTGTATGTTGAAAAAAAGGAAACTAAAGCGGTTGTTTCAATTAATTTGCACAAGGGTGTACATTAGATACCCGCACGTAGAGAGTCATGTTTTCTAATATAGATTATATTAATAATGATAATAATCATCATAATTATTATTATATCTACCAACCGCCCCACGCGGTCAGATGTGGCACAAGGCCGAATTTAATGTATAGTATCCGATCCCATAGACTCGGCCAAAAATTCCCCGTAGACACTGTATAAAACTGGGCCGAGTAACTGTTTCCCGAGACGAAACTCTACGACATAGCCTTGTCTGGGGATCATCTCTGCCCGGAGGCAGTGAGTTTGACCAGCACAGCTGGAGACAAATCTCCGAATGTAGACCAATATACAGTATGTACTACTGTATTTATGTGAATGGGGACATACCCATTATCGTCCATAGGTATGATACAACAGAAACAAAAACGCTAAAAATGTGCATTTCATGTCTTTCTACTACTTCTTCTTTATGTGCCATGTCCCTTCAGGACGTTGGTGATCTTAATTCTCCACAATTTCTTGTCCTTTGTAGCTTTTAATAAATTTTCTCCATTTATTATTTCTCCTAAACCCCGTTCCGCCATCCATTTTCTCATGCGCGTCAAGTAAGTTATGCATCGTTTTCCTCTGTCCCTCTTTCCCCTCAATCTGTCCTGTGAGTATCAGACTTACCAAGCGCACCTTCCTCGTAACGTTCCTTAGAAATGTCAACTGTCTCTTCCTGATGTTAATTATAAGATTTTTTTCTATTTTTTATAAAACCTCATCGTTGCTCACATGTTCGGTCCATGACATCTTCAACAAAAGATTAACAAAATTTTACTAAAAAGAATATTTAGATTTTGCTAGAAGTCAAACATATTTTCTTGTTAGAACAGAAGAGTTGCACACGTGAGGTTTTGTTTTTGCTTTCATTTTTGTTTTTTTGTTTTTTCTTTCTTTTGGGGCTTCAGTAATGAGGCAGCCAAGGCGACTTATGTGTCGCATCTAAATACTTGGCATCACCATCAGTTGGAGAACGTCTGAGCAAACTGACTTAGCCGACATGACGGTATTTTTAACTGAACCTCATCTGCAAGATTATGTGCTGCTTTTTATCTAAACCTCTCACTATATTGCACACATTTGGCTGTGGTGCATCTTTCTCGTATACCCTATTCCGACTAGTTGCCATGGTGTGTGTATTAGTTTCGTATATTTACCTCCAACGTCATTTTATTGGCGTATTCACTCTTCACACAATAATAATAATAATAATAATAATAATAATAATAATAATAATAATAATAATGGTGTCGGGCATAGAGGTTGAAAATATCAGCCATTAGCACTTGCTAAATGCTTGCACAGAAACAATAAAACGCTACCATTATACAGTGCATTGGTATGTGTGTAGGTGGTATGAAATCCAGAAAATCTGATAAAAAATTCTGATAAAAAATCTGATAAAAATCTAAAATAAATATAAAAAAATCTGATAAAAAATTCTGATGAAAAAATTCCGATAAAAAAATCTGATACAAAAACGACCAAGTTAAGATCTTGTGGGATTCCAATATAGAAAAAGACCGCATACTTGAGGCTACCTAACCACCAGATATCACCGTCGTTGAAACAAAAACAAAAAAAAATAATATCAAGGTGAAAAAAATTGAAAAGCTTACACCGATCACCTGATTAAGGCTGCTAGAATGTGGGACGCTCAGGCCACTATTGTGTCCCAGATATCATCGAGGCTTTGGGGTCTAGACCACAAAACTTAAAAACTTACGTGAAGAAAATTGGATAAAACAGCTTATTGTCTCATCGCTTTAGATGTCTGCGTTACTTGGCACTACAAATATTCTGTAAAAGATCCAATCTGTTTGAGATTTTACTATTTGATGGAGAGAAGGCATAAGGAGACACTGTAAACGAAAAGCACTGCGGAAAAAAATAATAATAGCTTTTATGGAAAGGAAACTGAAAGAAAGAGAATATAGAATTAGTTAGTAAAGTGGACAAGCAATTCAACAGAATTAAAAAGGCGAATAAATATCTGAGATTCTTTAAAGAAAAGGGGCAGGTCTACCAACGAATAATTAGGGGTATTTACTGGGCTTAGCATTGCTTACTTTGATTGATTGCTTGTAAAGCTCGAACCCGTTGCATGAGTAAAAGGCTGTCGAGATTGCTAACAATTATACAGTAGGTTTTATTAGTAGACAAAGAATTTATGTAACAAAAATTTAAAAAATAAGTTCATTAAAAAGAAAGTTTCAGATTTACATTAAAATGTACGCGATCCAAAATCCTCCCTGTTTGACTTCGAGATTAAATCCTTTCGCATATTTTCTATCAGAGCAAATGTTTGTTTTGTTTTTGTTTCATTTCTTTTTAATATTTTTGTTACAGCAGCTTGCCTTCCGCCAAACTGATAATTTGAAAGTTTGTTGGCCAAATATGTATTCATAGAGAGGCATTTGCCTGAGCGAAGCCATAAGTTCGAAGAAAATCATTAGGCCATATATTTATATAGCGATCGAGCTAGATAGATAGATAGATAGATAGATAGATACTGACATAAATATATTTATTTTACAATTTTTTTACATTTATATGAGGCACAAGGCCGAAAACTAAGATAAACATGAAGAGATTCTGAAAGAAAGAAAGAAAGTGACTGAAATAGATATAAACAGATTCTGCTAGATAGATAGACGGACAGACATACACTAGATAGATAGATAGATAGATAGATAGATAGATAGATAGATAGATAGAAATAGACTAAAATAGATATAAACAGATTCTGTTAGATATTAAGAAAGAAAGAAAGAAAGAGACTAAAATAGATATAAACAGATTCTGCTAGATAGACAGACAGACATACTCACACATTTATTTTACGCATAGATACATTTTACGCTCCTAAATGCGGAAATATTTGGATGTGAAACCATAAACTTAGATTTAAACGTTATATTAAGTAGATAGAAGTGTTTTCCATAAAAGGGAGGCGCATGTTCGAACGCTACAAGAACGCACATTTTTTATTAGAATTCTCAAATGCACAGACCGGTAGCTGTTGATTTACAGTGTTTTAACAAGAAAACGAGGATGTCTACTTAAACACGTGTACCCTCTAAATATAACTTTGAGCGTAATAAGCAATAATGACGGATTATAAATAAAATCCATTGATTCCTTGAAATTACTCCCATACACATATATGGTGTTAGCCCTATCGACTGTCTGAGTATAGGGCCGCAGGTGTGGTTTCCATAGCAATTGCTTTGGATTCACAATTTTCCTTCCACTAGACTGGTTTCCAAACAAAACTACAGCCTTATTAACCCCCTTGGTGGGGGAGGAAAACATCAAAGATATTTCTGCGAAAGTAAATGCAAAAGCCTTCGTTGAAATTCGAACTCGTCACGCCAATGCCACTTTTCACGCGGATAACCAGTACGCCAGGCGCGCAAACATCTGCTCGCCAAACCCAAACACATATTACTTGTGAAAATCTAATAAATTTTACATGCGCCTAGAAACACACACACACACAAATATATTTCCCTTAAGTGTCGCTCTCTCTTACCCTCGACTAATTTCTTGCAAATGTTCTCTTACCACCTAGATTTTAATTTGCTTTCACATCCCTTGTTGAAACACGCACGCATATGCTTCCATCCACGCATATACACTTAAATAAAATCGCCGCATATACAAGATTATTACAGATATCTTCATACATGCAAACACATACGCACTATTTCAACAGAGACACGCAACCAGTCATGTAAGCACGCATTTCTACTGAAAGCTGTGTTATATAAACAAAGAATTAAAATCACCCACCTACATATATACGCATACATATAAATGTATGCGTGTAGAGGGGAGGGGGCCATATGTACTTTCTTCAATGCATTTAGCCTTTGGGGACTGGAACCTCTTAATTGCATTTAAAGGATTTTAAAGTTTCGATATCTTAAGAGACGAATATTTGGTCGTTAGTGCAACCAAGCGGTAAAAAACAGTTTCCCTGCTTCTCTAGAGACCAGAAAATCTCCAAGTGGTTCCCAAAGGAATTAGCTGGTTGATTCTAAATGTAAAAGGATAAAATGCTGCATATCATTGAACACTATTGGCTTCTAAATGTGAGAGGTTTCCAGTTAATGATAATACTGATAATTACTGTATTCAATAATTTATAAGTTTTCCACCTCTATTTCTACCTAATATTACAGTAGAGGTAGGCTGGAAACATACACTGGTACTGAAGACATTAGCTTACCAGATATCTCAAGTTTGTATATAAGATCTGGGAGAGATTTTTGCGGGAACCGACGCGTGAAAACCAGCAAAGAAACACAATGCATAGCTGCAAACGCAAAAATATCTTTGGTAATAACTCTTATGAAAGACGACAGTTTATGTTCAAACTCTGTCGAAGAAATTCAAAATATTAAACAAAAAAAAAATAAAGAGGAAACTATGACAAAGTGGATAAAGTTTTCGTGCAATGCGTTTTGTCATCATCAGAATGAAGTGGCAATGGCCTAAAACGAACTCTCCATCGCAAATCAACCAATAAAAAAGATCTCATAATTTTTTATTATAGTTGCTAATTATAACAACAAAATGACATCCGGAATAAACATACGATTCTATTTAAGAGCACTCAGAATTTATAGCCCTCAATAAAGAGGTGAAAAATATTGAAAATACTTTTAAGCTCGTAAGATATTTCAAAACCTTTCTAACAAATCAAAATGAATCAAAATATATTGTTCTACCCACCAAATCTATCACAACTAAAACTGAAAAGAATTTATATAAGCTTAACATAAAATTTGTTAAAAGTACTCCCAAAGCAATAAAAATCTTAAATAATACAAAATAACATAATAAACTAAAACTTGAATTTACTCTATCATCTGTTATAACTTCCACAAACAATTCATAGGTGAAACCTCAAGAAATCTAAATAAAAAGATTATACGATGAC
Organism: Acanthosepion esculentum; assembly: GCA_964036315.1. NCBI lineage: Eukaryota > Metazoa > Mollusca > Cephalopoda > Sepiida > Sepiidae > Acanthosepion > Acanthosepion esculentum. The sequence goes on along the minus strand of OZ038480.1, from coordinate 109,574,497 downwards.
AAAGGGAATATTTTAAAAAATAACTCACTCAATCCATTAGTTGCTCACCGTAAGGATTCTGGCCATAGTATTGATTTAAAAAAGGTTATTCTAACTAAAAAAGAAAGCAATTTACTATGCCAAAAGCTACAAAGTGGCTTCATCGCTACATCCTCCACAGGAAATTTAGGTCCAGATCCTTACAACGTTTCAGCTTTCTTGGTAAAATTTCTATCATCACAATGTGGGATATTTAATAAAAAAAAGTGTGGCAACGTAGACAAAAAAACTAAATTAAATCAGCCAGACTATAGACCCAAAATATTTTTAAAAATTAAATTTAACATTTTAAGCGTCCCCCTCCCTTTCGTGAACGTCTGTAAACGCGTCAACGTAAACATCATGTAGTCCGATGAAGTCCTAAAGACAAAACGCGTCACAAGAAACCTTTTTCCACTGTGTCATAGTTTTCCCTAAAATTGTTCTTGATACACAAAAATATATATATATATATATATATATATATATATATATATATATATATATATATATAAAGGGAAAGATCAGACAGATTTAGAATCTACCGTTATTTAGCATTTACTTATTTTAAAAAGTGCTCGATACAACGTAGAGCAATATATATATATATATATATATATATATATATATATATATATATATAGTATCTAAATATTATTGGAGTTGGTATATAAATTTTGAAAACCTTTATAGATAGTGAGAATATGATATAAAATATATCAGACTGAATAACAAATTAAAAAAAACAATGCTTCTTCAGATTAAATTATGCGTGCGGGCATTATTAGCAGAATTACGAATCAAGATAAACTGAGAATAACTTAACATGCAAATTGTGCCAGAAATCCTTCTGAAACCGCCCCAGTCTTACACGTTACATGAAAACCCGCGAACATTTTTTTGTTACCTACCCCTTAATGTAATCTCCAACATCGTGTGGCCCGGGGCCCACTCGAGGTAAAGGTTTACCTTAAGGGGTTAAATTATACGGATATGTAGGGAAGATAACTAAAGAAATTAAATCTAGGCTTAAACAGGTTAAGATTGTAGTGATCAGGGAAACACACTCTTGGGAGTCTGTTCCACAGGGCAGTAGTTCAGGATAAGAAGCTGTTCGAGTGGAACTTCTCACCGTTGGAATACGGAGGAAATGTGCGTAGTTTGCTACAATGTAAGTTGCATAGCGGGTCCTAGACGCGAATGTTAGTTTAGTGAAACCAAGGAATGTAGTCCGTCCGGACACTTTCCATGGTAGTAGCGATAGAGCGGCGAGAGAATGGACCCACCCCGCCTGTGTGAGAGGGTGGAAAATAATTCTTCTTCAACAAGGACCACATGATTACCGTAACATGATATATCAAATATTGGAATTATAACTAATATCAACTTGTTCGATAAGCATATTTTGATTACCTCCAAGTATTGATCCTTCTATGTCATGACTGATAATAGATATAGCAGATCCTTTAGCAATTAAATAGGGCTCCGATTACCGATGCACTCATCTGTTATATCTCTCTTCCTACAAGGCAATAAATGCTAGTGCTTTTCTTTACGATAGAGTAGCTGAACAGAATTTACAAAACAGGATGTGTCCTGTACAGAACAACGTTGTTTTCCCCATCAGCAATAAGCATTATAAGTCACTTGCTGGCTTCAAGAGCCATAGTCGTTCTTTCTGGAAATTAAACCATGGGTTACAATTGTCAACGATGATCATGCATGTCGAATGAGTCGACGGGCATCATCTGTGCATAAGTTAACACTGACGCTGTTAGCCCTCTTCCGAACATACTTTGTTTCATGAACCATTTAACAAGATGTCTCAAGAAGTTTCTTTTTTTTCTGCATCTACTTACTCTATTTAGATCATGATGACCGAGAACAATTCATAGGAGTGGAGACAATTATTTTCTTGGATTGGCTTATGTTATTAATTAAACAGTATCTTAATTTTTCGCTGAACAATGTAATTAATATTCACTGCTAAATTAAGTGCATTCACAAGATTACATAGTAAAATATTTATATCATAAAATACGTTTTTCATCATTGGAATAATGATGAAACATGTGTGATAAAGAGAGAGAGACACACACACAGAGAAAGAGAGAGAGCTTTAACACATTTATGCATGTCACTCTTTTGTGTTGGAAATGGTGTGCCTAAACACTTGACCGTTGTTGTCGAAAAGAAATTTTTCAGGTCTGGCCACCTCAACCATTCTTCACAAAACTGCTATCAACAAGCATTACTGTTTCAGTCCGTCACCTTTTTGCCGTTATGTATTTTTTTCAAACAAATGGAAAAAAAGGAAGTGACGTTTCACATGCGACTTGCTTACAAACAGAACTGTTCATAACCATTTTGTTTCTCACCAGTCGAAGTGCAATTAAATGCACTGAAACGAGGTTGCATCTTTGTAGTGAGTAAATTGTTTTTGTTCTATATGACAAAATTATGATAAACAATTATTGCGCTACTATCGGTATTGAGCCCTCTTTTGAATTAAGGCTGTGAATGTTAGAATTTATATATTTTCGTTCTCATTGCATTCGGATATATATTTCTAAATATATATATATATATATATATATATATATATAGAGAGAGAGAGAGAGAGAGAGAGAGAGAGAGAGAGAGAGAGAGAAATGAATATAAGATATCGCACATTGAGTGCTGGTGTTAATAAAATAATGCTCGATATAATATAACAGAGCTATTAAATATCTCTCTCTCTCTCTCTCTCTATATATATATATATATATATATATATATATATATATATATATATATATATATTTGTAGCCTGTGTCTGTTTGTTATCGAACCCCCTTCTACGTTTTTGGAGATAGACCCCCATAACAACCATATATATTCTGAAACTACATTACTCAGGGTACTTGGATGGGGGCTGGGGTGGCTGGTAAAAAAAAACACACTCTAAATTGTTTTCCTTTAATATAAATTAAATTTAAATTTGAACAAGGTAATGACTCCTAGCGTATTTGGATAGTATATTTCATTTTGATCAAAGGGAGTCCGGGGGGGGGACAACCTCCCACTGATTTTCCCCCTGATTTAAATTAGATTTAAATTTGAACAAGGGAATGACTATAGAAGGAGAAAGCCAAAAGATGGAGATCACATCAGCAAGATCATTGAGTAATATGGAAATGCATCATTTTTCTTATAACAATGATTTAAAATCAATCATCATTTTCTTACAAAAGAAATGCGTGACACGCAGCAAGGTGCGGGTAATTCGGCTAGTATATTAATAAATATACATATTATCCCTCACCGGGAGCATGACTAGTGCTACCGGTGAAGCATAATTCGAATTCGACGCATGAGGGTCAAGCATTCGAATTCGATGCATGAGGGTCAAGCAGAATAGTTCCCAGGAAACCGACAGCCCGACAACAGCACATGAGATTTGATTATAGTGGTGAAGGTTTCGTGCAGGACAATCCACACTTTTTGAAGGGCTGAATACGGAGGCCTGGTGCATTACGTGCCACAGGGTCCCCAAACGACCCTCCGCAGGTTTTGAATTCAGAGTTGTCCTTCTTCTAGACCAGTTGCCATCCAAGGCTATAGAACCCAGTCTGTCCTGCTATTTTCGAAAGAAAGAAAAGTAAGATATATACTCCGTTGTTCTTATAGATATTTTTATTTTTACACAAAAGTGCTCAATGTAAATTTACAGAGCATTAATATTATAAATTAACTGATTCAAAATATGTTTTTTTTTCGCTACACAGTAATAACCATGTTTCAAGTTTATATATTCATCCGTTAGGCGCATAGAAACTATGTATTTTGGTACAGCCCTATTTTATGACCTCTGGTGTAATAAAAATGCCTGGCAATACACTCGTATGAGCGAATGTCCATAGAAATAAGTATGTCTCCTCTACCATACACTTGTAAGACTTTGTTGCTCTCCAGGATTGTGAATAAGCTTAAAATTCATAATTTAAGTACTTTCATATTGGTGTCTGTTTATTCAATTAAGAAATAAAGATTTGCATATGCGTTCGTCCACCTCGTTTCGTCCTCTCTTTCTCTCTTTTTCCCTGTCTCTATCTATTTGTGTCGATTTATGCAAGCGGATACACGTTTATCTAAAACTTAAATATATATGCATAAACGCATAAATACATACATATATGCCTATAGATTTTATTTTACGGACATGTTGGAAAATGATTTCATTGCAAAATTTTGCAGAGATCGGGTAGCGAAAGAATTTAGAAATTTGGGATAAGTATTCCTTTAAAATCAGCATACGAATTCTTGGCCTTTACTACTTAGAACACACCTACATTCATGCAAATATTATGCATAAAGAGTTTTCTTCCAATCTATTAATCAATATATTCTTTGTAAGATTTCTCGAACATTCAGACCGGCAGACGAAAATACTGTTTAATAAATAAACGGAGCAAGTATCCACTAAAAATAACGTTTAAGTAATATATATATATATATATATATATATATATATATATATATATATATATATATATATATATATATATATAGATAGATATATATATATATTGCTTAATATATTGTGTATTGCTTAATATATTGTGTAATTGTCATCTTCGATAATGGCTTATGTAAGCTGAAAGCTTAGATTGGATTAAAAAATATGTATCAATATTGTGATTTTCTTTCATTGTTTAATGATAATGTTATTAAGCTTATCAGACGATATGAAAAGAACTTACATAAAATATATAGACAACACTTATCTATATTATTTAATGAAACATGTATGAATGAAAAAATGCTGCCTAAATACACACAATTTAAATATATATATATATATGTGTGTGTGTGTGTGTGTGTGTGTGATGTGTGCGTGCGTGCTAAAAGTAAAAATAAATTACATCTTTTAAAGGACAATATGACAATAGACAATCTTAGCTGACGCGTTTCATCTTCTCAGGGACTTTATCAAGTCAAATGTGCCTTCATAAATTTCCTCAGAGGAAATTTTCCTTTTGTCTATATATATATATATATATATATATATATATATATATATATATATATATATATATATTCTGTTTATAAGTTATTTTTAGAGATACAAACATTTAAGTAATTGCTCTATTCGTAATAAACAGTACATTTCCCGGCCTGAATGTCCGAGAAATTTCATAGAAAATGTTTCCTCCGACAGGAATCGAACTTGTATCCTGTACGGAATACATCATATAGCATGACGGCCTATACCATTTAGCTACAGAGAAAACGTCTGGTTAGCAAAGTCAAATTACTGTTTTTAAATGACAAATTGCCCATGATTTTTCTCGAACGCTCATATCTGCTCGAAGCGTATCTTAACGTAAACAAATGACATAACATATTATGAAATGGACTAAGTCCGACAATTATTTAAATATATTTTCTATTTATACATTATTTTATAAATACAAATATTTAAGTAAATACTCTGTTTATAATAAACAGTATTAACTACATTTACTGTATTACTATCTACAAAAATAACGTATAAACAGAAATATATTAAAATAATTGTCGGACTTAGTTCAGTCCATAATACATATATATATATATATATATATATATATATATATATATATATATATATATATATATATATATATATATATATATACAAGTATAGGATTCGTGTATATGGAATAAATTGCAATAACCAACAAATACTATTCTTAAAAGAGTGCTCAATACAGAGTAGAGAAAATACAGTTATTTATTCGAAAATTATAACATAAATATGTTATAAATTTACTACAAAAATAGCCATTTTGTTTCAACACTTCTGGTCTCTTATCAAGTGATGATATTTGGGTATCTGTGCTTATGGCCATATGACGTTAAAACGCCGGTTCTGGTACGATCACCGAAGTTAGGCAACTTTGAATCTGGTCAACACCTGGTACGTAGATAGGTGCTGTAAGCTTCGATGTGCGGATAGTGCAATGGTTAAGAGCTCGGAATTGTAAATCGGAGAGCAGAATTTCGAATCCAGTCAGGTTCGCTATATTCACTTAAGCGCAAATACACTTGCGAAAGCTAGGACTCCACCGATACACCACCTCACCGCGGGCTATCAGTTATCATGAGTTATATCATTATCGCTACAAAATCCTTACAACGTAAAAATATTTTCTGGCTTTAAATAAACTGCAAAATGTTGATAATCCGTAAAAGATACATATATTCATAGACGTGTGCTCAATATCAAAGCGCTTGTAGATCGAATTAAGAATATAATAGCACTTCGTCGTACAGGCAGTGTGGCCATAGGAATCAACGTTCCATAGTAACTGTCAGTTTCACGTTACAATATAATCTTCATAATAATAGTTAACTGCTGAAAATTGCTTCAGTTGTGAAAGTATGCGTGAATATCGCTTGAAGCGCAAAAGTGATAGTCACCAGGCAATGTTGATTCGTATGTCGTCCAATCTCTGTCTTTCTCTCTCTCTCTCTCTACATTATATATAGTATATATAGTATTATATATATAGCACTATTGAAATCTACTTTGCGCAATAAGAATGTATAATTACTCTCCAAGCTTAACAGAAGAATCGTGATGAAATCGATCATAAAAGAAAATGACATGTTCATCATTAATTAATCATAGCTAAGGATCGGAAGCTCATGAACGATTGAAATAAAGTTCAGATATATATATATATATTATTCCAAGATCATTTTCCCAATTATTCAAGATGATCTTCGCCCTCTCTAACCGTATAACTTTCTGTCCTAGAGAACCGCACAGGATTCACGTACGATTTCATTTTCATGTCTTTTTTCACTCCTCTTTGGACTGTCATATGTGAAACTCTTCTCTCATATGCCAAACGTCATATGGATTGAGTTGGATCTTTTCTAATTGAACTCTTTAGCTCTAAAATGAAATGGTGATCCCTCTTTCTGCCGTGGATTCCTGATCCAGTTTTCCTCTCTACTGTTCCTTCTTTTTTAAAACTTATTCACCATTCTCTTGGTGGCTCTTGAATGGATTTTGAAGATGGAAGCCAGAGTATCAATGTTAGTACCACGACTAAAGGCCTGAATGATCTTTTTCCACTCACCATTGCTCATTTGAGAAGAGAGTGGTTCAGACACAAAAAGATTTTAATCTTTTCTCTTTCTAGCTGAATAACTCAAAGGGTTTTCAGTTATTCTTACCACAAATGGTGTTAAGATTGCTAAACGTCTTATCTGAAATCTGGAAAAAGAAACTCAATTAGTTTAGATATTAAAATAATTTGTGGGGTGGACAATTATGCTGTTACACGATTTGAACAATTTTGCTGTTACAACCGATATATATATATATATATATATATATATATATATATATATATATATATATATATATATCATACAATCGGAATTAAGATATCATTATGTAGATGATCATTTTCACCTTGTAAAATAAATTTACAGGATTTTTCAAACAGTCAACGGATAATAAATTTTTGAAATAAGAAATAACCAGACAAGGTGGAGGAAAGGAAGAAAGGAAAAACAGGTGAAAAAAGATGAAGAATAGAAAGGAAGGGAAAGTGGCAACGGAAACAGGAAGTCGTGTAAGTCTTGATATAAGTGGTGGTCAGAGGGGAAAGGAAGAGAGGAAGAGAAGGAAAGGAGAGAAAGAGATGACCTATTTAATATACCCAGTAGAAATCACACATTAGGTAGACCAAATATATGTATATACAGGGCTTGGACAAAATAATTGGAACAGGTGCAAATTCCACTCCTATATTTCAAAGATCTATTATATTAAAAACTTTAACTAAAACTTTGTAATTGCAGGTTATATCTATTGTAAATACGTTTATTTATCTAATTTACTGTCTTTGTCTTATTTATTTTTAGAATTTATAAAATTTAAGCTAAATGCGTGACCTCTCCGGATTCGAAAAAGGGCAAATTATTGGAGCTCGCATGGCAGGAGCCTCGATCACTAAGGTCACTGAACTGTTTGGTTTTTCAAGAGCTGCTATATCAAAAACTATGTTGCAATTCGAGAAACCTCTAGCAACCGTAACAATTCGGGCCGGACTTACAAACTTAATGGCCGGGACCGACGTGCATTGAAACGCAATGTGGCAAAAAATCATCAGACTACTCCGGCCCAAGTGATTGCTGAATTGAATAATCATCTGAATAGTCCAGTTTCTACTAAAACTGTTCGTCGGAAGTTCCATAAGAGTGGATATCATGGAAAAGCCGCCATAAGGAAACCTCTTCTCTCTACTCACAACATTCAGAAGAGGTTGAAGTGTTACAGAGATCACAATTCCTGATCTGTAGACAAATGGAAGCAAGTCATATTCTCAGACGAGTCCAGTTTTTCTCTTTTCCCAACTTCAGGGTGAGTTTATGTGTGGAAGCAGTCCAAAGAATCTTACAACCCTGACTGCCTTCTTCCAACATTGAAACATGGAGGTGGATCAGTGATAGTTTGGGCCGCCATATCATAAAATGTCTCGGTCCAATAGTTGCTCTGTATGGTAGAATCAACAGCAAAGATTAACTGAACATTTTGGGAGATCATGTTCATCCAATGGCTCAGACTTCATTCCTTGATGGTGACTGCATCTTCCAAGACGATAATGCTCCAATACTTACCGCTCGAGTGGTTAACAATTGGTATGAAGAGCATGAAAGTGGGCTAGAATACATGGAGTGGCCTCCCTATTCTCCAGATATCAATATTATTGAACATTTGTTGTGCATTTTGGAGCGACAAGTTAGGAGCCACTACCCTCGACCGTTATGTCTTAAAGAGCTGGAGCAGGTATTAATGGAAGAATGTCTGAAAATTCCTCTGGATGAAATCAGGAAGCTGTATGATTCCATTCCTAGACGCATTAAAGCTGTATGTGTGAGGCTAAAGGAGGACCAACTCCATATTAAACAAATTTTCTTTGAATTTAACAAGTGTTTCAATTATTTTGTCCAACCCCTGTATGTATATATATATATATATATATATATATATATATATATATATATATATATATATATATATATATATATATTATGAAATGCACAAAGTCCGACAATAATTTTAAGACATTTTTATAGATACAAATATTTAATTAAATGCTCTGTTTATAATAAACAGTATTAACGACATTTACCTTCCTGAATGTCCGAGAAATTATCATAGAAAATATGCGTCCTCCGACAAGAATCGAGCCTGTATCCTATACGGAACCGTCATATAGCCTGATGTGCTTTTACCGATTGATCCACAAAGAAGCGTTTCGGTTAAAAACAGTAAAATCGACCTTGCTAACCGAAACACTCCTCTGTGGTTCAATCAGTAAAAGCACGCCAGGCTATATGACGGTTCCGTATAGGATACAGGTTCGATTTCTGTCGAAGGATGCATATTTTCATTGAGAATTTCTCGGGCGTTCAGGCTGGTTAATACTGTTTATTATAAAAAGTGCATTTACTTAAATATTTGTATCTATAAATAGAACTTATAAACATAGAAAATGTCTTTAATTATTTATATATATATAATCGATAAAATTTTACATACAGGAATTCGAGCCGGAATCGACAGGTCTTACTCCTGTATGAAGAAAATATTTAACCACGTTGAAATGGACTGGTCAAAACAGTTCACTGTTATGTTTTTTAATTGTCATGAAACGAGAAAAATTAATTTCGTGCCTATATTTAAACTAGAAAATAGAAACAATGTTCCTTGCTTAATGACACTGGAGAAAGAATTAGCAATAGACGTGCAGTAAGATATATATCTATTTTCATCGATTACACAAAATCATTTTTATACTATTTATCACCCAAAAAAGCTCAACTGTCACTCAAGGTATTCCTCTACAATGAGTAAATGTGGTTGTTGTAAGGCCGTACAAGGATAGACAATGGAGTGCATAGTATGAGGATATGTAAGATAGATAACGGTTGACCCAAAATCTTAAAAAGGTTAACATTGTAGCAATCAAGGAAGCATCCACTCGGGAGTTCATGCCACATTGCAACATTTCTAGGGGAGAAGCTCTCAGAGTGGACTACGAAAGGAATGAGGATGAGTCGGCTCGGTGATTGTGTCATGATGGGTCCTTTCTGTGAAGGGCTGGGCTGGGCTGGTAGAATTATGCAATGTAGCTCACCTGAACCTCTGCTATGAAAATAATTTAACGAGGGTCTAGCAACGTTTTGTCTCTGGAAAAATAGTTGTAGGGTAGAAAATAATTCAACAACCACAAGATCGTGTAAATGATTTTGAAACCACCCCCCGACCTCATTCCTGAAATTTAAAATTGATGATTGGGCAATTCCCGTCTACATATGGGAGCAATATTCCATTTTTGTTCTGATCTGACTTTTGTAAAGATAGAGAACGGAAGTAGTCAGGTAACTTCTGGAGTCGTACAAGGAGCAGACCATTTTCCAGAACCGCTAGCAATGGTTTGTATACACGGATTCCAATTGAGGCCTGGAGTGAGGTCCAAAGACGTTCCAGGCATAGGAGCCTCATTGGGATTACGACGAGTACTTACGACAGTTAGAACTATTTCAAATGTTACAGCTTGCATGCGGATAGAGAATGACTTACGTTAAGACTTAGCAAGAGCTGTACCAAAATACCAATACCAAAATAGTAGGTTTTCTCACTGGGCTTATTTGACTTGTACAACGAGACAAAGAAGAACAAGAAACCCTGCCTGGATTTACTATCGGCGTACATTACCTTTACAACTAACGCTAAGCTGATAACGCTGTGATAATGGCAAATTACAGAAAGGAAACTATATGGCCATGACTACAAAGTAGTCGAGGAAAATAAAAGACGTACAAACCATTAACTGCAAGAAGACATAATACATGTTTGCGAACAGGAGATAACACAAAGTGCGAGCTGTATAACGGGGGCGTAAAAACCAAGCAAATGCATAAATTTAACTCTATGTGTCGTACAGCAACGGACGACGGAAATTTTCGCACAGAATTCTGGAATCGTATAAGAATAGCGAAAGATGCCTTTCAGAAACTGATCGAAGCATTAAGGGATCGGAAAATGTTGCTAGAAACAAGGAAAAGAATGCTAGACTTCTATGTAACAGTTGATTTCCTAAAGTATGTTCTGTGCGAACTGTTTCTTCTATCGCACTTCTCGCTTGTGGAACCCTTTTCCGGCTTCTTGCTTCCCAGTAAGCTTTGATCTTCAAAAATTTAAATGCAATGTCAATCGTTATTTTCTTTTTAATTCTTGTTCTTTTACTGTTTTCTCTCTTTAACAGTGCATTTTTCTCATATTCTCTAACAGTAATTAACTCCTTGCATCCTAGTGGCTTTATTGGCTTTAATGGGGTTAAATGATTAAAACAGATATAACAATACTGGACAATTTTGTAAATGGTTGTGGCTCTATCGACGAAAATACAATGGACAGAGGATATGAACTGCAACGAAACTTCTAACAGTCGGAAAGATAAAGCTGAAATTTTAGAACACATAAAAGGAAACTTATACTTAATATCAGGAAGAGACAATTGAAATTTCTGGGACACGTAAGGAGACAAGAGGGCTTGGAAAATCTGATACTCAAACAATGGATAGAGGGAAAGAGGAGCGGAGCAAAGTAACGCATGACATACTTAACGGGCTTGAGTAAATGGATGACTGAGGTTTTGGAGAAATAACAAAAAGACAAAACTTAATAAGAGCTACAAGCGAAAACGAGAGCCATGATCGCCTACGAACTGAAAGGATACGTCACAAGAATGAGGAAAATTTGGATAATTCAGCGGCTGCAGTGCATATTGAATCAAGAGAAACCAGAAAAGACTCGTAACTACGGAATCTGAGTAAATGGATCGCAGCAAAAAGGACCAGAAGACAAAGGAGTGGTAAAAGGTCAGGAGTTAAGTTGAGCAACAAAATTTAGGTAACTGTGGGGAGTCATGATCGTACCCACTTCTTAAAAGTACATGGCACATAGTGAGAACGTTTGGATACAGTTGACCTATAAATCTTATGTCAAAACTTTATTAGATTTAGTTTAGGTTTATTTTGCTTTACGGCATATCAACACCTCTATGGGTTATTTACTGCCGAAAGATTTTAGGATAGATTCGTATGAATAGAATAAGTATTCTTTGTAAGAAATCAGTTTGTAAATCAGGTTTCATTGACGTCTTTTCGCAAAGAAGATTTTTGTCGAGAGTCAAATGTGTTACTGGTAATTTTTCCCCAAAAAATGTATTGCTGGTATTTTTACTATAAAAATGTATTATACTTTCATAGTGTTTTGACCCCAGTTTGGGTTTAACTCTTTGCCCATAGCTGTGATCTTAACAGGTGCTACCGCTATGGGTCAGAGTGGACCTGGGAACAACAACCATTTTACAGATGGTTCCATATTCCTGAAAACCTCTGCATCAGAGGCCTTGCTGCCGAATGTATTTTATCGTCATACCTAGGACACCAAAACTTTATTGAAATTTTCCAACATGTCCTCCGTCTGTATCCATGCAAATTTCAAATCCATTCTTAGCCCTGCGAAACACATTTTGAAGCATTTCCGGGGTTATCCCCTGCACTGCTAACTGAATTCGCATCCCAGCAACATACTTTTACAAACTTCGCCCCCATTTTGATATTGGTATATTGGGCCGTTAGGTGGTACCGTATTTTTATACATTTGGTCACGTTACCCCCATCCAATGGCGCTTGAGTTATACTCGACCGCTATCATTACATTAGTCTTCTATGTTCTAGCCCGAGTTTTTGAGCCAATTTCATTACCAGTAGAAACAATGCACGGGATGTATTAAGTTTGTTTTTTCCTCCCCGTTAAAGAAAGGGAAATTATCTATTCTATTCGTTTTTTTCTTTTCTTTGCAAACCTTGTCTGCACTTATATCGCGCACACACACAAAAAATTACAACAATTAATAATAAAAAAGAAAATTCTTAATGGCGACGAACAAACTGATGATTCGTATGAAATAACTATTTACAAATCATCTATCGGCAAACCAACAGCTAGCACAAACAAAACTACCACTTCTCTACAAGTATAACAAAACTTAAGTTTAACGGCTCGTTAAACCGAAGCAACTATCACTAGGTATACAGCTGGGAGTAGGAGAAGGGAAACATTACCTATATAAAAAAGAGAGGGGGGTACCTTTCAGGTGCGCCAAATAAAGCCCCCGCCAACACCAGCACCAATTCACGTCCATCCCCCAATTTAGGAGACAGACACAAATGGATAGCAACATCGGCACCCACTTCACCGGCAAGCACCTCCGAGAGAAGCCGATTCCGGCCCCAATAGAACATAACGGCTAAACGGAGCGGTTATTTATCTACAAGTTAGTTTGATGAAACGTAAGTTTAACGGCTAACTAAACGAAACAACTATCACTGCGTATACAGCTGGGGGGATGGGAGAAGGAAAATAAATATCTTTTTTTTTTAGTTTATTTCTAAGTACTCGAGGTTTACTTTATGCTTACTTTGTTCTAAGGTTTCCAAATAGTTGGTTTTATACTTGCCAAAGTTGTCCTTATTACTAAAGTTGGTGGAAAGCCTCAATTGGACCGATTTATGTAAATTGTTTAGAATTCTATTGTGGTGATTAGATTGTTTGTTGACGTATCTGTGGTTGTATAGGTCTTTAGTATATGGTTTATAAAGTCCATTAGACAGGTCTAAGGTAACATCCAGGAAGTTGATCACTTTAGCTTTTGGTGGTGGTGGTGATACTCAGACCGTGCTCATTAAAGAATTTAATCAGGCTTTTTCTTAGCCGGTCTGTTTATTTTTTTTTTGTGCACCCGATTTACACAGGTGGATTATGCCGCTGTATTTTTTATATGCCGGGTAATTTTTTATATCGTAGATGAATCTTATTCTCCAAAGTAGTAGAATCTCAACTGACTCACAAGCCTCCGCCGAGTCAAACGTACCCATTGTAATACAAAAACTGTGTTGTTTCGATTAGTCCACAGGCATCCTTCATGTAATAGAATGGATTTTTGAACTTGTTTTATGATATTAATCTCCTAATTGCTTATGGGGCAGTAATTATTAGTCAGATTTATAGCAGCCATCAGTAGCCGCACAGTGATAGGCGGGTATAAATTACAAATATCAAATTGTATAAAAGAGCATTCAACTTTCTTTTCTTTTTTTTCCATGAACCAACCAATTGCATCTGCTGGTTGATACCTAAACCATTTTTCTTGTATCTACAGGCTCTTTGAGGATTGCCTTGCTTATTTTACCGATATTATTTTTGAATTGATTGAGTAGTCGGTATTGTGGTATGTGTGGGAAATCCTCTTTGTGGCCCTTCATTGTGATAAATGCTTGCTGCTTATGTAACTTATGGATTCTATCGTCAATTTTTAGCTCAGTGGCTGTTTTTCTAGACTCGAGTATTCAGGTCGGTAGACAAAGCGTCTACTCAAATATGAGAATCTACTAACAATAACGTTTAAAGTAATGAAAAATGTGGGATTAATAAATAAAAATCTATTACTTCTTAAAAAAATACGAAACTGAGCAAATATAATAATTTCGAGGAATCTATTACGAAAGGGATTTTGCTTAATGGCACTGTCTATAACTTGTTTGATTGACAAAGGTTCTTCGTGGCCGAGTCAATTAAGGCAGGTCGGATCTAGCAACTGTTTTCTTCTGCCAGGGGGGCGCTTGTTCAAAGGTTTCTCGAATATTCAGGCTGAAAATAAATATGCTGTTTATAAATAAACTTACCGTCTACACAAATATGAATATCCACTAAAAATAAAAATAAGGTTTAAAGTGAGATATATATATATATATATATATATATATATATATATATATATATATATATATATCGGTAAAAATCCGTGGTAAGTAATACAAGTGAATCCTAGTAATATAAAATATTAAAACTAATCCACAGAAGAGAGCTCAATATATTTATTATAGAGCAAATATGAATTACAACTCCTTGGTGTTGACAAGCCCATTCTGGCCGAAATGACCATATATCATATGAGGCATTGAATTTTATGAACTTGTAATTATATATATATATATATATATATATATATATATATGTGTGTGTGTGTGTGTGTGTGTGTGTGTGTGTGTGTGTGTGTTTTGGTTTTTATTAGACGGGGCACATCGACGTGTTGTAATGGTTAGAAAGCTCATCTCGCTAGATCAATTACAACTGACTAGTGAGTTCGTTTCTCACTGAGTGCTTCACAATTCCGGCCTTGTGTCACATCTAAGCTACGCTCAGAAAAGCGTTTGGGGCACTTCAACGTGGTTTAATGGTTAGCAAGCTTGACCCGCTAAATCAATTACGACTGAGTAATAAGTTCGATCCTCCCTGGGTAACTCCTACTTAGGGCCTTGTGCTACAACCAAGCTACGCTTAGTAAATCACTATGTCATTTGTTAGAAGATATTTATTTTTATTTGTGTTCTATCTCTTCACATCAAAACTGCTTGCCTTCAAAATGTTATTAAACTTGTCGACATTTTGGGGGCAAAACAAATTCTTGTTTCGTTAGTTTTGTTTTGCGGCATATCAACCTCAATGGGTTATTTAATGCTGCCAAAATTTTTATTGCTGGTAATATTTTTTCTTTTTATTTATATATATATTTTTTTTTTCAAAAAATGTATTGCTGGTGGTTTTTTCCTTCAAAAATCGATTTCTGGTAATATTTTCCTTCACAAATCTATTGCAGGTATTTTTTCTATTTTTTAAACCATTGCAGGTAATATTTTTCCAAAATATATAATGCTGATAATATTTTTCTAAAGAAATGTATTGCTGGTAATATTTTGTTTGTAATAACTTTCCGTTAAAAGAGTATTGCTAGTAATAATTTTTACTGCAATATTGTATCGCCGATAATAATTTTTCCTTTAAAACTATATTGCTAGTAATAACTTTTTCTTCAAAAATGTATTTCCTGGTTTTAAATTTTCCTCAACAATGTATTGCTGTCAGTATTTTTTCCTTCATAAAAGTATTGCTGGCCGGGGAGAAATAGGGAAGAGCTGGTATCCATTAGCTATCCTAGTCTTAGTTAATTAGATTCATGACCCATTCATTCATTACAATCTACTCATTTGCCACAAGAACTCAGCTATCACCTCTCAATACCGCATATACCACAATACCGCATAGTCAGAGGGGGGGAGGCCTACAAAACACCCCATGACATAAAAATTTGATAAATGACCAGAATGTCTTCCCCCTACACACACACACACACACACACACACACACACACACACACACACACACACACACACTTTTTACAAAAATATATAAAAGTTTCATGATTCATGAAATGATAGCGAGGGGATGAACCCAGAAAACAAACTAAAAATATAACACAAAGAAAAAAATCAAAACAAATGTTATTAGGACCCATAAGCGTGTATTCTTGAGGGTGTGTGTGCGTGTATGTGCGTGTATGTGCGTGCGGAAGAGAGATTATTATTTAACGTATTCTTATGTCTCAGAATGCTAACAATTTTGACAAGGCAGTAGGTGATTTTGTTTGGATTCCGGGAACACGTTTCCCCAAAATGTTAGCATTAATTGCGGTTTAAGACAGCCACAACACTCCCCGATGTTCGAGGATTGACCAAAAGGCGTTTCGACAATTTTCTAACAACCAATTTTATATAACAGGCCTAGTTTTCAATTTTACATCATGCAGAGGTAGAAATAGTTGTCTTTTATTAGGATAAAGTAATTTCAGCAGAAGCTGGTTCTGTTTGGCAAATTCTCAAGTTTGACCCTCGGTTCATCTTTATTTCATACTTAAATTATAAACCTGATAAGACTTTTTTTTAATAATAATCCTTAATTAATTCGCGTTAAAAAAATTTACTCACCAGTGACGGTCAAGAAAAACCATTACCACCCTCCGAGATGCTCTTATTTATTTACTAAGCTTAAATGACAACGAGAAAGTCTTAAGGGAAATGGTAATAAAAAGAGAGACACAATGAGGAAGAGGGGCTTGGAAAATTTGACACTCACAGGACAGAGGGGAGCAGCTGGCTACCTATCTGACTAGCTTATATGGTGATTTTCTAAGTGTAGCTTAGATGTGGCACAAGGACGAAAATATAGGGAACCCACTGATGGATTGATCTCACTACTCAGTCGTAAATTAGCATTCTATTCATAGAATGTGCTGTAATGGTTAACAAGCTTGTTAACTATTACAGCACGTCGAAACACCCCTGACTAGCTTATATGAATAAAATGCAAATCAGGAAGTGGAAGAGACTGTGTAATGGAAAAAACCTCATTAAGAGCCGCACAGGATAGGAGATTGTGGAGAGCCATGATTTCCCATGACCCAAAAGGAAACGGCATATAGAAGAAAAGGTTTAAATGACTTTGTCACAAGGCCACAAATAAGGAGCAACAAATAATGATCAGATGTCTTACTCAGTAGTAATGGTCAGCCAGACTAGCTTGTTAACCATTACACCATGCCGAAACGCCCTTTATCATTAGCATTCATCTATCCCATCGTTTCTGTCGACAGTAGTATTGAATGAAATGTTTTTGTTTTGGTTTATTTTTTTGTTATGACTAGTTTTACATTTGCTTCGTTTTAATATATGAATCAGCATACAAAAAGTGATACAGAGGCTGAAGAGGTCCCCCAAAAGGGAGGCCATGAATGAATGGACGCTACAAAGGGACTTTGAGCAGGGGGGTGAAAAGGAGCAGGTATGGAACTAAAAGGTATGCAGGAGTTGGAGAAATAGAAAGAGGAATAATATTTGACGGCAGAACACATGGTGAGCAGATGTAATTAAGAAACGGAGAATTGTTTTCCCACCCCTCTCTGCCCTTCTCCTCCATCTACCTACACGGGATGAAATGCTGCTGTCTCAGGAGATTGGGCTCACGTGAGGTCATTAGATATTACCCAAAAAAACAAGTGGCTTCTCACGTTATTTTTATACACACACACACACACACACACACACACATGATTACACGGGCACAATCATTCACACACGCACACACATACGCAAACTCATATACATATGTATGTAAGTAAATATCCATGGTTCTATACATAGTAAC
Source organism: Acanthosepion esculentum (assembly GCA_964036315.1). Taxonomy (NCBI): domain Eukaryota; kingdom Metazoa; phylum Mollusca; class Cephalopoda; order Sepiida; family Sepiidae; genus Acanthosepion; species Acanthosepion esculentum. The sequence goes on along the minus strand of OZ038480.1, from coordinate 109,556,322 downwards.
AATGAACATACACGTATTTATAGATGGTCTCGTATAAGTACACACGTATATATGGAATGAATTGTATATACTTTTATACATGGTTGTATGTGAGTAATTGGACCGCATTATGGGTAGGCCTTCTTTAAACGTGGGTCAGGTTTCATTCGATAATGAAGTATAGGAACGGAGGCATGTGATGAACCATGAAAACGATTGCTTAAACGAACGCTTAGTTTTCACCCTATCCATCAAAGTAGACCTCTTGGACATTTGCCTCACTGGCCTACAAAGGGAACTACTCAAGACGAGTAGTATCAAAAGTCAGAACTTCATTTGGGTGGTGCGCGCTGTTCACATTCCTTGAAAACTTAGGTATCAACGCATTTATAGGAGGAGGTACTGAAAAGTCCTCAGCCCAACCAAAACCCTCTTCCAAGACAAAATCCCGAAGTTTGGTTTGAGTCACTATATAAATTTTTAGCAACCATTTATTCATCTCTCTCTCTTTTCTTTCTCTCTCTCTCTCTCTCTTCCTCTCTACACACACACACACATATATATATATATATATATATATATATATATATATATATATATATATATATATATATATAGTCATCCACAGACAGATTGTTTCGCTGTATCACAGCTCCTCAGGGTGGCTAGACGTCCGATTGCTTCAAGCCGCACACACACACGTATATATATATATATATATATATATATATATATATATATATATATATATATGGGGCGTTAAATTGCTCTTGTGCCTTTCATTGGATAAACATTAGTAAAAGAGAAATCTCTTCAGGACATAGACGTGATCACAGCTCTTCGCGGTTCTTTTTTTATTATCTATGAATTGTTATAACTTTGAAAAGAAAATGATATGCCAGTCGACTTTTCCAGTTTTGAATTCAGAGTTTTCCTTCTACTTCCCTGACTGCCAAACAAGGCTTAACTCATAATACATTTATAATTCAACTAAATTTAGTGTTCATCAAGATTGTCTAAAATAGGTTTTCGAAATTATTTTTAAAAATTTCTTTTCTCTGAGGAAAAAAAATGTGAAGTTTCTTTCTTTTTCTTTCCACGTTGAAATAAATAAAATATTAACTAAAAATACAAAGAAATGAACGTAAACGAATTAAAGTTTAAATACAGATACAAATTGAAATATAATTGTGTTAATAAAATAATATTACGGTAAAGTAACACCTTATAACATGTCAATCGACAATACCTACTTGTCCCATGTAACTAAGTATTACCTGCCACATGATTCGGGGCATCAACGACTAAAGCAGTGCTCCCACCAGGCTTTTCTGGTGAGGAGAGTGGCTAGACACCAAACAGGATTAACAAGAGCGGTTGAACCTTCTTGTAGGATCAATGGATATCTAACACAATGGGGTAGATTAGGCTCCATAGCTTAGGATGTAGCTAGTGCAGTGATCGCTGAGCAGAGAGCTTCCTAGACTGGTCAATGGTCAGGACGAAAGATTATTGCGATAGAATCACCAGCAATGTTTCCGTGAACAAGGTGAGCCTTCAAATTAGAGGATATGGGTCGGGATTTAATCTGGAGAGGGATGGGTTCCGCCCGGTTTACTTGCCCAGAACACACCTGAATGAATAACTCTCCGGCATTCAGCCCGGATATGTGGAAGGAACTGGTCAGGTGCTCAGTTTCACAGCGACCCTAAGACAACGAGCAATAATGGGACTGATGATGATAGTTCCACAAAGACAGAGAGAAGAGTCTGAAAAGAGCAAGTTTGTTGAAAACACAAAAGGCAAGAAGCTGGAGCATGCTATGATCGCCCTCATCCAGAAGGTAAAATGGTACACAGATTCACCCTGCCTATTGACATTTTCGCAAATACTACAATAGTACGGCCACTTACAGTTTAGTTTGGCACATTATTAAGAGAATCTATATTTTATGAATGAAACTTCTCCGAATTCTGGGTTATTTGATGTGGTCGGATGACCTTACAAGTGGGGTTCTTTCATCCGGGTATTCTTATTCGTTGGTTGACCCCCAAAATTAAGCCAGTTGTTGCCGAAATCTGCTTCAGGGCAATCCGTTTACTACCATTCGCTGACCTGACATGTAAATTATACCCAAAAAAAACAGCAACTCCCGACTGAAGTTATTTTCAAGTATTTCCAACTTCTTGTTCACTTCCTCTTTTTTCCTTTCTTACCTCTTCTTTTGGGGTGCAGAACTAATTTCAACTCGGAACTAATTTAGTCTCGGAATTAATTTCATCTCGGAATTAATTTCAACTTGGAATTAATTTCAACTCGGAACTAATTAAAGTTGCAGAAAAGATGAATTCTGAATTATCTTATCTACTAAAGAGTTTTCATGCTAAATTAAAAAATTAACACCAATTCATTGCATTTTGTTTAGGAATTCACGGAAATTGATAACTTTGATTTTAAATCGAGTTGAAATTAGTTCCGAGTTGAAATTAATTCCGAGTTGAAATTAATTCCAAGTTGAAATTAGTTCCGAGTTGAAATTAGTTCTGTCACTCCTTTTTAATCACCAAACTTTCTATTTCTAATCTTCCTTCGCTTCCTCTCTCTTTTTTTAATGCTCACACTCTTTCTCTTTTAGCTTATCGTCTACATTCTCTCTTTTCCTTCTCTTTTTAATTTAATCTTTCTATTTTTTTTCTTTCTGTTGATTTATCTTGCTTTCTATCTCATCTACCCCCTCCTTATTGTGGATGCGTGCGTTTTCTGTTTCATTACTTCCGAAACACTGTCAATGTTTCCCAATTATTTATCTTTCTGTTTTTTTTTCTTCTTATTGTTTCCTGTTTAGCCGATTTTATTCTGAAATAAAACGAAAATAAAATAAATATTATCTGACGGAGTTTACCGACGTCATTTCACCCTTGGTTTAGCACACAAACACTCACACATATATAGAATCACACATTCATTTATATACACACTCATTCACACATATTCATACTCACATTTACAAACATATACACATACACCCACATCAAATAGTTGAAAACACTTTCCGTTAACTTCTCCTTCTCTCTTTCGTTCTAGTTTCCTTTTCTATTTTTTTTCGTCCCTGACTCTGTTTTTAACAAACAGTCGTCTTCATTTCTCTCGAGATGCGCGCGCGGTTTGTGTAAAATGGATAGCGGCTCATAATGAGTTCGAATTCCGGTCGGGTTCGTTACATTCACGTACGCGCAAATATTCTTGGGAATGGTATGATTCCACTTCTTCCCCCCAACTATGGGTTAATTAGTAGGACTTGTATCAGTAAATCATTATTATCTCAACAAAATTTTTTTCTGGCTTTAAATAAATTGCAAAAGATTAATAAATCGTAAAAGACAATTAATCTGCTTTCTGCTTTATTCTAAATTACAGACACTTGAAAAGTAATAATAAATAATAGAATGGTGATCTTCAAAAATTTAAATGCAACGTTAATTGTCGTCTGTTTCATTGAATCCTGATATTCACCCCCACCCCCGCTCAGCTATCGGTTAAATAATAGGATACAATGTCATTGTCGAAAAATTGTTAATACAATATTCACTCGCAAAAAGAAAAAAGAATTATTTATTCTTCCAATTCAAAATATATTTCGATTTTAGGGGTTAATAAGCAATAAAAAAATAGTTATTTTAGGGGTTGATAAGCAGTAAAAAATAGTTATTTTAGGGGTTGATAAGTAGTAAAAAATAGTTATTTTAGGGGTTAATAAGTAGTAAAAAATAGTTATTTTAGGGGCTGATAAGCAGTAAAAATAGTTATTTTAGGGGTTAATAAGCATTAAAAAATAGTTATTTTAGGGGTTGATAAGCAGTAAAAAATAGTTATTTTAGGGGTTGATAAGTAGTAAAAAATAGTTATTTTAGGGGTTAATAAGTAGTAAAAAATAGTTATTTTAGGGGCTGATAAGCAGTAAAAATAGTTATTTTAGGGGTTAATAAGCATTAAAAAATAGTTATTTTAGGGGTTGATAAGCAGTAAAAAATAGTTATTTTAGGGGTTGATAAGTAGTAAAAAATAGTTATTTTAGGGGTTGATAAGTAGTAAAAAATAGTTATTTTAGGGGTTGATAAGCAGTAAAAAATAGCTGTTTTAGGGGTTGATAAATAATAAAAATATAGTTATTTCAGGGTTTGATAAGTAGTAAAAAATAGCTGTTTTAGGGGTTGATAAGTAGTAAAAAAAATCAACAATCCTTTCTTTTTCTTTGTCCTTCTTTTTCTCTTTCTCTTTCTCTTATATCGGTCGCTTCTCTTTTTCGGTATTTACCCAAGTTCTCCCCACAAGGCGGGATGTGGCACAAGGCCGGTTTTTAACGTGGAGCTTTCCGAATTCGTACGCTCGGCCAAAAGTTCCCCGTAGATTACGCATTCACGGGGTCGGCTTGCTATCTAACTCCCCAGAGGAAACTGCCCGTAGGCAGAGCCTAGTCTGAGTTCCTCTCCGCTCGAAGGCAAAGAGTTCGCCAAACTAAGAGCTTTCCTTTCTTTCTCTATCTCTTTCTCTCACACTTTATTTTGAGTCTATATGTCTGTTTGCATTACTTCATCTACTCTTCACTCTCTTTTCTTTCCATCTTTTCCTTCTCTACACTCTCCGAATTCCAGTCACTCTCTTCATACATCTTCCCTCTTTCTCTTACTCACTCTCTTTCTCTACGTCTTATATTTCTCTCCACGCATACTCGTATTCGCTTACCTTTTCTTCAACACCTCAATTTAACATGCTTAACTTCGTACAGTCCAAGGCTGATAGGAAGCAAAAAAAAAGGGGGGGCGGGAAATGTGTTACGCCAATCTTCCAAGTGGGTAGAGAGTCTTCGTGGGGTTGGGAGCGGATTACGAAGAATCGACTGGTCTGATTCTTTGTTTGTTTTCCATTCCAAAAAAATCAAAAGACCTCTTGAGACCCATTCGTATATATTTTTTGCAATCTTTTGATTAAGTTTACGTTTCTTCCGCCTCCCACCACCATATTTCCTTTTTGTCTATTTCAGTATACTAATGTTCGCTATACATTATTATCTGTCTGACTTCGTGCAGATGTACATGTGCGTGTTTCTTGACTATGTTTGTCTTGTTTCTACATATGTAGATACGTGTGTGTTTGTGCGTAGTGACAATTGTCTGTCAATTTCTATCTCTGTGCCTGTCACTCAGCAAGATTATAGCCATTTTCAAAATTGAGCCTAATATCACGAGATATGACATTAATAGTAATAAGTAAAATTAAATGTTTACTTATCTTGTCCTTACACTGAGTTACGCGGAAGTTATATCGACTCTTCAGGAAACGTGTCCGTAAAATTAGAATCAAATCTCCTGAAGAGTGAATGTAATCTCCAGAAAATTCATAGTAAAAACAAGTAAGCGTTTAATCTGATTCATTACTGTATATACATAAACATATATATACACATACATACAGGTTGGAAATAAAGTCACAACCAGTTGTGTTCCATGCGTGATACACGCTTAGGCGATCCTGTATCTCTTGATACATGTCTGAGGATGCAGATTTTTTTCCCGCAGTAGGTTACCATTTCTTTCTGCGGTAGACCAGCTGCCACCCAAAGCTATAGAACCCGGTCTGTCCTGCTATTTACCCATAGCTGGGGGTGAGAAGAGGATTCATGCCTTTTCCAAGGGTATTAGCACGTGAGTGAACGTAATGGATTTGACTGGAATTCGGTCTCGGATCTCCGATTCCTCAATCTGAAAAGCACTTAAGCAGTTGGCTTGCAGTCCGAACAGTATCGATAATTAATTTATTGTTTACCATATCATTTTATTGTTATTAACAAGAATTAACCAGAATCATTTTAATAATAAATATGTTTTTCGCTACACAGTAATAACCATGTTTCAAAAACTGAAGCTAAAAACTTAAAATTTAATTATATAATTAAATCAAAAGCATTAGTTCCGATCCATCTTCAAGCGAATATTGAAATTCCAATATCCGCTTGAAGATGAAACGGAACTAATGAAACGGATAGCCTGACGTCCCTTTAACCGATTTGGCCATAGAGGAGCGTTCGGTTAGCAAGATCGAATTTACACCCTTTAAACTTCAATCTTCCATGAATCTCTCACGTACATTCATATCTACTCAAAGCGTATCCAAATGTAAACAAATGACGTCTCACATTATGAAATGGATAAAGTCCGACAATTATTTTAAGACATTTAAGACATCTATAAAAAGAATGTATAAACATAAAAATGTCTTAAAATAATTGTCGGACTTTGTCCATTTCATAATGGTCCGACAATTATTTTAAGACATTTTTATGTTTATCCATTCTTTTTTATAGATACAAATATTTAAGTAAATGCTCTGTTTATAATAAACAGTATTAACGACATTTACCGGCCTGAATGACCGAGAAATTGTCATAGAAAATATGCGTCCTCCGATAGGAACCGAACCTGTATCCCACACGGAACAGTCATATAGCCTGACGTGCTTTTACCGATTTAGCCACAGAGGAGCGTTTCGGTTAGCAAGGTCGATTTTACTGTTTTTAAACTACAAATTTCCATGATTTTCTCACGTACATTTATATCTGCTCGATGCGTATCCAAATGTAAACAAATGACGTCACACATTATGAAATTAAGTAAATGTTGTTAAGTAGCAATGGGTAGTCTTTTGGGATGTCTCATGGATAATATTTTGCGGGGTTTCATGACAATTGTTTGACAAGTTCTCTAAACCATACCGTTATTTCCGTTATGTTAATGACACCTTTTCAATTTTTTTCATTACATAATGAGGCAGATAGGTTTTTTTCAATATCTAAATAGTCTCCATCCCTCTTTACAATTTACGATGAAGGAGGGGAATAATAATATGTTACCGTTCCTGAACGTGCTGAACTCCTACTTCTTTTCTCACCAGTTTATATAGGAATCCCACTTTTACTTGGTTGTATCTCATTTGGGATCCTTTCGCTCCTAAGGAGCGTCTAAGAAAATAAACTTTGTTAAATCACTTACTCACCGTTCTTGATGATTTGTTCGGGTTCAAGCTTGATGCCGAACATAAGGTAATTACCAATATCGTTCTCGCCAACGGCTAGCTGGCAGGTGTTATTAAAACAAATATTAGACTTTTAAAATTTCTAAATTTAAGGAAATTAAAACATTTGGTCCACGTAAGTGTTCCGTCTACATAAGATTACCCTGGATTGACTCTGATAAGACCTCCGTTACTGTCATGCACTGCTTCAATCCTGTAGCAGTATGCAACAACTTTTCTGTTAGGAGTGCTTTACCATCTGTCCGTAATGATGTCTTGTCCACCAATCAACAAAGTTCTGTTATTTATCGTTTTAAATGTCGGAGTGAGGGCTACAATGTGGGTAAGACTATCCAGCGGCTGGAGGTGCAGCACGTGCCTGGCTTTATACGAAAACATGATTCCATTAGCATCCGGGCAGTCACAGGCGTATGAGTCTGGCATCGGAGATCATTTATTGAGTTTCGTCTCTTGTGGGTCCAATTATTCAGCGGAGTTCATCTCTGTGCTTCAAAAGGCTCGGACGAAACACCATCTTAATGTCTTGGAGGTGGTTGTTATCAACGTCTTGTCCGACTCTGTGTAGACAGAGGGAGGTGAAACATAAACTGACACTATTGGGCGAGTCTTTGTCTTGTTCTGGGCAACTTTAATTTTTTTCCCTTTTCCCCTCCCCTCTGTCTCTCTTTATTCCAATTGCAAGGAGGTTTGTTTCCTTTCAGTAGTTTTGCTTAATTCCGACGAAGCGTCGAACGAAAGTTACCTTAAAATTTCTATTTTTAATCGAGATGATATTTTTGTATCGGACTTTTTAATTAATAAAATGTGTTCTGCTTTAAGAATACTATATATATATATATATATATATATATATATATATATATATATATATATATATATATATATATGTATATATGTATATATATGTATATATATATATGTATATATATATATATGTATATATATATATATATATATATGTATATATGTATATATATGTATATATATATATATATATGTATATATATGTATATATATATATATATATGTATATATATGTATATACGTATATATATATATATATGTATATACGTATATATATATATATATATATACGTATATATATATATATATACGTATATATATATATATATATATACGTATATATATATATATATATACGTATATATATATATATATATATACGTATATATATATATATATACGTATATATATATATATATATATATATATATATATATATATATATATATATATATATGATGATAAAAATATAGTCTTAAGGTATGCTATATTTATGGGTTAAAGTGTTCAATAACAGGGACAGAGCGTATGTAAATAAAAAAAAAGTGGACCACACCCAGCGGCGTCAGTCTGCTTCATGCTTAAACGCCCATGGCCTGAAGATTGCGTTTAAGTCTGAAACAGACTGTTGCCTTTGGGTGTTGACCTCAATTTACACTTAATATATATATTATATATATATATATATATATATATATATATATATGAGAGAGAGGAGGGTAAGAGTGTGTGTGATATGGGACCAAAGAGCAACGCTAGAGAGAGAGAAAGAGAGTGTGTGTATGTTATACGAGAACGGCTAGCCAGAGAAAACGAGAGTGTGTGTGTGTGTATGTGTGTGTGTGTGTATGTGTGTGTGTGCGCGCGCGTGTGATAGGGAAGCGGAGAGCGACACAAGAGAGAAAAAGAGTGTATGTGAAAGGACAGCGGAGACGAGGCTTAAATGGGGGAGAGAGCATAAGACAGAATAATGATTGATAATAAGCCATTAACAAGGTTACCTCGCCTTATAAGTATTGCATAAGGAGTCATGAATCATGATTAACCTGTTTTTATTTCTAATTCGTACTTAAACAGGAGAGTTTGAGGGCGAGAAAGCGAAAAGAAGCTTATCCCTTTTGTATTAAGATATGTTACGTGAAGTGTTCAGCACCCAATCTTCACTCACTTTCTTTCACTCCCTCCTTCCTTCTCTTTCCTCTTCCTCTCTCCCTCTTCCCACCTCTCTCTCTCTCTCTCTCTCTCTCTCTCTCTCTCCCTCTCCTTCCCTCCTCCTCTCATCACTCTCACTCTGTCCTTTTAAATAGTGATGGTATATTTATTTTTCCAGGTGGTATAGATTCTAGACACACAAGACATATCTACCTACGTCAACTCAAAAGTTTGTTTGGTAATAAAATATGAATTTTTATACTGACTAATCTTTTTCTCATTCATTTGTTTTGTGATAAAATAAAAGCATTATGTATAACTATTCGTTGCTTAATCATTAATTTTTTTTATTTCTTGATCTGGTCCAGGAATCAACATACGACCAAGAATTTTAGCTTAAAACGAAATTCCAACGCATAATCATCTGTTGTTCCATTTTCAAGAACTCTGGTGAACCGTCAGATCCTGCCAACTATCGACCCATTACCCTTCTACCTCTTTTTGGGAAACTTCTCGAAGCCCTAATCAATGCTGAATTCGTTCATCATTTCTCATCGCAGGGCCCCTTTCATCGACAAACAATATGGCTTTCCTTTCTCCAGTTTTCATTTCTCTCGGTCAACTGCTGATGTGCTGACGATAATTGCGGAACGATTCTAGATAAAAACGTTAAAGTAGCTTTGGACATCTCGAAAGCCTCAAACAGCGTTTGACATACAGGTCTTCTCCACAAAGTTACGGTTTCGCCAGACATATTTTTGAACTAATCCAGTCTTTCCTATCAAATCGCAAGTTATCCTGAACGGCCACTCGTCTAGATCATTTCGTAATTACGCTGGTGTCCCCCAGGGTCCCATCCTTGATCCTACTCTGTTTTTAATTTTCATTGATGACCTTTCCGATGACATCAGCTCTCAACTTGGTATCTACGCTAATGACAGCCATTTCCTCCTGCCTGGATAGTAAGGCTGATCAGTCCGACATGGTCAAAATGGCAGCTGATGTCTTAAACGACTTCAAGTCCGTCGTTAACTGGGATAAAAAATGGCTTCTTAAGTTTAATGCCTCCAAAACGAAACTTCTCTCCATTAATCATCTAAGAAACACCTTGCCTTGCATTGCTGATGCTATCCTCGAGAAAAGCGACTCGTGTGCGCCTTCTCGGGCTAACTTTCTCATCTAACATGAATAGAAAGATTACTTTGAATTCCTTGCTAGATCAACCTCTGTGTCGTGCAAAACATTTTTTCCTCTCTCTTTCATATCTATAAGTCTACCATATCTATAAGTTTACCATTTGTATTGCTGCCACATATGGTTTGGTGCCTAAACTATTCACCTTGATCTCCTTGATAAGACCCAAAGAAGAATCAGCAATATTATCAGTCCTGATCTGGCGACTCGGCTTCAGTCGCTTTCCCACCGCCGTAGGATTGCCACTCTGTGTCTTTTCTATAAATATTTGCATAGTAATTGTTCGGGTGAGCTCTTCGCTATGATACCTAGACTTTTTGAATTTAAGCGCAGTTCTAGACTGGCGTCAAGATCTCGCCAATTTACAGGTGAGATGGCAAAATATAGCTGTAACTTCTATTCTAACAGTTTCTTTTCTCGTCTTATTTGCTTAGAAAAATACCTTCCGGTTCCATGATTTCCAGCCAACTTTAATCTGTAAAATTTTAAATGCAATGTCAATCGATATCTACTTCTTTTCCCTTTCTGCTCATTATTAATGTTTCTGTTCCTAATTCTTCCACACCCTGTAAACCCTTGTGTTTTAGTGGCTTTAATGCCTTGCATCGGGTTATACCGATTAAAAATAAAATCATCATTAGTTATTACATTCCTCTGCTTTCTCCAACTTACGACCGTTTCACGTTGAAACACCAGTTCTCGTACGATCACGAAGGAACATTGACCCTGGTCAGTACCTAGATGATTAAACGCAGGGGAATGCCAAGTGCTTTAAGTTTGGATATGCGGGTGTTATAATGAATAACGGCTTGGAATTGAAAATCAGAGATCCGGGTTTCAATTCCAGTCGGACTTGTTATATTCACTTACATGCAAATACCCTCGGGAAAGGTATGATTCTACCCCTTCTCCCCAACTATGAGTTAATTAGTAGGACTTGTATCAGCAAATGCTTATTATCTCAACAAAAAATCTTAAAATTTAAAAACTTATTTTCTGGCTTTAAATAACCTGCAAAAAAGTTAATAAATCGTAAAAGACAATCAATCTACTTTCTGCTTTATTTTTCTGTCCATAAATTTGGCTCAGCAAAGAACATTCTAAATTACAGACACTTGAAAAGTAATAATAAATAACAGAATGGAGATCTTCAAAAGTTTAAATGAAACGTTAATTGTCGTCTGTTTCGTTAAATCCAAATCTTTTAATGCCATCTCTATCTTAAAAAGCGTCCTGGGTATGACGATAAACTACATCCGCGTCCTGGGTAAGACGATAAACTACATCCAACAGCAAGGCCTCTGATCACTTAATTGCTGGTGTTCCCAGGTCCACCCTGACCCAGGGTGGTAGCACCTGTTAGGGTCCAAGATATGGGCAAATAGTTAACCCCGAAACTGGGGTAAAAATGGGTTTTAATACCAGGAATACTTTGTAAAAAAAAAAGAAAAATTATTATCAGCAATAATTTTTTGAAGAAAAATAACTATTACCAGCAATACATTTTTGAAAAAAAATATGACCAACAAAAAGATTTTGAAAAAATATTACCAGCAATGCATTTTTGAGGAAAAGAAATATTACCATGAGACCATTCACGGAACGTTGGCGGGGTCATATGCAATCTTTTAATAACAGTAACTATAAGTATATGACTTCATTATCCAAATACTTTTGGAGTCTAAAAGAAAAGAATAAAACACCTACGGTTAAATGGAAATTGATTAAGAAAGCCCGTACATGTAACTCCCTATATGCCTTAACGAACAATTTGAAATAATTAGATTTAAAAATAAGACTGATCTTTTAAATCAAAGATATGAACTAACAGTTAACTGTAAACACCGTTTTAAATTTAACTTAGTATAGAGATCATATACTTTCAATGATAATGATAAGTTAAATTTAATAGACTATTACCTTTATAACATGATGGTCATCTTGTCGATATGAATGTGTATTGTGTACTTACAAAGTATTATACGTGTCTGTATTTGTATGTATATATTTGTATGTTATGTATGTGTGTTTGTACTGTTGGATGTGTATGTGTGTATATAAGGGTATATATATGTTAGTAGGGTTTTTTTATATGAGGATATATATGTGTGTATATTGACACCTATCATATGTTAACCTGTTTATGTGTACGAGTAGGGATGTAAAGTTTGGTAGGTGTCTACTAATACGTGTGTAAGGATATGTATGTGTATATGGATATGTATGTGTACTTGTGTGTGTGTAAATATATATATATATATATATATATATATATGAGTGTATGTATGTGTGTATATGTGTATGTGTATACGTATGTATATGTGTATATATATATATATGTGTGTGTATGTGTGTGTGTGTGTGTGTGTATGTATGTGTAAATGTATTCGTTTAAATATGTATATATGAATGTATACGTGTCTGTATATATGTATATATATGTGTGTGGGTATTCATATGTATATGCTCAGATGTGAGTGTACTTATATATATATATGTATATCTGGATTTGTTGATATGGGTATTTATATATGATTATATATTTGTGTATATATGGATGTATGTTCGTATGTCGTAGTATATGTATTTGTATGTATACCTTAGTGTCATAGAGTGTATCATAGATACTAACTAAAATCTACTTTTGGTTGATAAGGAGTTTTTAATTGCTTATAGACTGTCTGTCGTTACTTTTAAAAAATTATTATAAACTTTTAATGTATTTTATCATCAATAAGTTA
>OZ038480.1:109490863-109538363 GCA_964036315.1 Acanthosepion esculentum | reverse complement strand
TTGGTAAAGAGAAAAGGTGTTATTTTCCAGCATGACAATGCAAGGGTACACTGGCAAAACAAAACAAAAAAGAAAGATATCATCCTTAGGATAGGAGGTTTTTTCACATCCTTCATACTCACCAGATTTCGTCACCTATAAATTTTAATTTGTTTCGATTCCAAGAACATTTTGTAAGTGGCAGAGCAGTCAGAAACAAATAAGTTGAAAACATCCTTTTAAAATACGTTAAACCTGAATTCGAAAATTTCCCTTCTCGTGGGGCTGAAGTTGTTGACAAGGAAGGTTATTACATTGGGGATTATATTTAAATAAATTTAAATTAAACTGATTCTTATATTCTTTCTGGTAAAACGTAATCTTCCGTACTCCCTAATACATTTATATATACTGTAAAATTGCTCAGAGCACTGAACATGACTTGTTGTTCGCTAAATTTAATATTCTTCATTACAAGGCCCCAAATGTAGGATGCGCGTGAAGTGTAAAATACGTGGTGAGGATTAGAACCCGTTATTCAGTGTTAACTATCACCCAGACTGTTTTCACAAAAATATGTTTTTCATTGATTCGCAATACTAGTTCTAGTGGGTTAAACAACGTCGACCTTCGTCAATAATGAGATGGGTGACCAGTTGGAAATATCAGGTACTGTAAGCTTGGATGTGCGGGTGGTGTAATGGATAACGGCTCATAATTAGAGATCGTAGAGCCGAGTTCCATTTCAAGTCAATTTGATTATATTCTCTTACGCGCAAATACTCTTGGTAAAGGTATGAATCCACCTCTTCTCTTCTAATTAGTGGGACTTGTGTGATAGATTACTTTTATCTCATGAAAATATTCTTACAATTTAAAATATATATTCTAGTTTTAAATACCCTATTAAAAGATTGATAAACCATAAAAAATAAATAAATCATTGATTCGCAATGTTCTAGTTTTTGGTTGTTTGTTCAGCAGCACATCAATCTTTATGGGTTATTTAATGCTGTAATCTAAATACTTTGTCAGTTCAGTTATGTGCCATGCGTGATACACAATTAGACGATCATGTATCTTTCGATACATAACTGATGAAGCAGATTTTTTCCCGCAGTAGGTTGCCATTTCTTTCTGCCATCAAAGGCTATAGAATCCGGCCTGTCCTGCTATAAGAAAAGGATTCATACCTTTCCCAAGGGTTGTAATGGATTCGACTGGAATTCGAACTCGGTTCTCCGATTGCTTAATCCGAGCCGCTATCCATTACTCCACCGTACTTCCTTATATTTTGTACGCGACTTTATTTTTTGAGGTAATAATGTTTTAGTGATAGCAATTCTTGTTAATTAACCCATAAATTAGGGAGAGGGGGATTGATACCTTTTCCAAGGGTATTTGCTTGTGAGTATAATGAACCCAACTGAAATTGGAACTCGGATCTCCAATTAACAATTTCGAACCATTATCTATTACGCCACCCGTACATCCAAGCTTACAACACTGGTATTCCGAAGCGGTCACCCATACTAACCAGGCTCGACGTTGCTTAACTTCAGTGATCGTACTGGAACCAGTGTTTCAAAGTGATATGGCCGTAAGCCGCAAAGTCCTAGGAAGCATAGAAAATGCCATCAATGGCCAATGTATAATAATTCCCAACATCTGCTCTGAGAAAATAGCATTCAATTTGCAAGTACACAGTAATTATTTTCAGCCTCCAAAATATCACCAGTGTGTATCCTTTAATCTACCCCTCTCACTAGGCAGTGAAATGTGGGATAGAAGATAGATCCCTACTCACCCAACTACAATGCAGATCAAGGCTCTCCGCAGATATTCTCCTTTGTAGTTCTCAGCAGCGTTAGCCGATTTATCATCCCTTTTTGTCCCCGCTGTGTCCCCCAATCGCAGAAACTCGTTAGGTGGTTTACTCACTGTTTCCCTCTCTGTTGCCTACAATATGTCATGTGAGCTTCAAATTCGCCAAGCTCACTTTCCTCATTATGTGCCCCAGAAATTTCAAAACTTTCTTCTTTTAATTAAGTGTCCTTTTACTTTCCATTTTCCTTAAAACTTCCTCGTTGTTTATATGTTCCGTCCATGGCATTCCCAGTATCATTCTGTAGAATCACACGTCTTTTGCTTAAAGTCCTTTCTTTGTCTATGGGGGGAATTGTTCAGCATTCATTGCCATATAATAGGGTTGGTATTACATTGCAGTTCAACACTCTCTTTTCTTCGTTTGTAACGAAATCGTCCTGTCCCTTAATACTTTGCTTTGTTTCTGGAAGTCATCTTTCGCTATTCTATTGCGCCTTTGGATTTGTATGTCACATTTTGTTATCTGTTACTACTCTAATTAAATTTCAGCCTACTAGAATGGCTTCAGTGACTGTCCCGCACCAAAAGACGATGATGATGTTATTAGTTCATTTCAGTAAAGATTACAAATAACTCCCAGTAAGGATTGAACTCACACCACTGCGAGAACCACATGCTAACCATCACGTTACGTCAAACACACTGAGTGTTCTAACGTTTGACAAAGATCTGGTTAATGTTTTAATTTGTTCAATAGTGTTGTAAACTATAATTAGTTAGAAGTATTCACTACTATTTCTCTAGTAGTTTAGCCTTCAAGGTAAGGATTAATGGTATCTACCTGTTCGCCCACGGCGCAACCGGATGTGGCACAATTTCGAGGCCTAAAGTGCATCTCTCAGCCAAATCGAACAAAAATTCCCAAGCCTCTTTGGCTGCGGATAATAAACCCAATCCCCTCCCGATTGAAAGGTACTACCTGGGGGCAAAGACCACTGTAGCTTGGGCTAATCTTCAAAGAATACGATCTCAACCAAAAAGGTCAAGATTAGTTTAACCTCCAGTTGTATCAGTTGTATCAACTGCTATTTATGTGGTGAAAATTTGCATGTCTACAACAAATAGAACAGAGTCATTTTTATTAAGATTTTTTTTTTATAGATGATTGCCAGACAAAAGTTGTTGAACCAAACTCCTGAAAGAATATTATGTACGCAGTGAAACCAGCCCGATATATTAACCGGGCACTCTTTTAAGTGTATTTCAGAATATTTGCTTTCGTTTTTATTTTTTATTTATTTATTTTAGATGGTGGGTGAGTAATTCCGCGTAATTGGGCTCAAATCATCTCATCACACGCCCTTCAAAATGGCTAACAGCCCTATACTCTCCTGACGCCAGCTCCCAGCTTTCGCCTCTACGGCAATAAATCATCATGAAATCAAAATTACACCGACATCCGGTTGCCAGTAAAATAAGAAATATTAAAACGAAACAAAACAAAACGAAAAACAAAACAAATACTGTTTTAAAAAAATAGAATAACAAAAAAAGTTCTGTTTTAATGAGAATAGTATCATCGTATCAGACCGTCTTTTCTTTAAACTTCGGTCAATGTAAACAGGGTTAAACACCATTAGTCAAAACTAGTTAAAACGAAGAAAATTCTACTTCTAATCGGAAAGAGACAGTTGAAATTTCTGGGAAACATAAGGAGGAAAGACGGCTTGGAGAATCTGGCACTCACAGGATATACTAAAGATTAAAGGGACACGGAGAAACAGCGAGTAGCCTATCTAATGCCCTTGCGTAAGTGGATGGCAGAACAGGAACTGGAAGACATAGTAAGGGGACAAAAGATAGGAAAATACAAGAAGGCGACAAGTAGCTAAGACAAAATCTACAACTGGCTAACGTTTTACATGAAGTGGATATTGAATCAATTGCTGGGTTTGCTACTAGGAAAGTTGGTTCACTGTGTCGTGCTAGACAATTTTTCTCACTGGAATTTATCTTGCACATTCTATAAGTTTACAATTTCTTCTCGATACATTTATAATTGCTGCCACATCTGATCTGGTGCTTCTGCCATGTAACTAGTGATCCTTGACAAAAACGCCAAATAACAATCTGTAATGTCGACTGTCCTGACCTGGCATCTTGGCTTCAGTTACTTTTCCACCGCCTTAACCTAGGTTGTCAGTGCCTTTTCTATAAATATTTCATGATAGTTGTTCTAATGAGCCCTTCCTTTTTGGTACCTCGACTTCACGAATTTAAGCGCAGTACTAGATTGGCAGCTAGGTCTCATAATTTTACACTTGAAATTACTAGATGCAACCGTAAGTTCTATTCTAATAGTTTTTTCTCTTGTATTCTCTGTCTGTCTGTCTGTCTGTCTCTCTCTCTCTCTCTCTCTCATCTTCTCCTGGCCAGGAGGCGAATTGTTTTTGAGTCCAGGGATAAAAGAAATAAAGATAATTTGAACTCATCTAGTTTTATTAACGTTCATGTCGACATGATCTATATATCCAGTGGGAGTTGGGGTTGTTCCTACTCCACTTGGGGGTCGTTCCAGAAACGAAAGTAAATACGTCTACATTGTTTGACAGTTAAGAAACAACTCTCTGAAAACCCTTTCTCTATAGCTATCATTCACACGCTGGCGCAGCCAATCAAAATCAACTTCCTTGTTTAGTCTTCCATCTGACCTCAACGATCAACTTCAGAGAGTTCGAGCAGAGATACCATTCCCCCTAAAAATAATAGTCTGCTAACCTATTATTTAACACTCCCCTCGCACTTCTCACACGTGGAACTCTATTCCGGTTCCTTGATTTTCTGTCTACTACGACCTTCAAAGGTTTAAATGCAATATCAGACGTCATCTTCTGTCTCCTTGAATCCTGGTCTTTTATTATTTCTCTCTCTCTCTCTCTCTCTCTCTCTCTCTCTCTCTCTCTCTCTCTCTCTCTCTCTCTCTCTCTCTCTCCCCTTATAAATGTCATTTCGGTTTCTCACTAACCACTTACGTCTTAGTGGCCGTATCGCCTTGTTTGGGTTCATAAGCGACAGAACATTCATAATAAATAATACGAAGACATAAAAGTAAGAATACTTGCGACATATTAGGTAATTTGTAAACTGCTTTTTATTTAAGAATTTATTTGACGTCCAGAGATTAATATATCTGCTTATAAAGTTAGTAAGCTGCTGATAAGAAGAAAAGACTTGAGGCAACAGAAATGTGGTTCTACAAATGGATGCTGAGAATACCATGAACTGAACATGTAAGCAACGTCGAAGTAGAGAAAATAGAAACAACATGGATACTTATAAGTAGCATAAAAAAAACAACAGCTGAAATTTCAAAGCTCATAATGAAGAAAGAAAGCTTAGAAAATTTGACACTCACATGGCATATTGAAGGCAAGAGAGACAGAGGAAAGCAGCGTATAACTTACCTAGCGAGTTTATGTAAATGGTTTGCAGAACAATGTTATGGAGAGATAGCGTAGACAGAATTTAATAAGACCTTTAAAAAACAGGAAATTGTGGAGAGCTATGATTGCACTACGTCCTGAAGGGACACAGCACAGAGAAGAAGAAGAAGAAGAATTTGATGTCAGTCCGATAAATACATACAGATTTCATACTATTTTAAAATTCAATACATTCGCACATTTACAAAATATGCGAAGCACACAATATCAAATGCTTCTCTATTGGGAAGAGATGTTAGAATAAGCCAGAGCATATATTAAATGCAAACCGCCTGCGTGCAGATGAAAAATAAACTGAATAACTATACAAAAACAGAAAGTTGCGTGAGACAAGGATGCACCTTTTCCCGAAATTCAGTTAACTTCTACAGCAACCCTATCCTAATGGAACTGGAGAGCCTCCCAGGATTTATTGTCGGTGGGCGTAATCTTAACAATATAAGATAGGCAGATGAAATTATGTTTATGGCAGATTTCTTGTACCCATACAAAAAGTATGTATGATTTCACTACTACTAGTACTACTACTATTATTATTATTATTATTACTATTATTATCATCATCAAATATCACATCATTAATAATACAGTCTAGTCGTAACGTTTTGATACAAGTGTTATAATTTACTGGTACGTCTATTATGATTTGACAAGTCTGAGATATTATTTCAAAGCCGCTGAAGGTCTATCTTGAAATAATGTCTCAAACTCGCCACATCACAATAAATATACCCTCAAATTATAACACATGAATCAAAAGTTAATAATAATAATAATAATAATAATAATAATAATAATAAGAAGAAGAAGAAGAAGAAGAAGAAGAAGAAGAAGAAGAAGAAGAAGAAGGAGAAGAAGAAGAAGTTGTACTCACAATGACTGCTCACACATTACGAAAAGCTTTATCTATGTAAAATGTGTGTGATCTTACAATACACACAGAGAGAACAATCAAAGCTCATGGTCCAGACATCATGATCAAAAACAACAAAAAGAGAGTGCGCTTGCTTATTGACATGACAGACCCTGCCGATTGTAATGTATCTTTAATGATCTTCAAAAGAAACTATCAAAATACAAGAATCTTAAAGTGGAAATCTCAAAAATGAGGTACATGAGGACATCAACAGTTCCAGTTGTAGCTGGAGCCCTCGGATTGATTGGAAAAAGTTCCAATAGACTCATTGAAGGGATTCCTGGTAGTCTATGCCTTAAAGAAATACAAAAATTGTACTCATAAGTACAGCCCACGCCTTACGAAGGGCTCTATTTATGTAAAATATGTGTGATCTTTTTTTTTTCTAAATGCTCAGTAGAAAATGCCATGATCTCATCAATGAATTTAGGTCTCTGGTTGGACCCGGAAAGAAATGAGTATACACCAGAAATCAATAGAAATAATAATAATAATAATAATAATAATAATAATAATAATAATAATAATAATAATGAAATCATACATACTCTACAGATGGTTACAAGAAATAAGCTTTAGAGTAAAGGTCTGAGAAAAAGATTCTTTTCATAAATTTTATTAGAATATTTTTAGCTAAAGTCACTTGATATTCATTTCTTGCCTGCTATTTTTATTCTTAATTTTATATTTTTTATAGCAGATATGACATCGTAATTCTTCGACTATTGGTATACAATGTTGTTCAGTAATTTAGAATGATGGTGTCAGAGTTGGAATAAAAAAAACAATTGAAATTAAGACAGAAAGATACCAATCGAGAAATGAATACCAATTTACCTATTTGATTCAAATCTATTTGACTATTCAAAGACTTTCTTGTTGTGGGCGCGAGGATTTTTTTATAATCTCTTTCTTTCCTCCTCAGTTTGAATATATATATATATATATATATATATATATATATATATATATATATATATATATATATATAAGAATAGTTCAAAAGTAAAGCAGATATTTTCATACAGTGCTCAACATTAAAAATATTAAAAAAATATTAATGTTAAAAATAGAGCATAGATAATGAGACAAAGTTACTTAACTGTAAATATCAATCTTTGATATTGTTTCCTCGACTTTGAAGTTTCTTGTCGAAGTCGGGAAACGTACATTGATATTTACAAGTAACGTTATGCATATATATATATATATATATATATATATATATATACATATATATATATATATACTAATATTCGCTCAATACAAGGCTCAAGAGCAATTCAAAGTAGACGGTTACTGCGTGGATTTATATTAACGTAAGAAAGAACAAGATTTAAGAGTTTAGAGCGGAAGTAGACTTTAGAAGGAACTGGAAACCCAATCCTAAAGAAGAAACAAGCGATAAACCTCTACTCCTGTTCAAAATACGTGGGATTTGTGTGTGTGTGTGTGTGTGTGTGTGTGTGTGTGTGTGTGTGTGTGTGTGTGTGTGTGTATGTGTGTGTGTGTGTGTGTGTGTGTGTGTGTGTGTTTATTGTAAAATGAAACTTGCTAATGTAAAAAAAAAACAGATACCAATTCAAAAAAAGAATATTTAAAAGAATTTGGCATAATTTGAAAAAGGCAGTAAAGACCAACTACATATTTAATTCTTGCAACTTATAAAGTCTCGCTTACTTTGGTACAAGCTCACAAGTTTGGGACACCAACTGACGATCGATTTCACTGTTCAGTCGTAATGGTCAACTGGACAACCTTACAAATCACACCCTGAAGCACTTCCAGTTATTAAATTTTACTTTGGCACAAGACCACAATTTCGGGAGGAAACTGGTAAGGATTGAACTCGTAACTCAATATTTATAACAAACCCGTTAACTCAATAGTTATAACAAGCTCGTTAACCGTGACATCACACCGAATCGCTCGCTCGCCTTTACTTTTAGGTAACATCAGCGCACCAATCACGAAAAACTGTCATACATGAACAAATTCATCAATTATTTCGCATTTTCCTTTCGTCGCTTCAGTCTGACTGTTCTTCTTTCTTAACCACCTTAATTGTATTTTATTATCTCTTTTACCCAAATGAATTTTTTTTAATAGTTTTTATTTCTTTTTTATGTTTTTATTCCTTTGTTTTGTTTTTCGTTTGTAGATTTATTTTAGAATAAACAGTAAATTCATGAAACTGTGGATTATAGCGAACATTAGATGCATGGTTTCACATGCATATGATAAAGTCTAATTTATAAAATAAGCGCAATAACTAATAATAAAACAGAATAATTATAACAATATAGTGTAATAAAGATTATGTGATGGGTAAAAGGTTCGTTCTTACTTCAAATATTATTAGGCACAATAAGAGATTAACAATAAATAATAACAAAATAGAATAATTATAACATTATAGTGAAGGTACCTCCGCAGAAACGGGATATCTAAGGTTTAAAATTAATTTTTAAAAACGAAAAATCTTTCTTGAAGCTTTTATTTTAGATTAAATTTAATATTTCCAATAAACAAATTCCGCTTGCTGTTTTCCAAAAATAATTTAAATTGACTGGAATGATTTTTAAGATTGAAATTGCTAAAATAGCTGATTTTAGTGCCATTTTTCATCACAATGTAATTCTCTTTATTAAAAAAGTCTTTCGAAAATAAAATATTCAGAAAGAGTTGGATGAATCTAACAGTGATTATGAAGGTGTTTGGAGTGATCATTAGTGATGGCAACGTCATGCTTTCATTCATCTTCCCACAGGGCCTCAGACTCAACACGGAGACCTACATCAAGTACCTTGAGGAGGTAGTGCTGCCCTCGGTTAAGAAGGTGATTACTGGAGGACCCTATTTCTGGCAACAGGACTCTGCACCATGCCAAACAAGAAGAAGAACCCAGTCATGGCTGTAGGCAATTTCTGTGACTACATCACCACTTACATCTGGTTACCTAACTCCGCAGACTGCAACCCTCTTGATTACTATGTGCGGGGCGCAGTTGAACAAGAGACAAAAAAAACTCCTTCTAACACCAAAGATGAACTAAAGATTTTGGCTGCATTCATCAACTTAAACAAGAAGACCGTCCAGAAGAGTTGTAGGAGATTCTGGGGTCGTCTGAAGCCAATGGCGATTTTCAGTATGTGTCTATATTTCTGAGATGAGGTAGTATGTATACTATTTACATTATTCGGGCTATAGTCCTCATCTTTGTCGCCATAATTATTACAACGTTTTCGGATCTAACCAACGCCTTCATCCACTATGCCATGTGTCCTTGAGGACATCTGTGTATGAATTTCTGGGTATTATAAACCTAATGTCTTCAGTGACAGGACCCAAAGAGTGTGAGTTCAATAGTCGGTTAAGGCAGTGGAGAATTTGGAGAAGGGAATTAACAGGAAATAACTGATAACTGACATCCATTAAACATGGCACGTGGAACTAGAACAGTCTACCCCAGTGAGCGAAATAAAGGGTTCAGTTCAACATTCCAACCACCTGAAGAAGGCTGGAGCGTACAACGGCCGAAACGTTGTAATAAATATGGCGACAAAGATGAGGACAATAGTCCGAATAATGTAAATAGTGAATGGCGATTTTATTGAATAAATTTACTCTTTAGTATTTTAAGAATTTTTTTTTTTTTTGTAATTTTGGTAAATATATCTGTTAGAATGAGATGCCAATGTTATTTTCATTTTTGCGTAATTTAGACGATAATTTATCCATCGCACACTGTAATTTTTAACTACCCACTTATCTTAAAAATGTACCAAAACAGTCTCCGTAATCTAATGTTTTATTGAATTTTAGGTAATTTGACTTTAAATTTACTATAGTTTTCGCTCTTATATTTTGATAATGTCGTGTATGGACGTCCGTATTTATAAACATCGGTATGTTTATACACATAAAAAAAATTCTAAATTCTTTTAAAAATATTGATGGTCACTAAATTGTAATAAGCTTTTCTAGTTATGATTAGTAAAGATAGTTTTTACTTAATAACAATATCACCTAACTGGGACAAATTAAGACAAAATTTTAAAAGATTTAAAACTTTATAAGTTATTATAATTAAATTTTAAAAAATAAAAACAATTTCTGTGAAACCTCTTTATTCATCGAATTTTTTTTTTCTTAAGACAATAGTTTCTATAATATATCTTATTCTTAAAAGCAATTAAAAGCTTTTATAATTGAATAATGTCTTAGTTTTATTGCATTTTTTATTTTAAGATTCAGGGCAGATTTTCATTAACTGAGGATCCTGTTTTGCAAAATTAAATTGATGATTTAAATTCTAGAAAGAGTTCTGATTTAACTAATATAAACATCAAGCCGATCAAAATTTAATTTCTCGAAATTTCATAAGATTAAATTAGTGGGTTAACAGATTTTTTAAAAATTACCAAGAAAAAAAAAGAAACATTTCTAAAATAATTTAATTCATATGTGAATAAGTCATGAAAGTTTAATTAAAATCCAACAATTATTTAATTTTTGAAGGAATTTTCAAATCAATGAATTTTTCAGCGTAAAAATGACACTAAAATTTACTATACTAATCTTTGCCCACCCCTCCAGGCTGACGCAAAAAAAAAAGTTTTAAAAAATTTCGAACGTCCTAAAATGATAAAAAAAAATATAATTTAATAATCAAAAAATCCTTTTGTCTTTCTTCTTAATAATAATATAAAGATTTTGACGATAAAACTTTTTTAAAGTTTTAATTAACCATTTGAGCCCTCGTTCCTGAACCCTTCTGCCTGAGGTCCTGAGTCAAAGTTCGCAAATAATTGGTATGTAATGTTTCACGGTATCGTTACAAGTGTTTACCCACCGTTCAGCTGGTGGCTGAGCATTATGTCATTTTTCTCTACCACCGGTAAAGGGGTGGTCAGGGCTCAAAAGGTTAAGTTTGAGGCATTTTTCATCATGGTATGTTAAGATATCTAGCTACCCACCCACGAGGGTTGCATTTGGCACAAGGTCCATCATGGTATGTTAATATATATTAGCGAACAGTGGAGGTGATGGATGTCATGTGACCAACAGAAGCTTCTTTCTTACCATCGCATATTTAGCATAGGTTTTTGTTTTCTTTCTTTATTAAGCTTAACCCAAGAACACTAACCATGGGTATATAGTATCCAGCGCAAATTTTCATATTTTTAATTACAATTTTCAGTACCTAATTTTCTTACTTAAATAATATGTTTTTCAGTTCCTATTAATGTTAACTGAAAATACAAAGTTTGATGTGCCTGCATGTAAAATATTTCAAATAAAGATTTATATTTAATTTTTTTTTTATATATTTTCAAAATCGGATATGATATACCCATGGTTAGTAGTGGTGTAACTTTAATTGATGGTTAGTCTTCTAGGGTTAAATCATTTTTACATAAAGAACGCATTTTTTCGTTTCTCTTTGCCATATCGGAAACGTCAACATGACTACAATTGTGTTTTGGGGCCATTTAGAGACAGTATAAGCACATTTTGAAGTTGTCCGAATTTCTTAGTTGAAATTTTGTTCGTGTTAATATTTGATTAGTTTTTCTTTTCAGTTTTTTTTTTTTTCTTATCGCAACGTTCAGCTCATTTTCATATTCTTCGACCGTTAAATGGAACGGAAAAAAGGGGGAAAATTTTTTCCACTAATGCGATAAAAGCTAACAGTAAGAAAGAAAAATATAAAACATTTAATAATAACCATATTTGTGGAAATCTGTGAGAAATGAAATTACACTCCTTGCTTTGTAAAATTTGGGCATAACCTACTACATTGTTATTTATAGTGGTTCTTTTTATGCAAGTGATTGCTTTAATCTGGTTCAGGGCCAGAATAATGGAGACCCCCAATGAGAATACAATAATTGTCATAGTCTGCTCCACTAACCTTTTTAAGTATTTATTTTATTCTGGCAAAGGAGGTTTTAACAAGTTATCATAGCAACTAGGTTTCAATGATTTACTATTGAATTCAATTATGTGCCATGCGTGATACACGCTTAGTCGATCATGTATCTTTCGATATATGACTGACGATACATATTTTTTTCCTACAGTATAGCGAGATGTAATCGTCTCTTCTATTCTGACAGTTTTTTTCCAAGATTCAGATTTCTTGCTTCCCCGCCACCTACAGTCTTCAAATACTTAAATGCAACATCAGTCGCCATTTTTATTGAATCCTTTTCCATTATTGTCTTTTTCCTTCACTTCTCCTAACAAACATCTTCTCAATCTCTTTCATTCCCTGTAATACCCTACAACGACCTAGTGACATTGTCACCTTGCTTGGGGTGAAATGGTTAGGACAAAAATAATAATGGTTTGCAATAGTAATATCTGACTGCACACTTCTGAGTATGTACCTATAGCTAATCCCTGTTGCAGACGCCTGCTCAAGCACATTTGTGTTTCTTCAATTCTCACAAAGCCAACCAGTGGCTTTTTTTTACTGCAACTATGCTTATTGGACCTTAATTATAGTTGTTAAGAGAAAGCGGATAAAAAGACGTGATCAGTCGATGGACAAAGCCAGTATGTTCAAAACCTCAGTCACGATGACTTGTGACTTAGTGTTAATACAAGCATCGACGTCATCCGAATAAATTCGTCTACACATTTTCGCTCACAATCTTTATTCTTTTTATACTACAGTCATTTTCTATTCATTGTTGCCTGACAAACGACGGACACATAACTCACTAAGTTTAAAAATTAGCGCCATATTTTGATTTTAACAGTAAAGTCTAAATAATGATAAAAAGAAATAATCGTACAAAATGGTTGCAGTGTACTGATGTAAAAACTGGTGTAAACGTCCAACTATCTGTCCTCCATTTTTATGAGTCACGGTCACGAGCTAGGTTGCGCCTAAAAAAAATATCTTGTCTCTTTTTGGTAAACTTGCGAATGGGAGGTAAAAAGCAAACGCCAATGTTCGCATTGATGCATCAAGGTCTTTTCATTATGAGTAGGAAAATGTAATATTATCTCACATTATTCGAAAGAAAAAAAAGGAAACATTTTAAAAATATATTTCCCTGCATCGCTACAGCGTGTAACTTATTATGCTGATTTTTAAAATAATAAACAAAGTTCTGATAGTTTATTGTTTGTGATTTTATTACCTTTTTTTTTCCTTTTACGCGTTTCTACGATTGTCTTTCCTGTCTTTCTTAAATTCTAATTTGTATTGTCCAACCTATTTCTTTAAACAATACCTTATTACGCTTGTGCTGGAGTCACCTCTTATCTTAGTGGGGTGGTTGTAAAAGTGTAGGCAACGATGTGGTTTGAATGGCAGAAACAAGTCATAAATATCTAGGATGGAGAGTAAAAATGGTTCAGAGACCTTCTCGAAGAACTTGATTTAAACATATTTAAAATATTATTATTATTATATTAGCACTCAAGTCATATCTATACTCAGACGATTCAGGATAAGGTAATGCTTAACGAGCAAATCTGCCATAAGCTTTACCATAAATATTATGCCCCATACTTGTGGTTTTGTGCAAAAGTAAGCTAAGCATAGTAAACCACAATTCCTACGCACGTAGAAATAACATATGCATGAAAATTATATATGTGTGTGTGTATGTATGCGTGTGTGTATGCGTGTGTGTGTATCTGATTGAATAAATTACATACATTATATCTGCTTATTTCTATCATAATCCTTTCATATTCACGAATATTTTTCCGTATATTACAATTAAATAAGGCAAGAAATGCACAGAACCTGGCGGTTAACTACTAAAAAACTAAGAATTATTATTATTATTATTATTTCGGTCTCGCATTTTCCATCCTCTGTTATGACACTTCCTAGATATTTAAACTTCCGCACCTGCTTGATGTGGACATTACCAATTAGTAACTCACAATTTGGACTTTTGCCGTTGCTGATGACTATAATTTATCTTGGAGTTGATGGTTAGGCCGTTCTTCTCGCTTTCCTTTACTACCTTCTCTAGGAGTTCCTGTAGTTTTGTCAGCCATCAACATGGTGTCATCTGCGTATCTTATATTGTTAAAATAATGCTCACCGATAATAAATCCTGATAAGGTCTCCAATTCCCTTCGGATGGGCTCGCTGCAGAGAGATGTTACTAAAAGTAATATATATATATATAAATATTACTTTTGTTAACAAACACACAAACATATCTCTCTCTCTCTCTCTCTCTCTCTCTCTCTATCTATATATATATATATATATATATATATATATATATATTATCATCAAAACAATAAAGTATTCATTTATTTACTGAATTTGTAACATCAACCTGAGACATTAAAAATACATAATTATATTAAACATGATAATAACTAATTATTTATCATTATAAAAACTTGTCGGTCACATTCCATGAAACATATTTAAAAGAAAGATTGCTTCCCAAATATACAATATGTGAACATATCTATCTATCTATCTATCTATATATATATATATATATATATATATATATATATATATATATATATATATATATATATATATACACATATATATATATATATATTAATTCATAATAATATATATATATATATGTATGTATGTTAAAATATAGTTTCAATGTATGATATATTTATCGTTTAAAGTGCACAATATTAGGAATAGAGTGTATGTAAATATAAAAGTGGATATTGGAATCAACACCCAGAGGTGACAGACTGTTTCATGATAAACACAATAACTATATTTAACATGAAACAGACTGTCGTCTCTCGGTGTTGAATTCAATGCCCACTTCTATATACATACGTAAATATATATATATATATATATATATATATATATATATATATAAATTATGAATATATATATTCATATATATAGCTCTATCACTGATATTAATTAAGCACTTTCCAATAAGTACCGCTCCTATATAATATATATAGAAAAACAAAATACATATATATATTATACATATACATAAATACGTATATATATGCGCACACACACACATTGATATATATATATATATATATATATATATATATATATATATATATATATAGAGAGAGAGAGAGAGAGAGAGAGAGAGAGAGTTAAAAAAAGTGAGATCTGCTTGATTTATTATTTTTCACTTTCCATTTAAAATCTCCCGCTTCTTTTTATTTTATTTAGGTGTTATATGCACATATAAACACACACACACACACACACACACACACACACATATATATATATATATATATATATATATATATATATATATATATATATATATATATATATATATATACATTCATTCATTTAATTTATGCCGCTTTCCATACGTTTCTTTTTTCCCCCTCCTCCTTTTTTATTTAATCAATGAATGAGACGATTGAGAAAGTGATGCCACGTGACCCTATTAAAATACAAAGAAAGAGGAGGATGCAATTCCTCATGGAATAACAAAAATAAAGATTAGTTGGCAGGCGAGAATCGTATCCGATTTCGCCATTCTCCAACAAGGACACAAACCACAAAAACCACCGAGAACCTCCGTACACCTCTTCACCAAACCAAAGTAAACCTCCTACCATGTTGTTCTTACAAAAACCCACGGCCAACTATTATATTATTTACTACCATTTTATTTTTTATTTTAATACTTATAATTCTGCCAACACCTTCTTTCCGGAGACAAAGAACTAAGAGTATTCTTCTATGGATATATATGTATATATTGTAGGTATAGCGGGATTTTAAATACTTATAAAACAGAAATATATGCCAAGGTGCCTCTATAACATATCTCAATAGAATCAACCTTTATTTCTTTCGAGGTGGTATTGCTTTATCCAATTACGGCGTCTATTGATTTACTGCTCATATTCAGCAACAAAACAACTAAATCAAAACCTGTAAAACATGAAGTCGTCGAAAGAGGTATTCCAAAAGTTAAGCATGGTGCAGGGACACGGAAAATTCGTTAGAAACAAATAAAATAGTGCTGAAGAAAAATGGAGGCAGTAGAAATGTGTATCTACAGACGGATACTGAGCGAGTAATCAACAAGGAAGTCTTAAAGAAAATGGCAACAGAAAGAATATATACTCAGAATCAGGAAGAGACATCTGAAATTCCTTAGGCGTTGAGGAAGGAGGGCTTGGAAAACTTAACCCTCACAGGGTATATTAAAGGCAAGAGGGATAGGGTAAGGCAGGGGTCTTTCCCCCCGAATTCTTCTGGAGGGATTGGCAGAGGAGTAGAAGTTGGGTTTTTTTCCCGTCGGGATGGATCCTGCAGATGTAGTATCTGTTCCGTACCAGATGCCTTCTCTCCTCCCTTGCTTTCTCCCCACTGTTGTGTGACATCTGTTACGTAGTGGTGGTATGACCGGCTATGACTAGCTTTGACCAGCTTAGACAAAAAATGATCAGCTAAGACCAGCTTAGATCAGCGACACGAGTGGAAGCACTCGAGTCCCCATGTTAAAAACCGACCTTGTGTCACAACCTGACAATGGATGGTTAATCTCGGGATAGGGGAAAACAACGAGCCACTTACCTAGCGAGCTTGCGTGAATGGATGGCGGAACGAAAGACATGATCGCCGATATCATGAAGGGATGTAGCACACGGAAGTAGAATTTATTTCTTTGCATTTCCAAGTTTGCATCTCGTATTGTGCTCCTCCAATCTCTGCATGTTATGCTTTCCTCTTTCTAGGTTTGTTAATCTAGCCCATCGACCATTAGTGTCCTCTTGGTCTTTCTACCAGTACCTTGGCCAACATCAGAAGCCAGCAGCAAATTCACCAAGTAATTATCATCGAGGCCAGCCTCGCTTGGTCTATCCGTCGGGTACGACCCATCCATTGCAGGTGATATCCGATGATTAGGTTCCTTATGCTCTGGCTGTTTGAGCATCTCGATGTTCGACATGCTTTTCTTCCCAACTGATGTTAAAAATGGAACAGAGCCGTCTTTGGTAGCATGCCACGCACATTGTAGCAAACCACCCTCATTTCCAGGACCAGCGCGTATTATCCTTCAACCTGAGGCTTTGTGACCCTCACTATCTTATCAACATTTGATTTTTTTTTTCTACCTACATTTATATACATTACAAAATAAACAAAGCACAACTATTATAGAATGAAAAAATTTCGCGAATTCAGGAGCATTTTTTTTTTCGTCCAAATCCGTGAATTTGTTTTGCTCATGCTAAATCTCGAAAAAAAAATCACTATATAAAATTCGCTACTTTTTATTCATATGTGTTAAAATACTTCAAACTTTTAACAAGAAAATTCTCAGGTTGATGTTAAAAATTGCCGCCAAACATTGTTGATTTATTTAAGATGGAATGATCTATTATGACATGTCTGTAAATTGTATTTAGATACAGTGTACTTATTTAAAAATTTTCTAGGGGAATTATTCACCTATATTGCATATGATCTATTATTGTAGATGACAATAAAACTTACACTTTATATGAATACTACCTTATGAAAATTGAGATGTAGTAGAGTGGGGATCTAGTAACAGATTTAGTGGGAAATACGATCCCCTTGCACCGACCTGCTCATTTCCTTCGTATTCCATTGGTGAGATGCAAGTTCCATTCGAGCAGTTTCTTTCCATTAGTCGATGCTTTGTGGAACCGACCTCCAAGAGGATGCTTCCCCGACCACTACAATCTTAACCTATTCAAGTCCAGGGTTAATCGTTATCTTCCCCACATATCCCCATAAACTACGTATCTTACTTTGTAATCTTCTACCTCAAGTGGCTCTTGAGCCGTGTACAGTGTGAACATCATTGTAAAAGATTATCTCTTTAGATTCCTGAGTTTCGCGGCTGTAAAGCACGCAGTTCTTCGAGTATACAAGAGAGCTGATATTACCACTACTTTGTTGACCATGATGTTTCGGTTGGAGAATACACTTGGTGGTCAGATTCCCATAATCGGCATATGCAGCTTAGTTTCGGTGGTCAACGTCTTTGACGTGGAAACTACCAAGATATGAGGAATGGTCTACCTGTTCAATTGGTTGGTCATTTATGTGGATGTTAAAGTAGTCATTGCCTGGGAATGTTAAGTACCAATCAGGTAACACTCGGTATTATAAAAAGTGTTTAGTGCCTGAAAGAGAGCAACTTCTATTATTCTGGTTTTGATTCCTGCTTATCAAGCGTGAATTTTCGCACATTAATTTGAATTTCCTCATGGAGACTCCATTTTTATTAGACGTAATCCAAGCTCTGGCCTAAATTTGTTAAACACGGCAACAGAACATTTTTAATGGAATACTGTCATTGTTATTAGTTAGGGAGATAAGAGCACGCCAAAAAAAGTGACACTGGGGTAAAAATATGCTGAGCTCAATATATTATTCATCATGACAACCAGTCTAATAATGATATATCATGTGCACGCACCACAGCCAAATAGGTGATATATAGCAACACGGGTGTAGATATAAGCAGTAAGCAGTATAAATGGGGCCCAGTTTGAAAGGGAGAGGACATTTCATCACCGCCGACTCAACACCAGAGATTCATTCTAGGGCTGCAAAATGTGCAAAGAAACCGAGATGAATTTTTCGGACAATTAATTGGAGGTCATCCCGCTCCCACTAAATTGAAGACGTATATGAAGGCAAATGAAAGAATTTTGCAGATTGTTTCTTCGTTTTCACAACGATCTCCAACTGAATATTACAAGAGAATTGCATACAATTTCAATGATGTATTTAAAAATGATCCTTAATAAATTACTTTTATTTGTTTTTAAAAATCCGACGAAAAACTGTCATAGTATGCATGTTGTTGAGTCGGCGGTGTTGAGCCGACGGCGTAAAGTTGAAAATAATGAGGCGTCCTGCACCCCAGTTAGAAATACCTTCAGGCTGGGTAAATCAATCTGCTAAGACGGTGTCACATTGAAGACTGCCAATTGATCTTGACTAACCCATTCTTGAAACTTAAAAAAATCTCTTAGCACCTGGGGCATTCATTATTATTATTATTATTATTATTATTATTATTATTATTATTATTATTATTATTATTTTATACTTTTGCATGCTCACACCAGATATTTAAGGAGTTGTTGCTGAAAACTGAGTATATGCCTTTCCCCTTTCATCACTAGCACTTTCTTCAGTGTAACTTTCACCCACTCATCAATGTTGCTGTCTATATACTCTCAGCTCTTACTCGAAATCCTGATTTATTCAATATTATCTTTAGTGTTTCTGGTATAGTACCTAGTGTTTAAGGCATTATAGGCACGACTGTAACCTTAATCTTCTACAGTTTGCATATCCCTCTGATGAGATCCTTTCCGTATTTTTTCCAATTTTTCTTTTCTTCCAGGTGAAATCTGTGTTCCGCCGGAACAGCCACATCCAGTACCTGGTAGGTTTTCTCTTTCTTAACGATAACAACTCTCAAATCCGGTTTCCTCCCCTGGATAAGGAGGTCGTCTCGATCTCAGTATCTCAGAGAATCTTTTTGGTTCATTCAGATACTATTTGTCTGCACAGCCAGAGAAGCCGTTTGTTTAGTTCCCAATGCATGACTGTTCCTACCCTGACGTATCTACGTTCATATTCCATTTGAACCAGCTTGCTGCACTCACTTGTAATGTTGTTTCCCGTTTGCATATTTTATTTCTTCATTGGAATGGCATTTATTGTTTTTCTCTATTTTGGGGGTGGGTGTTTGTAGAGGGAAAAAAATTGGAGGTAGATCAAAGACTAAAATAAGAAGCCGATCAAAAGATCGATTTTTGCTTTTAGTCAGGGCATATTTAAATTCATACTCAGATGCATTTATTCTGACCTGCAACAACGAGGGATTGCATTTCTTGTTTTAGGTGTACTCTGCGTATTCATATTGATGATAATCCTTCTGTTATCGCTTTTATCGTCCTCTTAAAATGTCTGCGAAACACTTATTTTCCCATTTCTTCCCAGTCGCGTTGATCACTATTCTCGTCTTTTTTTTTTTCTTTTTTGTTTCGTTTTTAGCTTTTGTGCTGTTTCGGGCAATTTTCATTATTATCAGCTCTCATTATATACAGCTGTCATTTTTTTTTCATAATTGTAATTCTGAAAAGAAAAAAAGAGCCAACATTTCTTCCTTGTATCTTCACTGTATTATTTGTAAAATCGACATCCCCCTTAAAGTATTGTGTATCTGCTATCAACTGCCTGAAATATCACTGGCGCCATCACTGTTAACGTTATGAATTACCGCCACATATCTGCCACTGTTATTTTCATTGTTGCTGCTTCCGAAATTTTCCGTCTGCTTGACACACGTAATGTATTAGAAATGCGCCCTTCCCATTGTCTTTTATGGAGTTAGTAGATTTTTGTTACAGGAAAGACCATCAAAAAAGAAAAAAGAAAAAGAGAAGCCAATAAATTTACCAGATTTAATGTAGGACACACTGTTCAAATTTAAATACAAATATTTTCTCATTATATTATTAGTATATAAGTTTGTCAAATGAAGTAATATTATTTTGTTTGAATTTATGAATGAGTGGATAACGGTAATTATAAATATAACTGTTCATTGATAAAAATATTCATTCATAATTATTCACATTTTGTGTTACTGTCGGTTGAAATTTATAAAATATTTTTAACACAGTTTTTTTTCGAAAAATAAGCTTCTCAACTCAAGCTTATTTTCATACAGATGGCATTTTCGTTATATTTTTTATTTTTATTTTGACTTGTTACGCTACTTTATAGATCACCTCGAGCGGACATTATACAAGGAAAATATATCAAAATTCATGATTAAGAGATACAGACTTAGTCTTAACTAAAAAAAAAAAAAGTATTCAGCTTTGAGTTAAAAAACAAAACAAAACATTAGATAGGTTGTGTTATATAGCAATAAAATGTCATTATTGAATTAAGTAGACCACGTAACCGTAGAGGAAACGCATATATGTAGGAAGTAGCTGGCGACTAACGATCGACATTTCTAGTCTATCCTC
The DNA here is from genome assembly GCA_964036315.1 of Acanthosepion esculentum. NCBI lineage: Eukaryota > Metazoa > Mollusca > Cephalopoda > Sepiida > Sepiidae > Acanthosepion > Acanthosepion esculentum. The sequence continues at coordinate 109,517,138 of OZ038480.1, read as the reverse complement.
TATTACTATTCGGATCACCATTTCTACTCTATCTTCTATTACTATACTATACGCTGTTCTCTATACTATTCACTATATTATTTCTCTATTCCGATCACTATACGGATTACTATTCGAGCGAGTATTATCGAGCAAGTACTATTAATGCGAGTGTTATTCGAAGGCGTTTGACACCAGTATTGTTCAACGGCGTACTATAGTTGTAACTACGATTACAAAATCTCTAATACAACGAGCATTACAAAAGTGACAATGAGTATTCGTTGACATCACAAAAGTGGCAACGGGTATTCGTTGACGTCACAAAATTTAGAATGAACGTCTACATTCAATGAAGCTAATGGTTATGAGAAAATTAGCCGTTTCCATACAATAAATATTCGGCATTCATTGACCAAGGATTTAACATTACTATCAGTTGAAATTTATGAAATATATTATAAATATAATATTATTTAAACGGTTTTTCTGGAAATGAGACATCTGTAGTTGGCTAAATGTTATATAACTCTTTCTCATATTGATGGGAGTTTCATTCCAAATATTTTGTTTTTGTTAGTGTGGAAACAAAACTCTTCTTATATGCCAGTTAATTCTAGGCAATATCCTCACAGATGAGTAAGAGATTGAGACAATGGAAATATGGGTCTACAGGAGGATACTGAGGATACTATGAGCAGAAGATGTGAGTAACAGGGAAGTTTTAAGGAAAATGGAACCAAAAAGGAGACATAGAAGGATAGGAAAAAGGAAAGGTAGTAAAAAAAGATAAATACTGCGCTAATACCTACAAAGGATAGGAAGTTGTGGAGAGTCATGATTGCTCATTTTTTCCTCTATTTTCATTTTCTTTCCTTCCTTCTCTTACTCTTTTTCTTTCTCTCTGTCTTACGCTTTTCTTTTTTCTATTATTTTTCATACTTCTCTCTTCTCTCTTCTCTCTCTCTCTATCTCTTACTCTTTTGTCTGTCTCTTTTTCTTACTCTTTTCTTGGCACTATCTTTCTTTTAGTCTTTTCTTCACTCTCTCTCTCTCTCTCTCTCTCTCTCTCTATATATATATATATATATATATATATATATATATATATATATATATTTGTTGTCTAAATTTCTCTCCCTGTTCCTTTTATCCCAGTTTCCCTCTCGATATTTCTCTTTGTTTTTCCATTTGAAAATCTCTCTCCTTTTATCTCCCTCCCACCTTTATCCCCTTTTTACAGCTCTCTATCTATCTATCTCTCTCTCTCTATATATATATATATATATATATATATATATATGCATTACTCTTCAAGTAAATTGAATTGAGTTCTCCGTGCCGCTTGCGTATATCGTATAAAAGTTAAAATTTCCTTCGTTTCTGCCGTGCGACGATGGCCTAGAGCTAAGATATCTATCGAATCAGTCGGGTTTGTATCCCGGCTTCAATCTATCGGACGTCTAGCCACACTGAGCTGTCGATGGATGACTATATATATATATATATATATATATATATATATATATATATATATATATATATATTTCTACTTTTATTCCACTCTTTGTATGTCTCGCTTTCACTCTGTTTATCTCAAGCCTGTTTTCTTTTTCTACCTTTTATATTTGTCCTTCTTTCTTTCTTTTAATCACTTTAACACAAATTTTTCTATTTACTTATTTCCCTCTTTCTTCCACTTATTTGTTCTCTCTCTCTCTCTTTCTCTCTCTCTCTCTCTCTCTCTCTCTCTCTCTCTCATTCTTTTTGTACTCAGGTTATTCTCTCCATTGTTTAATTAATCTCAATTTCTTTGCCTCTCAATTTCTTCTCATAATTTTTCTTTCTTTTTCTATCTATCTATCTATCTATCTATCTATCTATCTATCGCTAAATCAGTTATTTAACATCTGCATCAACATTTGAAAATTAGTGAATTTGGGTACACGAAACTGTTCAAAAGGCACCAATAGTTGTTCTAGCATGAAATCGCAAGTCATCGTAACCGAGGGTTTGCGTGTACCGGCTTTGTTCAAATTTTTGATTGCACCAGATTATACTATCTCACGCAGAATCTTTAAAAATGGCCCGCTCAACTTAATTGCAGTATAAACTACAGGTGAGCTCTGTAAGTATTGAACAAACGAAAATGTGCCTGAGCAGGCGCCTGCGCCAGGGATTGGCTAGCCACCCTGGCAGACAGTTTGTCTGGCAAACGAGTAGCCAGCCATTATTTTAAAAAAGGTTTATGCGATCCTCAAGAATATTTGAGGTCAAAGAGAATAAGGGAAAAAAGGGAAAAGGTATTCTACGAAACGGGTTCAAACTCAATGCATGGTCGCAGCTGTTACTTTCGTTTTAATGCCATAAGTGAAGCGTTAATCTCCTCCTCCTTCGGTCTAATTATCTTATTTAAAGATTGTCATTATTTATGGGCTGTTTCACTTCAGAACGTGAGCGATCATGGCTCTCCACAATTTCCTTCTCTTGTAACTCTAAGTAACATTTAACTATTTGCCACCCCTCCGTTTACCTGCTCAGGTATCCATTTACACAAACTCGTGGGGAATGTTGCACACTATTTCCCGTTTCTCACCTTTCTCTAATTTGCCCTACGCGTACCAAAGTTTCCAAGCTTTCCTTCCTTATAATGTGTCTCCGAAATTTCAAATGTCTACTTCTGATTTTAAGTATGAGAATCCTTCTAGTTCCTATCTCCTTAAGGATTTCCTCATGACTCACGTATTCACACTTCTGTCGATCTCTTTTTCATGTGTAAAAAAAAAATGTCCAGCATTTACTGCCATAGAGGAAGACAGATATAACAGGTAAGTGCATCGTTAATCGGATCCCTATTTAATTTCCATAGTATCTACTATATCTATTATCAGTCATGACAGAGAAGGAACACCTCTTGGAGGTAACGAAAATTTGGTTATCGAACAAGATGGCTGATAATCTTTATAATTCTAATATTTGATATATCATGTTATGGTAACCATGTGGAATATAGGGACACAGACTCACCACATTGTGTGGTGCTATTACGTTTTCTTAGCAAGTAGGAGTTTTTTTACGGGATGGATTTTTTTTTTAAGCATTCAACCCCAAACAAGGCGGGAAATCACTAGCACGCAAGGGGTTACAGAGAGTTGGGGCGAGAGCAAAGAGGAGTGATAGAAGAGAGAATGAAGAGAAGGTTAGGGGTAGATCAGGGCATCTGGAGACGTCGAATGACGTTATATTTGAATAGTTGGAGATTATAGCTGTCAGGGAAACAAGAAAAGGGGAGGGAGCTCCACAGGCGAGAAGTGTGAGACATGAAGCTATTGATGTAGAAGAGACGACTACATTTAACAGTTTTGGCAGAGAAAGGGTGAGAGCGAGATGCCAGCCTAGTTGAACGCTTAAATTCATGAAGTCTGGGAATCAGCGAAAGCAGTTCATCGGAGTAGTTACCGTGAAAGTATTTGTAAAAAAGACAGAGGGGGGGAGCAACGGTACGTCTGTGAGAGAAGAGACTGCAGACGAGATGCCAGATCAGAGCCAATTACATTGCATATCCGTCTTTGGATTTTATCAAGGACCTTGAGACAAATAGAAGGGGCTCCAGACCATATATGACAGCAATACTCCATGCAAGGACGAATGGTTGATTTATAGATTTGAAGGATTGACTCCGGCGAGAAAAATTTCGTGGCACGGCACAGGGAGCCAACTTTCCTTGCGACGGACGAAGCTATTGACTCAATGTACTCGTTCCATCTCAGGACAGCAAACAATGTGAGCACAAGCAGTCGCAAAGAAGTGCTCTCGTGGAGTTGAGCGTCAGACATTCTAATGGGAGGCAGGGATGGTTCTCTCTGGTGAGTAATAGAAAGCAGTTTTGTTTTTTAGGCATTAAAGTTAACCAGCCAATTCCTGCCCCAGTCCACAACCGATTGGAGGTCCTTTTCTAGACAAACGGCCAGGTTAGTTTTGTCAGTGACACTAGATTTGTTTTTGAGGCAGGAGTAAATAGTAGTGTCGTCCGCATAGATGCCTACTTGGGAACCTATGACATCAGGAAGATCATTAATGAACAGAGTAGGGCCTAGGATAGAGCCTTGGGGAACACCTGCGTTCGTGGGATAGGAGCTGGAGGAGAATCCGTTGAGAACGACTTCCAATGCACGGTTTGACAGGAATAATTGTATTAAGTCGAACAATCGATTTGGCAACTGGTTTTTAATTTAGAGTTGTCCTTCTCCTTGACAGGTTAACAACTAAAGCTATAAACCCATAGCTGGCAGGATAAAAAAAAGATAGAATCATACTTTCCCCATTTGTGTGAAAGTGAACGCAACGGCCTCGGCTAGAATTTGAATTCGGTACGCCAGTCCACATTCCGATAACTTTTACGCTACCTGCACATCCAATATTTAAAAGTATCATCTAAGAAACATTTCTATCAAATCTAGAATATCACCTTTATTTTTTAATTACGTTATTCTTTGCAGGTGACTTAAGTAATGTTTGCTTCCAATCGTACTGGTCTCTGACCAAATCCAAACAGAAACCCGGATTTTGAATGCTGATATTCAAACATGACAAGCCGCCTACATCTATGAGAATAAGAATCGGCAATGTTATTGGTCCGGACCTGACATCTCGGCTACAGTTCACTTTCTCACCGCCGTAATGTATCTTCGCTACGGCTTTTCTATAAATACTTTCATGGTAATTGTTCTGATAAACTTTCCTCAATGGGGTTATTATTATTTAATCCCACCCCCCAGACAATGAATTTTACATATGGGGGCTATTTAGGACTTTCATAGAGACAATGGGGTATTATGGTGAACGTAGTAAAAAAGGTAAGTAAGAATGCGTTGTTTTGGTGTTCGGAATATTGTGGTATGTTTGTGTCAGTGTTTGTGGTTAGCTAAGTTTGAATTTAAGAGAGAAGAAGACCGTCCTTTTCCCCCTTCCCTTTTTTGGTTTTGTGCCACCTTTTGTATTCTCATGCAAATAAATATCACTTTCTTCAATGGTGTTTCATTTTTAAAATTTGTTATTTTTATTCCCCAGTCCCCTCAGGCAAATTGTACATACGGGACTAGTTAGGACTTCATAGAGACGTTGGGGGTATTGTCATGTCTGTAGTAAGAATGGAAAGTAATAATGTGTTGTTTTGGTGCAAGGCATATTGTAGTTTGTTTAGGTCAACGTCTGTCGCTAGCTAAGTTTCAGATAAGAGAGATTCAAGACCACGCTTGAGCCACATTTTTTGTATTCAGCAAAAATAAATATTACTTTCCTCTATGGTACCTAGACTTTATGAATTTAAGCGCAGTACTAAATTGGCGGCAAGATCTCATCATTTTACAGTTGAAATGGCTAAAAGCAACCGTAAGTTCTATGCTAACATTATTTCTCGCATATCTCACCTGTGGAACTCTCTTTCCTCTTCTTGTTTTCCAGTCAAGTTCGTCAAAAATGTAACTGCAATATCAGTCGTTATTTTCTGTCTTATTAATATCTGTTCTTTCATTTTTCTCGCTCCTTAATATTGTTTTTCTTTTTCCTATATTCTTTCACACTTAGTGCCTCTCGAGTCTTAGTGACTTTGTTGCCTTGCTTCAGGTGAAATGATTAAAAAAAAAATTGAATGTAATCCTTTTACTCTCCCATCCATTTTCTCCCCCATTAGTTCCTGTGCATACCAAACTAAGTTTAATAAATATATCTTTCCTTGTACAATAACATAGATAGATAGATAGATAGATAGATAGATAGATAGATAGATAGATAGATAGATAGATAGATAGATGTCCAACAAATACCTTAAGCAATAAAGGATAGAATTGTAAGTAATCAAATTAACTAACAAGAATATGTGACTGACTTTTGTTAATATTTCGCTATTTATTCACATCATCATCTGAATTTTTTTTACACTAATGTTCACCATGTACAAGTTTGAAGGCCACTCGTGGTAAAAGCTTACGTTAAAAGGCAGTTTATACGTATAAGAGGGAGGGATAACAGTTAACCCTAGATTGGAATAGGTTAAGATTGTAGTGATCGAGGAAACATCTTCTTAGGAGTCTCTTCCACAGAGCAGTGGTTCGCGGGAAGACGTTCGAGTGGAACTTATTTCTCACCGATAGAATACAGTGGGGACGTGGGTGGTTTGTAAATGGTATGGCGGGTCCTAACCGTGAAGGTCAGACCTGGCGGAACCAAGGAATGTAGTTCGTCCGAGCACATTCCATGGAAGTAGCGATAAAGCAGCGAGAGGCTCGCCATATACCGCATGTGAGAGAGAGAGGTTGGAAAACAATAAATAATTGGTCACCCAAAAGGACTCGGAGACGCTTTTGAACTCTATCGAAACAGCAAAATGATGACTGGGCAGCTTCCTCCCAGATATGGCAACAGTTTCAGCCTGATTCTAACTTACTGAGGGTATTTTTCGAGACACCAGGAAATAAAGAGTGAAGAAAGCTGAAGAAAGTACAAAAATTAAGTGTGTACGTAAGACAAGTAGAAGAACTACGAAAACAAAAAAGGTTTCTTTGGGTGATTTGTTTTGGTTTATTTTTTAGGGCTTATCAACCTCAATGGGTTATTTAATGTCGACAAGATTTTTATTGCTGGTAATATTTTTTTTCAAAAATTTATTGCTGATAATTTTTTATTGTCAAAATGTATTTCTGGTATTACTTTTTTCCATAAATGTATTGCTGTTATTAAACCTATTTTGATACTTTCACAATATTTTGACCCCAATTTGGTGGTTAACTATTCGCCCAAAGCTGGGAACCTAACAGATGCTACCACCCCGAGTCATGGTGGACCTGACAATACCAGCAATTAAGAGGTGGTTCCACGCTCCTTAAAACCTCCTGATCAAAAGGAATTGCTGCCGGATGTAGTTTATCGTCATACCCAGGATGCGGATGTAGTTTATTGTCATACCCAGACGCCTCATGCGGTGAGTGGGGTCATACCCCTCTGCAGAGGTGCAGTCGGCGTATTCTGGAGCCTCAACCGACAGGGCAGAGTTACCTTGGAAAAACTGTGACAGACTAACCATAACAATTAAAATCAGAAACAAAAATAATTCCGCAAATATTTCCAATGATTAAAAGAATCCCGTTGCTTTCTTAGTTAATTTTAACGTGAAATACTTTTTTGTCACCCAGGGAAGTAGGAGTTCCTATCATTAACGGTTGAGATCAGGGCATCTAAACAATGCTAGTATGGTTAGAAACAAATAAATAGACAAAAGTATATTAGATAGATAGATAGATAGATAGATAGATAGATAGATAGATAATAAATCTGCAGATATAAAACATGGATAGATAATAAATCTGCAGATATAAAACTGTTAGTTAGTTAGATAGATAGATAGATAGATAGATAGATAGATAGATAGATAGATAGATATAGAAAATGATATTGTATATTTATTCTGCTGATATGTTGCATAATACTCGCAATGCAAAAACAACGATTCAGCAGCTCCAATTCGCTACCGCTTCAGCCACCAAACGGGCAAGAGGGCGATAGAGAAATAGAGGCGTAGTTTATTTGTACTTTTACTAAGAATTCCCCACCCCATTTGAACTTGAAATAACTTCAGCTGCCGTAAAATGTTATATCAGCAATGGCACTCCATTGAGTGTTGCCAGTAAACATACAAAGAAACACCGGGGAATACGTATATTTCGCGGACAAATGGGTGAAGGTTGGAACCACCCCTTCACCGTACACCGGGTAGAGAGGTATGTGTGCCTGCAGGGAGAAAAACAGATAGAAACCAATGGAAATGGTTGTTTACCTGAAACGAGCCAGAGATCTTCATTATAGAACGAACTCACTTCCTCATTCTGCTGTACGCTGATGCCTATAAATAGTACTTTTGTGCAGGACGTAATTCACTGAGTATTAGACTAATGACTCCGAGGTCTTAAAAAAGATATTATTACCTTTACGTATTATTATTATTATTATTATTATTATTATTATTATTATTATTTCTGTTGTATGCTCATTTCTTTCCGGACCCTAACCAGAAACCTAAGTTCAGAAATGGCATCATGACATTTTTGTAAAAAAAAAAAAAAAAGAAAGAAAAAACCTAATATTTCTTTGAGGCATGGGCTACCAGGAATTACTTCAATGAGTCTCTTGGAAGCTTTTCCAATCAAACCGTGGGCTCCAACTAGATTCTGAAAATGTTCAAAGATACATGACAGCCTGAAGCGACTACCATGTCAATAAATAGGTACATCCTTTTTGGTGGTCTCTAATCAAGATTATTATTATTATTATTATTATTATTATTATTATTATTATATCCAGATTTCTGCAACATCTTTAATATAAAATAGGTAATTTATTTTTGTGATATCCACTTTGAACAGCGGCTTACGACCATATCAATTTGAAGTAAGACGATCACTTAATAGGCAACAGTATCTGAGTGCCTCACATAAAATACTTGAATAAATAAAATTGTAATCTAAGAAGCGTAGTAGTGAAGGAATTTATTAATTAAACGGATCAATTTGCTCGGGAACTAATTTGTCTAAATGCAGATAAATATTTTATTTGTGTAGATTATTAAAACTACTAAGGGAAGTAATCACTAATTTACAAATTTATGTTGATTTACCTCCACTACAGATCCACTACAGATGGGACATGCAATATATAATTAAATGCACATTGATAACTATTATATGGTTTTATTATTATTATTATTATTATTATTATTGAATATATGAAAAAACCTTCAGCAAGAGAAATTGCTCCTGGCCCAAAGTAAGCTTGTAAATTAGTTTTTGCACGTAAAATTCAATCTTTAGGTGATTCTTCGGAATTAAAATGCTGACCCAAAATATTTGGGATATATATATATATATATATATATATATATATATATATATATATATATATATATATATATTATTATTATTATTATTATTATTATTATTATTATTATTATTATTTAGTTGAGCTAGCTCGGATATTCAGGAGTTTACCACGACAACCATCACGTTCCTGCATCAAGATCAGAAAGTTATTACAGAGGCATTCTGTGTCATAACATAGCTGGTTAATGTAGGTGGTTCCTGGGTAACCTACCCGTCTTTCTCCATAGTTGATGTCCAGAGCAGTAGATCACTCGCGAGTCCTTGTTTTTGCTCGCCTGCAGTGTCCTGAAAAGCGTATTCTGCTTTCGTGCAAGATTATAGAAATATCATGGACGGACCCATAGCGCTGTGATTTAGTTGGATGTTGAGTATAACTCTCAGCATCTGAGCGTAGGTTCCGTCAAGCTTACACTCTAGGGTTTTAGCTAATTCCCAATAAGTGTCATCATACATTACATCTCTACAGTGGCTTGAAAAAATCTCCGTTCAATGTTGTCTGGTAGATCAGATTTTCAGATTACGTCCATTTTATTCAAGGAAACCCAGGCCTTAGCTAGGCGAATTTTCACATAGTTTTCAATAGAATTTATTTCGCTTCCTAGGTATATAAAAGTTTCGGCAGATTTTATTGATTAATCTGAGACACCTTGTATTGAACCTTGCCTATGATATCAGTTTTAAAGGCATTGACATTGTATAGCCTAATATCGTTGGTAGCATTATCTAGATGGTGTAGGAAAACTGTGGAATTGGTAATCGTGTCTGGAGTGATAGCTAGGTTATCTGCATAATCAATATCTGTCAGCTTTTAGCAGAATATCGACTAGAGAGTTTTGGTGATACTTTCTTCGATAAACATCATCATCTAGGTTTATATATATATATATATATATATATATATATATATATATATATACAACAGTTCAAAAGTTTGAGGCCACCCCTGATAATTTTTTAAATTAGGACAAAAAATAGTTGTTTTATATTTTAAATAAGAGAAAATTATTATACATGGTTATAAAAATGAGACATGATTTTTATTAGAAATTTTATTATAACAAAAAGAAAAAAATTATGATTCAATTTTTCTCGCTTCAAAATATCTACCTTTAGCCTTTATTACTGCAGCACAAATTTTTGGCATTCGTTACAAAAGTTTCTCAAAGTACAAGTTTAATAATTGATTCCATTCTTTTTTCAATGATTAGAAAAGCACTTTTTCATTTATTTCACTCTTCTGTCAAGTTCATCCTATGCTAGTTCTGTGGGTGGCGTCAAACTTTGAACTGTAGTACATATATATATATATATATATATATATATATATATATATATATATATATATATATATATATATTTAAAAATATGGTTCCATCGCGACACAGAAATTACTGTTTCAAAACTGGTCATCCATATTCAAGTTTAATTTCAATATTAAACCTTAACTGTTGGATGACTGTTTCATTCTCAAGCGATGTTTGGAATAACTAAGCAACAAAATGTTTTACTCATTTATAGTTTTGAAATGGAAGTGTAATCTGGATTTAGTTTTTCATTATCATAGGGTCTGTGCTTTGGTGAAAGTAGGGGTGTTTGTTATATGTCAACTTTTTGGAGTCGTGTAAGATTGGGTTGGGGTTTTTGTCTGGCTACAATGGCTAATTTTATCAGGCTCCGTTGTTTTTTTATTGCTATCTGCTAAAACTCTAACAGATTGATGTTGTAGATATGGTCCTTTACTGGTGTTTATTTATTAGTTTTTTTGTTGTTGTTTTTTGTTTTGTTTTGTTTTTTGTTTTGTTTGCTTTTTTTGTTGATAGTTTCTTAAAAGGCCGTTAAGATTATGTTGGGTTGTATTTTTAATTGAATTTGTTAATAGATTTTATATGGTATTTTGTAAATTTTATATGGTATTGTGGAAAAATTTTTTATCCATTTATAAAATACTAATTATTTAAGGTGAATATTTGGTGGTGTCTGCAAACAACCGTTCTTTGATTTAATAAATTTTCGTTTCTTAGGAACTTGATAATGTGTAGTTTTTCATGTCGGCATAAATAAAGGGCATGGGTCATCCCAGGTTCTACAAGTTCTTGTTCTATTTATTATTTTTCATTTTACTGTTGGTGTTTTATTTGTTTCTTTTAAATGCCAAAAATATTTAGATAGGGATGTCTGATTTCTGTTTCTAATATTATTGGAGGAGCTTTTCTGTTGTCTCCACATTGTTTTAAATTCATTTTTTGTGGATCCTATATATATATATATATATATATATATATATATATATATATATATATATATATATTCAATATTTGGATTCTCAATGGATGAGATTGTGAATTGGTAGGGCAAACTCTAGGGCAGTCATGAATAGATCTCTTGATATTGACTGGTAGTAATCCTCAATATCAAACTGTATTAGGGTGCAATTTGGCTTGTCGGTGATACTGGTAAACTAATTGGTCACCTCTTTGGTATTAATCCAGTGTGTTAATTTTAGGTAATCCTTAATTTGCTTGGTAATCCTTGGTAGAATTTTTTTGCTTATCTATTCACGACTGCCCTAGAGTTTTCTACTATATATTCAGGCCTAAAAGAATAAGAAAAAAAAACATAATTCTCAATGCAAAAAAAATCTGTCCTCATTCATAATGGGGACCAATGGATTAAAAACTCTGAAGACCATTTTCACATCACAATGGGGTCATTAGACTCTGGGGGTTTTCCGACATTGTCGGTTTATTTATATAATACAACCTAACCGCACACTTGAATACGGATGACCAGTTTCAAAACATAGTAATTTCTGTGACGCTATGAAATCATATTTCGAAAAAAATAATTATAATTCAGGCTCTACTCCTGTATCGAACACTGTTTTTAAAAATAAAAACAAAAATACTAAAGAACTTAGGATCATCAATCTAACAGTTCTTTCCTATTATATCAATACACACGCACGCACACACACACACAAACACTCACACACACGCACACACACACACACATATATATATATATATATATATATATATATATATATATATATATATATATATATGTTAAAAAATTAGAAGATTCAGCCGCTCACCCTACCTAGGTTTCAACCTTTCGGTATCTTCAGGCGATTTCCTAACGCTTTATTATTTAAAATAACTAAATACACGCACAACACAAAGTATAATAAAAGAGGAGGATAAAAGCAAGGGTATTGTAATTGTATGGGAAGTGGGGTATATGAAATTAACATACTTTAATCCTGGTTCATACGAACTCAAAAGGAATTTTTTGTATGTGTATGCATCGTGTCCTTTTTTCTGATCTCTCATTCAGAAGGTTTAATTTCCAGACCAGAAAAACCTTCTGAATGAGAGATCAGAAATAATGACACGATACAATTTCAATACACTTGCTTTTCTTCTCCTCTTCTATTATGTTTCGCATTGTGCGCTTATTTATTTATTTTAAAATAATAAAGTGTTAGGAAATTATTTAGCCCGGATCTCCGGAAGATACTGAAAGGTTGAAACCAACGTAGAGTGATCGGCTGAATCTCCTAATTTTTTAAATTTAAAAGCTCTGCATGTTAAATTTTTATTGTATTTTATTTTATTTAAACGTGTATTGAGCACTTTTTAATATTACTGTTTCCTGCTCTAATCCAACTCTGGATAATATATATATATATATATATATATATATATATATATATATATATATATATATATATATATATATATATATATATATTTCATTAAAGACGACAGACAGAGTACTACGATTAAGCTTTTCATTTAATTTTTCTTGCGTTCGAACAAGTGTTTTCTTTTCTGGACACAGAGTGTGTAGAAACTGTCTAAATGTTCTCTAATTCCGAGCGCGTTCGGCCATTATCAAAGATGATTTTATTTTTGCTTTTAATTGGGTGCATGGTTTCTGTGTATGTTTTTAGAGTTATGGGGATGGTTTATTTTCTGAACACGGTTAGCACATTGTGGTCGTGTTCGTAGTTAATATTATTAAATTTTGCCTTTTTCTTTTTTATTATTAAGGCTTCCATTATTTTTAATCTTTTTTACATTTGGATGAGATTATTATATTTGTTTTCTAGTAGTATGTTTCGGTTGGAGTCTGGTAATTTGTGCGTGTGTTTAAATGAATTCTAATAGAGCTGTATCCAGAAAAGAAAACACTTGTTCCAACACAAGAAAAATTAAATAAAAAGCTTAATCGTAGTACCTTGTCTGTCGTCCTTAATTAAACATGTATAAATGAAGGATTGCTGTCTAAATACACAATATATATATATATATATATATATATATATATATATATATATATATATATATATATATATATATATATATATATATAATGATGTTTTAAAGACTGTTGTTGAAAGATTAAATAAAATGAAAATATAATTAGGAATTTCGAAGTTTATTTTGGTGGACAATTTTAACGGAATTGGGGCTATTCAGGGAAGAAAGTGTTACTTCTGTGATCTTGGAATGTCAAGAGAATTCCCACGTGGAAAATATGTTATTAAGTCAAGCATATTTTCCTTTTAAACAGAAACTGATTGATTTTTTTTCTTCTTCGAGGCAATGAGCCATTCAAAACCCCTCGTCTTCAATTATTAATTTAGTTCTCGGTTCTATCGTTCAAACCCCGTAATTCACTTCCGTCTGTCAAACATATCCTTTGAAAAGCCAGGAAACGAAATTAATATTCCGTCGCCAACTCGCCGTCTCCAAGAGATGACGTTCAATTTGTTCTCACCTCAGTAAATATATCGAGATAGGTGATGCCCTTTACTAAAATTCGGAAAGGCAATTTAAAAATATTCTAAACTGCGAATTAAAGCAGTGTTCTCTCGATTAGTAATGCCTTCGCTAATTCAATCAAATGCCGATTATTATTTATAAAACCGAAAAATATTTCTTAGGTTGAGTCATAAATAATTTCCGGTTTTGTTTATCAACTTTGTTCGTCAAAAACTCAAGTACAATTACATTTTATTCAATTATAATGTGAATTAAATTTAAGCGTCAAATGATTCTTTTTCTTTCAGATTTGGCGGACATTTGGGCGATATTATTTTTCACACATAATTTCCATGACTTAAATAACATGACTCAATAGAGAAATAAATAAATTTTCACCAATAACACTGATTTATTTACTTTGATCCGTCTTAATGAAACACACTTATACATAATCCGTCTTAATGAAACACCATTTATATCTTCATTATTTACATTGACTTTTTGTAGCTTATCAGGTAACTCTTCCTCTTCGATACCTTTTGAGTAACATTCCGCAGGTTTTGATGTGAAAATGTTTTCGACAAATTCTTGAATCTGGTTTTTCTTAGAGGAAGTTTTTTTAACCCCTTAGCAAGGCAGGAATGTCATTAGTACGCAGGGGGGTTACAGGGAATGAAACTAAAAGATAAAACTAGGAATAGGAAAGATTGGGGAAAGGACAAAAGATGAACGGGATTCAAGACGACAGAAGATGGCGATTGACGTTGCATTTAAATTATAGTTATTAGAGAAGCAAGTAAACGGAAGGGAGTTCCACAGGTGGAAAGTGCGAGAAAAGAAACTGTTGGAGCAGAAGTGACGGTTGCATTTAGCTATTTCAACAGTAAAAGGGTAGATACCCATCTAGTAGCACACTTAAATTCACGTATGTTTCCCGACAAAACGTTTTGTAGCGATCGTAAGTTAATCGGTTCGTGCAAGGTCAGGTGAATATGACGAGTGGTGTAGAACAGACCAACCGTACAAAGTTTCTTCATCGTGTCCATCTTGCTGTATGCTGCCTTGCTTTGTCATGGAAGACAAAACCATTTTTTCCGAATTGTCATTCTTTTTAGCAGAGATTCTGGGCTAATGTCGATTTGATCGCTGCTTCATACCTAACTCGAACCTCGTACTTGTGAATGACGTATGTTATTATTCAATGCCGACACATGAGGAACAAACGCAATGCACAAGATTAAATACTGCCAAACAAATATGGATAACTTGTAAAACATGCTCTAAATAATAATATATAGAACATATTAAACAGAAATATGTTTTTATTTGAAATATTAGAGACTTTATGGGAAAGAACTAATTTATTAATTCCCTCTCGTACGTGTGTGCGCACACACACACACACTTAATATCATCCGGTTCACACACCTCGTCGGTGTTTTGAACAGGAGTAGATTTTTATCCCTTGTTTCCTGTTTAAGATTGAATTTCCGGTTCCTTCTAAAGTATTTTTATTTTCTTTCACTCCCAGTTCCCCTTGTGTCTTAGTGGCGTTATTGCCTTGCCTGCTTTACTGTCGAATCTAAACCATGATTTAACTGACTGACAATCTTTTGCTGCTTCTTCGGTGCCGTGTCCCATTAGGACGTGAGAGATCATGGCTCTCCACAATTTCCTGTCCTTTGTAGCCCTTGGTAATTTTTTCTTTTCACTATATCTCATAATCTCTCTTATGCTAACCATTTACACAAGCTCGTTAGGTGTGTTATACACTGCTTTCCCGTCCCTTTTACCTTCAATATTTCCTGTGAGTGTCAAATTTTCTAAGCCCTCTTCTCTAAAACTTTGTCATTGCTCACATGTTTAATTCAAGTCATCCTCAATATCCTTCTGTATAACCACATTTTTGTTTTAGTGTTCTCTTTTTCATCGGTGAAGAGATTGTGCAGCATTCACTACCATACAAGAGGATAGATATTACACAACAGTTCAGTACACCTTTCTTTGCTTTTAACAAGGTTTTCCTGTTTCTTAATATTTTGCTTAACTTCTGGAAGGCATCTTTCGCTATTTCAACGTGCCTTCGGATTTCAGTGTTGAATTTTCTCTCCTCTGTTAAACACTTTCTAGATATTTAATTTTTTGCAGTTGGTATCTCCAATTTGTAACTCACGAGTTCGACTGCAACTATACATTCTGATTTCTTCCAATCGATGTTTATCTCTTTCTTCTTGCTTTCCTTTACTGCCTTCTGCAGGCGTTCTTGTATTTTCCTTTCTGTGTCTGCTATCAACATTATGACATCTGTATATCTACAGTTACTAAGAGAGTGATCGTCAATAATGAATCCTGGTCAGTCAGTTAAGTGCCATACGTGATACACCTTTGGACGATCATGTTTCAGACCAGCGGTAGATTGTCATTTCTTTACGCGGTAGACTGGTTGCCAACTAAGGCTATATGACCCAGTATGTCCCCAGCTGTGTGATGGGGGAGAAGAGATGAAGTCATACTTTTTGCAAGGGTATTTGCGCGTAAGTGAATGTAACGAAATCGACTGGAATTCGAACTCGGTTCCCCAGTTTCTTATTCCGAGCCAATATCCATTACACCACAACGAATTATAATTCTTTCAGAATCACCTCCCTGTAAAGTTCACTATAAATTTCTTTCTCCCCATAGATAGATAGATAGATAGATAGATAGATAGATAGATAGATAGATAGATAGATAGGGGCTATGGGTTAGAATCTCCGACTGATGCCAAATCGGTAACAGCGAAACAGTCTGTCTGTGGATGACGATATTAGCTCCCGAAAAAAAAAATAATTCGGTCGAACACTGTGGGGAGAAAACGGATTGAGTCCTCTAGGTCACTGGCGTGTTTATGAAAAATAAATACGCGCAAATTCGCCTTTTCTCTGCCAGGCGCTGATAGCCTAGGGATTAGAATCTCCAATTGATGACAAATCTATCGGGTTTCAGTCCCGGCTTGAAACGATCGGATTTACTGTAATGCAGTGAAACAGTCTGTCTGTGGATGACGACATATGTATATACATATATATATATATATATATATATATATATATATATATATATATATATATATATATACACAAAGTAAAGTTCACTATAAATTTCTCTCTCTTCCCGCATACATATATATATACATACATACATATGTGTGTGTGTGTGTGTGTGTGTTCATTTCTTAGAAAAACATTGCCATGTACATAATATTAGACAAATATTAATTGATAACAGAACAATACTCACACATACACACAGTTCAAAGAACCTTCAGATATTGGAAGCCATCTACATTAAAACAAAGCAACCCACACTCAACAAAATTACATTTCAAACTAGTCACAACACATTACATTGCATCTAGACATGGTTCTGTTGTTAATATTTCGGTCTCTCACAACAACGTCATAGAACCGCATCATGAATTTACAACCTGCGTCTGCTATTCCGCGACCGTTACCGTCGCATAGCAATCTTCTATGTCAACATAACAGAATATCATCTTTGATGGTGAATATCTATGTTTAAATGTCCATATAACCGCTCTGAAGATCTCTCATGTGAGCCGAAAGCTTAGATCAAGGAACAGCATAATAAAAAAGAATATATCCAAATGTTGGACAATTTTTATCTTTATTTTGTCCCGAAATTAAAGCAACTATACTAAGCGTAGAACGGCTCATGATCAAACATAATAGACATTCGTTGTCTGTTTATATATATATATATATATATATATATATATATATATATATATATATATATATATATATATATATATATTGTGAAAATGTTTGATCTGGTGAGTTAAAACAGAAGTATCGGTTTTAATGAAATAAAATATTACCATGAACTTTTAAAGTATTCGCTTTCATAATTATATATATATATATATATATATATATATATATATATATATATATATATATATATATATGAGGAAATATAGTCTTAAAGTGTGCTATATTTATGGGATAAAGTGCTCAATATCAGAGATAGAGCGTGTGTAAATATAAAAGTGGACATTTCGAAGCTTTGACGGTGCAGAGACATGCGAAATCGTAGGTATTTACTTACTACACGAACTAAGCAAAATAATAGATAGAAATGACACAGGGCTCTACAGGGATGACGGTCTCATAATCTTAAGAAACTGCAACAAACAAAACACAGATAAAACTAGAAAAGCAATAATTAAAATTTTCAAAAATAACGGATTCGAGATAGATATAAAAACTAACCTAAACGAAGTAGATTTTCTAGATGTTACCTTCAACCTAAGAAAAGTCACACACAAACCATACAGAAAACCGAATGATAAACCACAGTACATACACATATACTCCAACCACCCGCCTTCTATAATCAAAGAGATACCAAAATCGATTAACCGCAGGCTTTCCGACAATTCTTCCGATGAATCTATATTTAACAAAGCTAAGAAAGACTATGAAACAGCCCTAAAAGATAACGGATTCCCAGCAACACTCACATACTCACCACAGAACACAAAAAGACCAACAGGAAAAGAAATATCATATGGTTCAACCCACCGTACAGCAAAAACGTAAAAACAAACATAGGTAAAATATTCTTCAAACTTTTACACAAACACTTCCCGGAATCAAGCACCCTACACAAAATATTCAACAAAACACAGTAAAAATCAGCTACAGTTGCACCGAGAACATGGCACAAATAATAAAAAAGCACAACAGGAAAATTATTAACAAACCACACGAACAAATTAAACCCACGTGCAACTGCAGAATAAAAAACGAATGTCCCTTAAACGGTAATTGTTTACAAAACAAAGTAATCTACCAAGCCACGATAAAATCAGCAGATAATGAAGAAAAAGTATACATAGGAGTAACCGAAGGACCATGGAAACAAAGAAATTATGTACACAAAATGTCTTTCACAAACAGTAAATATGCGAACAGCACAATGCTTTCTAAGTATATCTTGGAAATAAAAAACAAAACACACACCACACCAAAAATATCTTGGAAAATAAGGAAAAAATCATCAGCCTACAACAACCTATCAAAAATTTGCAAACTTTGCTTGGAGGAAAAAAATAGCTATCATTACCTTCCCAGATCAAAATAAATTATTAAATAAAAGATCCGAGCTAATCTTAAAATGCAGAGATGAAAACAAATTTTTACTACGTAACTTAAAATAAAAAATAAATAAATATATAAACAAACAAAACAACAATAAAATAAGCAAAATAAATTACTCCAAACAAATTACAAAACCACACCTGTTAGAATATGCGAAATAAAATCAAAACAAAAGAACGGACGAAAGTTATAACTGTTATATAACGATAAAAAATAAAAAAATTAATAAAAGATAATATACTACGTTACTTAAAAATCGAAAGCCAAAATTATATAGTGTAATAAATAAATAACAACAAGTATAATAAATTGATCTAAATACATCCAAATATATAAATAAACTAACAACCGATTACGATAAACTAGCCGTTTAGAAAAAAACAAATAAAGATAATCAACCCAAATAGATAAATTAAAAACTGTTCCGACCAAAATAAAAGTAAGAACAAACCACAACATCCCACCCCAAAATTCAACAAATAAATTTAACCAATGACAAATAAACAAATATATAAGATAAAAAATTAAAATTAAAATAAATAAAAACAAGCAAAACAATTTGACCCAAATAAATAAGCAAACATCCGACTTCCGGTAAATGACCGCCATAATAGACTACCAACAATAAGCTATATAAACAAACTTTTACTACGTTAACAAAAAAACACCGATCAAAATAAAAAATAGATAAATAAATATATAAGATAAAAAATAAAAATAAAATAAAAAAAATAAAAAAACAAGCAAAATAATTTGACATAAATAAATAAACAAATAAGCGACTTCCGGTAAAAGTAACCGCCAAAATAGACTACCCATAATGCACCACTGACCCTTATATATAAATAGCCGAGAAAAATAACAGCACTAGTTGCCTGACGATTGCACTAGCATGAAACAGACTGTCGCCTCTAAGTGCTGACTTCCATGTCCACTTTTATATTTATATATATATATGTGTGTGTGTGTGTGTGTGTGTGTGTGTGTGTGTGTGTGTGTATGTATGTGTGTGTGTGTGTGTGTGTGTGTGTGTGTTAAATAACTAACATTCAGGATCTTATTATCGCTTCACGCTAAAAAAAAACGTAATTAATAAACTAACAAGTTTAATGAACGAAGAAATTTACGCACGCGTGAAAAACTGACTTTTGCTCTTTCCAGACAATCTCCTGCTATGCGTCGCAACATAGACGCGATGTGAGAATAGGAAACAGGAAATCATTGGCCTTTATCCTGGTTCTCTGGTAGAGTATTAACCAAGCGACCCACATTCAATCCAAACAAAAATGTTGAGCACCTGGCAACGTGCCACAATGGCAGCTGAGATATTCTCAAATGAAAAAAAATTCTAAACTTACTCCGATTCTTTGATGCAAAGAAAAGACCTATAAAATATTAATCTTTCAAATAACACTCAAACGCACATATGTATGTATGTTTCTCTGCACATGTACATGTCTATGTATCTATGTGTGTATGCGTACATATATGTGTAAATATTTTGTATATATTTCGTCGCGTTATATCAGTTCTTTTGTAAGCGCAAACAATTGTCAGCAGCGAATAATTCTAGGCAGTGTCATCGTCTCCCACTTCGATATTCACCAAAATTTTAGAGATACACTGGCATGCATAAGTTTTAGGCAAACAACATAAAATGATTATACGCCTTTATTTTATTAAGAAGATAATCAATACTTCCTGTGCTCCTTCTTTCTTCTTTTTATGTGCCGTGTCCTTTTAGGATGTAGACGATCATGGCTCTCCACTTCCTCTATACCTTGTGGCTCTCAATAAGTTCCGTCCCTTTGCCGCCGCCTCTAGATCACGTTCTGTCATCCACTTGTTTAAGCCCGCCAGGTATGCCATGCGTTGCTTTCCCTTGTCTCTCCTTCCCTCTATTCAACCTGTGAGTCTGTGGTCCTTACGGATTAGAAAATAAGTTTTTCGTAGGTGCCGTGTAATCGATGATAAACCGCTTTGACGACTACCAACAGCCGCAACAGTTAAAATGGATATCATATGTAACTCGATGAGAAAATAATGGCATAATCTAGATGCTGATGTTCTCCACTACTTCAAACAAAACATTAGGAAGGAAACCGTCATCAATGCTGGAAAGAACGATAACAGCTACTGGACCTTTCCTGAAAAATGCTTAAAGAGTAATATTTTATAAATTTCAACCTACAGCAGTACTGGCTGCTCAGTCAGTGAATGCTGAATGTTTCCTTATAAGGAAACGGCTTATCTTACCATTACCGATATCAAGCAGATTGAAACTGAGAAAGGGACATACCAAACTATCGGGCCAATGAAAAATCAGAGAAAATAAAGTCATGATAAAATGTAAATTTCTAAGTAGAAATTGTCTCATTTTATTAATATGAGTTTAAGGTGTCTTGTCAAGTCATGGTAGACGAACATTGGCTTGTTCTTTTGTACTAAACCCATGGCTAAAGTTTCAGCTGGAACAAAGTTAAAGGTTGTGAATTTGAAGAGGAAGATCATTAAAGAGGGATAGCCAGGCGGCTAGGAATATCCAGAAACAGTGTCCAAACCATCCAAAGATGTTTGCTACTTTTGGAAATGTTTTAAGTGCAAATAAAATCAGACCACGTAAGTTTGACGAGATGAAAGAAAGATTGAGTCTCGGTAGGCAATCCAAAATTAGCAACCTGATAAGAGATGGTTGAATACAATGAGATTTCAGCTGATACTACAAGCAGGGTATTACGAAAAAAACAACGTGAACAGGCCTATAGCAGCAAAAAAACATCATTAACCAAAAAAACATCGATATAGAAGACTGAAGTGATCTAAAGAACATTTAGCATAGGATGCTGGGAATTGGCAAAAAGTAATTTTTATTGGTGAATGTCAAATAGAGGTACATTCTAAGGCAAAAGTATATGGAGATTTTCTAAGCGTAGCTTAGATGTGGCACAAGGTCGAAAGTATGAGGGAACCCAGTGAGGATCAAACTTACTTTTCTGTCGTAATTGATCTAGCGAGACAAGCTTGTTAACCATTACACCACGCCGAGGTGCCCGCAATTCCTTGGAATATGTAAGAAGACCAGTGAGAGAAAAGAAACAATGCAAAATACACTATTGTAAGATTTGTTGATGGACACGTAATGGTTTAGGGTTGCGTCAAAAGTGATGGTGGAAGAATTAGTAAAAGTTGATGGAAGCCTAACTAACGAAAACTATATTAGTTTAATACGGTCTAATCTTCTGGCAAGACGAAGAAGATGGGGAGAACTTTCAGCGGCGAAGAGCCGGCATTATTTAGCTTATTTTGTCAGGATTCAAACGCCACGAAATAGCGCAGGTGGAAAGTAGATAACTAAATAACACACGTTTGGTATGTTTGGTACAGAGTCTAAGAGTAAGAAAACCAATGATATTTACTTCACTACATTGACTTTTTTTACATATGAATCTTTCCTGTGAGAGGAACCGAGATATTATAATTTTTGTAGCGCACCCCCTTCCCTTTGTATGCCATTGATGAGATGTAAGTTACACTCGAGCAGCTACCTCCCACGAACTGCTGCTTGTAGAACCGACTCCCAAGAGGATGCTTCCCCGATCACTAGAATCTTAATCGGTTCAAATCGAGAATTAACTGTTATCTTCTCCACATAAACTCAGCCTCTTACTCTGTAACACTCTATCTCGAGTGACTTCCAGGCCTTGTACAGAGTGAAGATAACTACAAAAAAAATTAAATAATTAATATGGAGAACCTGGTAAGGATCAAATTCACTGAATAATACAAATATTATTATGAAAAACATTCAAATATACTCCTTATACATTTTATTAAAATAGGAAATAATTTAATTTTCACATGGATAAAGCTTAATAACCCAGTTAGTAAAGTATCATTATTTTTCGCCACCACCTACCCGGCAGCAGCGGCAGCAGCGGCAGCAGCGGCAGCAGCGGCAATCACTGTTCAGCTGCAGGACAAGAAACAACCCCTTGCACGACTACCGTGGCTGTGCTATACTTTGTCCTACCTTTCGAGTTACTTCCTCTATCTCATCAATTTATCTTCTGTCTCACCTTTACTCTTACTTTTGTTACACATTGGACACAGATTAAGTCCTCCCTTATCTCTTCATTATGCATCTTGTGTCTGGAAGAATTTTAAATACATTTATTTGTGAAACCGTTTGGTCAGATGAGACGAGAACGTTTAATCGGTCTTGCGAAATAAAATATTACCGTGTATCTCTCAAGTCTCCGCTTTCATCATTATATATATATATATATATATATATATATATATATATATATATATATATATATAAAGACAATTACACACACATATGAATAAAGAGAATTAAACACACAAACATATTACATATATTACATATATATGCGTGCGTGTGTGTAATATATGTGTGTGTGTGTGTAATTGTGTTTATGCATATATATTGTGTTTATGCATATATATATATATATATATGTATATATATATATATATATATATATATATATATATATATATATTACCATTTCACCCCAAGCAACACAGTAAAGCCACTAAGACACAAGTGGCGAATGAATGTGAAAGAAATGTGAAAAGAAAAAGAAAGACAAACATTATTAGGGGGCTAGAACAGGTAAGAGAGGTGCTGTCGCAGAGTTTGAATTTTCGCCATCCGGCATCATTTATTTGTTACTTTCTCTCCGTAGACAGAAGCACAGTTAAAAGATAAAATGTAGTTTGTCCGACCGAAGGCAGTTACTACACTTTGATCCCAGCCCGAAAGACAAGTGACAATGGTCTGATCGTTGGCAGGATGCTGGAAAGTTACACTTTGATGCTATAAAGGACACAAAGATACGACAGAAGCGTTCATCTATGCATAAGTAATATTGCCATGCTTTACGACTTCTCTCTCTCTCTCCCTCTCTCTCTCTCTCCCTCTCTCTCTCTCTCTCTCTCTCTCTCTCTCTCTCTCTCTCTCTCTCTCTCTCTCTCTCTCTCTCTCTCTCTACATATATATATATATATATATATATATATATAGTTTCGTAGGCGGACCTGTCCGTCCACGCTTCAGAGGGTAGTTGGCGGGCAGGTCCTCCTACGAAACTCTGGAGTTGGGATGCTGAAGGTATCATTAATCAGCTAAGTGATAAACATTTACTTATATTAATTCTATTAATGTTCAATATTTGATATCGAACACCTTATTGCAAAGACTGCTTGCCTTGGATGTCTTTTCTCCCAGTATCCCACTGACTGTCAGCATTTTTTGCCTCATACTATCTTTGACATTGCCATATATATATATATATATATATATATATATAACGCTTAGGGGAAAGGTAATTATGTCCCCGTGTGTATCCAGAGCAGAGAATTTATTATCACTTGTCAACAGCAACAACCTCTGCTATCATGTTTCATTGCACAATAAGTGGCAACGAAAAACCAATTTGACTGCTGAGTTCTTCTGACCCAAATTAATTTCTACGTGGTATTCTAACCCCCAAAATTCCGAAAACGTTTCCACTCTTCCAGTGAGAAATTATTGCCTATTTTCACAATCATTTACTTATGAAAAATACTTTGCTAAAGAGAGTGGTTTAAATTATTTTAATTTCTATTTAAATAATCAACAAAGCATGGCAAAATTGACTCAGTAGCTGGTAGAAATAGAAACACTTTTAAAACAACCTAATTATACATCACATACTCTGAGAAAATATATATATATATAAATTATTTATATATATATATGTGTGTGTGTGTGTGTGTGCGTGTGCGTGTGTGTGCGCATATATATATATATATATATATATATATATATATATATATATATATATAAAATATAAAAGTGGACATTGAAGTCAATACCCAGAGGCGACTTCAGTGACCACATTTATATTTAGATATGCTCTGTCCCTGATATTAAGCACTTCAAACAATAAAAATAGCATACCTTAAAACTATATATATATATACATATATATATATATATATATATATATATATATATATATATATATATATATATATAGGTAGTGTGTGTGTGTGTGTGTGGATGCGCACTGCTGATGAGTCCCAACTATAGGACGAAACGGCCGTCCAGTTCTTTCTGCTTTCTGTTGAGGTTTCTTTCAGACTCAATGAATTACTTAATTATAGTTATCAAATCCTCCTAACAATTTGTATTATATATATATATATATATATCGCTAATTCCGTTACCCATCATGGTCATAGAAGTACCACATGTACTGCAACGGCATTAGAAATGGTGTTTCTTGGGCAATATATATATATATATATATATATATATATGTATATATATGTGTGTGTGTGTGTGTGTGTGTGTGTGTGTGTGTGTGTGTGTGTGTGTGTATCAACAAATAAGTAAAATATTTAAAATCATCTTCCCAATTAGGTGTTCCGCAGATATGTTATCTGTTTGTCTAGGAAGTTTGACAATAAAACTGAATTTTGAAAAGATTTTATTAATTTTCTCTAAAATCCACACATTTTCTTAGTTCTTTGTTAAAGATGTTATTGTATGATGTTATTCAGATAACCAGACAATTTAAAATTTTACACGTATGAGTATTCGGTAATTTTTTATATAATGCGATTTTTTTCGTTGTAGATAACAAAAAAATTAAGTAAATAAATTTGAAGGAAATCGTTATTATAGTGAAGTGTTTTAACTATATTTAGTTTATTAGATATTAGATTGATGTGAATTTAAATATTTGTTCGGAATTTTCATTCATTTTTTTAAATTTTTATCACTTTAATTACAAAAACCGCTTACCTTAAAAGTGTTACTCTCCAGAAATACATTTTATTTATTTCATTTTATTCTTTTAAACAAATTCTTTTTTTTACATATATATCTATATATGTATGCATATATATATATATATATATATATATATATATATATATATATATATATATATATATATATTCTCATGAAATATGAATATTTGCAAGTACTTACTGAATTTGCCATAAATAGTTGATTCCGTATTTAGTTCTGAATAATTCGTGATTCTTTTTTAAATTTCGATCTATAATATAATAGATCGAAATTTAAAAAAGAATCACGAATTATTCAGAACTAAATACGGAATCAACTATTTATAGATATCATAGATATAGATTTTTCTAAAAGTTGGTGCAGTCCAAAATTATTCGCTCCCCCGTTATGGAAATTATGAAATAATATTGACAATTGTAATTTTTCTTAATTTGATATTTAATACAAACACCCTTTGAAAATGAAATAGTATTGACCTGATTCTACAGCATTCTAAAAGGTAATGAAGAGGACAATATATGAGTGCCACGTACCGTGATAACTCATTCGTTCTGCAACCATGGCGAAGATGGCTGGACTTGACAAGAAGCTCCAAATGAAGAT
>OZ038480.1:109460863-109485863 GCA_964036315.1 Acanthosepion esculentum | reverse complement strand
TGCACCTGATTTACAATTTGCATTTTGGGCTAATCCTTTGCTAAGAACTATGCATTTTAGCAGTTTATGTTTAGTCCTTTCTTCTCGCTTTTCTTCACTGCATTCTGTAGGAGCTTTTGTCATTTTCTTTCAGTGTTTGCTACCAACACAGTGTCATCTGTATATCTTGTGTTTTTAAGATTGTGACCACCAATAATGAATCCTGATAGGACATCTAATTCTCTCAGAATCGCCTCACTGTATCGGTTGAATAAGTCCGGTGAGAAGACACATCCTTGTCTTACGTCCCTTTCTAGTTTTATATATCTACTGAACACATTTTCTATTCGTATGTAGGCGGTTTCCTACTAGTATGGGTTGTTGCTTATTATAATATCCTTCCCAAATATGTCAAGGTTGCTGAGCAGTTCTAACAGATCTTTGTTGCGTACTTTATCAAACGGCTTTGCGTAATCTATAAAACATAGGTACTTACTAATATTGAACAATATTAGTTTGAGTCTATGACGTAATTTTAGGATATTGAAGACTAATGTTCATGGAGGTTCTTCTTTTATGTGCGATGTTCTTTCAGAACATAGGCAATCCTTCTTCGTATACTTCTTAGTTGTAAGTAATGTGTGACTCCTTACGATTCTTTTCAGTCCCTGTTGACTTATCTATTTAAACAAGATCGTTACCTAGGTTACTTGAAATGTTGAGAGAGGAAGAAAGGAATTGAGATAAAAAGCAAAAGGGAGAGAAAAACTAGAGAAGAAATAGAGTAATCCATGTACATACTTGTTAGGTTATTCGCCGTTTCCCTTCGCAACCTCTTGCCTTCATTATGACTTGTGAGTGTCACATTCTCTAAGCCCTCTTTCTTCATTATGTGTCCTAGAAATTTCAACTGCTTCTTTCTTATTCTAAATACAAGTAAATACAAGTATCCTTTTCATTTCCATCATTAAAACTTCCTTGTTGCTCACATGCTTCATTCATGGCCTTCTCAGCATCCTGTAGAATCACATGTCTCTTGTCTCAATTTCGTCTTCATATGTGAGGAAATTGTCCAACATTCACAACCATAAAAAGGCATAAATATTCCATAGCCTTTAAGCAATATTTTCTTTTTGTTTCTAATCTGTTACTATTTCTTTGTTTAGCTTCTGAAAGGCATCTTTCACTATTCCAATGAATCTTCGGATTTCCGTGTCACTTTTTCGTCGTCTGTGAAAACACTTTTTAGATAGTTAAATTTATGGTCTTGCTTGATGCTGAAATCTCCAATTCTTAGCTTGCATCTTGGGCTGTTCATCTTGCTAACGACCACATATTCTGTCTTCTTACGATTAATGTTTAGTTTTTCCTTCGCGCATTCCTGTACTGCTTTGTCTGGGAGTTCCTGCAGCTTTTTTTTCTGTGTTTGCTATTAATACGTTGTCACCTACAAATCTTGTTATTAAGATTGTGTCCATCAATTTTCACTGATAAAAACTAGAAAACTTAAACATCTACAATATAAACTCAAGTATGAAAAAGTGTATACGGAAGTAATTACTTCTTATTGTTTATTACACACACTGAGTCAACTTAGCGATATCTCTATCTATAAAAGGCAGGATGTGTGTGTGTGTGTGTGTGTGTGTGTGTGTGTGTGTGTGACGAATGCATGGCACTTTACTCCAATTGGCTCATTCGCTTGCTTAAACTGGGTTGGGTGTGAAAACATATTTGTTGTTAACATTCTTTTTTCATTCGGTTTTTCCAGTTACGAGTCCTTTTTTAAAGCTGATCGTTTTGTGTTCATTTTGTTTAGTTCTTTTTTCGTAACAGATTTAATGTTTAGTATAGAGCTTAGAAAAAATTCGCAGTGTGAGATAGGCAAGAAGTAAGGCATGTAGCAACATCAGCACGGCAAAGGGCACTCCTTTAAAGGCAAGGAAGGGCAAAAATATTTTAAGTCAAGTGATAGCGATTGGTGTATGAGTCGAACGATTTTTTAATCAAGCACGAGCAACGCCGGGCCATGCTGCTAGTGACTATTTAAATTTTTAGCGACGATATATTTTAGTGTCCATAAAGTCCCTTTACAATTTAAAAAATATATTACAAAGGCAATTGATGTGGCACTACATCTAGATGACCTTCAACCAACTATCATTTTCCAGCAAGATGGTGCACCGCCACATTGGGGACTGCATGTTCGTTGGTCCTTAAATCAAACATTTCAATACCGGTGGATTGGAAGGGATGGTCTAATTCCCTGGTCACCTCGTTCACCAGATATCACACCCCTGGACTTCTTTCTATGGGGTTATGTTTAAGATATCTTGTATCGAAAAAAGATTCCGGACATCTCTGATCTAAAACAAAAGGTCACTGATGCCATTGCCACCACTGATGCGACTATGCTAAAGCGAATATGGCAAGTACCGTTTTGATATTCTTCGGGCAACTAATGGTGCCCATATAGCGGTGTATTAAATTTAAATTTTTAGCGACGATATATTTTAGTTTCCATAAAGTTTCTTTACAATTTCAAAAGTATATTACGAAGGCAATTGATGTGGCACTACAGCCAGATGACCTTCAACCAGCCATCATTTTCCAACAAGATGGTGCACCACCACATGTGGGACTGCATGTTCGTTGGTCCCTAAATCAAACCGGTGGATTGGAAAGAATGACCAAATTCCCTGGCCACCTCGTTCAATAGATATCACTCCCCTGGACTTCTTTCTATGGGATTATGTTTAAGATATCTTGTATCGAAAAAAGATTCTGGACATCTCTGATCTAAAACAAAAGGTCACTGATGTTATTGCCACCATTGATGAGACTATGCTAAGGCGAATATGGCGAGTACCGTTTTGATGTGCTTCGGGCAACTAATGGTGCCCATATAGCGGTTTATTAAATTAATTTTAAAAAACTTCAATATCTACTCCTCATTTTGTAATAATTTCCACATATTTGTATGTTCATTTGTTTTTCTAATATTTTTTTAATTGTAAAAATCCAATATATTGTCCTTGGAAAACTAGCGCATTTCAACAGGATATACGGATGGTGTAAAGGATAGTGATTTGGAATGAGCCAAGTTCGAATTCCAGTTTAGTTCGCTACAACCACTTACGCGCAAATACCACTGGAAAAGATAAGATTATCTCTCCTTCTGCAGCCCAGCTATGCGCTAAATAGTAGGACTTGTATCTGGAAAAAATCATTATTCTCAAATATTTGTTAATGCAATATTCATATGTAAAAAGAGAATTATTCTTAAAATCTAAAATATGCTTCAACTTTAAATAACTCACAAACGGTTGCTTAGCTTAGACTGGCACAAGGCTAAATTTAGAATGAGCAACTAGTCAGAATGAATAAATTATGTTAATCTCTTAAGTGGGATAGATCCGTTTGTATTGAAAAGTTTATCAGTTGCCCTGTCTTTTACATGCGCTTCAGTAGCAAACCTGAATAAACAACTACTTCAGCCACCAAGCAGACTTCTGAATTGAGTGGATATAAGGAATCAATACGTAAGGGAATTAATGGATTAAATGCAAAATGAAATAGATCTCCGTGGGAATTCCAAGCGCGACATAAGTAGAGATCAAGACAAGATCTCTCCCAAACCACCTCCATTTTTTTAAATTCATTTAAACTGGGTAAGGAAAAGAAATTTAAACTGACTTTCAATTTTTAATAAGCTGTCCCTTGTGCGGTCGGTATCCCATATTCACTCTTATTTAAATACACCACTGTCGCCGAGGGCCTTAACTTATAGTTTTAGGAAGAGTGTGCATGTTGAAAATTGATCTTATTTAACCAACAACCACTTGACGAAGGTCTAGGGGCTGATGTTTTGAGGAACAGACGAGCTGTGGCCCTTCTGTGAAGTACCTGTTGCGAGGGAAGATTGCATCATATTTCTTGAGGCTTGCATTCTTTGAGGTTCGCCACAAAGCTGTAATTTAAAACTATGTCTTCTCAGAGCGTCAAGGGTTCTAAGAAACGCTCAATTAAGTAAATCGTATTCGTGTTGAATAATACAAGCAACATTATGATTAATTCCAAGGATCAACAGAGTTACTTCAACCATTTAGAAGATGAACGACTATTCAGAAAGTAAATTGCGTTTTACCAGATCAAATGTAAGTCAAATTTATTTAGATGTTATCTATCTATGTAAACACCTTTTTTCAACCACTGCATAGCAACGGAATGTCGAATTTTAGATTCCACGTTTAAAGAAGTCTCGGTTTTTAACCTAAAAATGTTTGAAAGTCTGTTTTCAAGGTCTTCTTTCTGGAGGCTGTGCTTTTTACTCATGAAATGTTCTAGAGATCGAAACAAATGGAAATCTGTAGGTGTTTAAATCTAGTGATTATGGAAGATATAAAAGAAGCCATCTTAACGATAACATTAAGGTGTTCGGAAAATAATTACGATTTACCATCAGATATATGAAAACAAATGTAGGATAAATTTATTTAAATATTATTTATCAAAAAAGTAATCACCTTAATTTTGAACGACTGCAGTCCAAATGAAAGGCACATTTTCGATTCCAGATTTAACGAAATCTGAGTTTTCCCCGAAAAAGATCGAAAGACGATTGTCATTGTCTTCTTTGTTTCGGAATCTTCCACCACTTATGAAATGTTCAAGCGATCGAAACAAATGAATATCTGTAGGTGACTAAATCTGGTGAATATGGGAGACGTGGAAGAAATTCCCATCCTTTATTTTATTTAATAATTCTTTTGCAAAGTGTACCCTTGCATTATTATGTTGGAGACAACTTCCATATTCCACCAGACACGAAACCAGCATTTCCCTTAATGGTTTTGGAGTTAAAACTGGTTTCTAATTTTATGATAACCATTGTCTTTTCGTGTTTCGTTGACAGCAAAACCCATTTTTCATCACCTGTAACAATATTATGCAAAAATGAAAGGTTGACATTCCTGGTTAAAAGATTGTTGCAGATGGCTGAATGTCGTGTTTGGCTTTCAAGCGAATGCTCATAAGGAAAACAAACCTTTTGCAAGTAAACTCTTAAATGCATTATAAACAACAGACTACCAGTTAAACGAGATGGAATAATTTTGGAAAGCAGTTTTCTACCATTCAAACTTTGTTCTGCCTTCGTTGGCTGACTCATAGATGGTTCATAGAGGTGATATATATATATATATATATATATATATATATATATATATATATATTTAAAAAATAAAATATTTAAAAAAAAAACATCTGGACATATCATAACTTAATTAGCTCCCTTGACGTGAAATTTAAATTGTACAATACATAGCCATAGCGTTTTTCACTATACATGTAAAAACAACATAACTATATATATATATATATATATATATATATATATATATATATATATATATATATATATATATATATATATATATAGATATATATATATATGTAGAAAAGGCACGGTGGAGTAATGGATAACGGCTTTTGCATTCACTTACGTGATAATACCCTTGGGAAAGGTGTAAATCCTCTTCTTCTCCCTCCAACTATGGGTAAATACCAGGACAGACTGGGTTGTATAGCCTTGGATGGCAACTGGTCTAGGAGAAGGACAACTCTGAATTCAAAACCTGTGGAGGGTCGTTTGGGGACCTTGTGGCACTCACTTCACCAGGTCCCTGTATTCGTCCCTCCTAAAAGTGTGGATGGCCCTGCACAAAGCCTTCACCACTATAATCAAATCTCATGTGTCGGTGTCGGGCTCTCAGTTTATAGGAACTGATCTGCCTGACCCTCATACGTCGAATTCGACGGGAGAGTCGATCATATATATATATATATATATATATATATATATATATATATATGGGAGAATTATTAAAAATAATATTTAGGCTCTGTCATTAGGCATAGAGCACTGTTTTATCTCTAAATACCACTGTTTATGAAGTGATTTTGTTTAATATATATGTGTGTGCGCGTGCATCTGAAGGCATGTGTATGCGTGCGTGTGTGCATTCTGTCATTATTTGAGAATTAAACAAAAATTCCATAAAAAGAAATTTACTACTACAAAAAGTACTTCTCCCTCCACCACATATTATAGGAAATAAAATATATTATTAATCGTCGTTACCACGGAAACACATCATTATCCCGTGAAAATAGCTAAAGTATTAAGCCAGAAGCGCTCGGGAAACCCAACACGATGGAAAATTTCTTCATACTTTCAGTAGACCTTTAAGGATACAAAGGAAATTGGATTTTAAAAATTCCCAAAATATTCATGTCGTTAATTTTGAACTAAACATTCATGCACGCATATATATATATATATATATGGATGGATGTAGGCATATATATATATATATATATATATATATATATATATATATATATATATATATATATATATATATATATATATATATATATATATGGATGGATGGATGGATGTAGGCATATATATATATATATATATATATATATATATATATATATATATATATATATATAAAATTTATGTATATACATAATTTATATATTATATATGTGCCGTACTTATTGAAGAACGCTCAATATCAGTGATAGACCTAACATATTTAGTCGCGTTGATGTGAATTTGTGACCCTGGGTTTCACGCCCTTTGCGATTGTTATTGTGTAGCGATTTTTATCATGTTTTTTTGTTTTAATCTCATATATATATAAAATATACACCACAATTTGATCTGGCGTGCTTTTTATATATATATATATCAAGGAAATGATGTTATTTTATTTATTAAACCAATATATTTTTATTAATTTAAACGTTATTTTTAGTGGATACCCATCTTTGTGTTGAAATAACGTCTATTTAAAACAGCATTTTATTTCATCTACCAACCTGAACATCCAAGGAATCTTGTTAAAGAAAAGGAGCCCTCAACCAGGATTTGAACCTGCGCTCGGCTTTGCAAGAGAAAACGTCATTAGATCCGACGTACTTTTAAAAACTCGGCTACGAAGAGCGTTATGATCAAGCAAAGTTTTATTTTCCCTTTAAGCGAATTTTACTGTTTAAAATAAACGGAGCGTCTACTCTTTACGTAGCCACTAAATAAATCCTTTAAAGTAATTTACATATTTTTGTTTATTTTATTGCTTAAACGATATTTTTAGTGGATACTCATTGAGTAGATGTTCTGTTTGTTTATTAAAACTGTGTATTCATTTCCATCTAAAATTAAATGAAGATTCGAGAAATCTTATTAAAAATATATGCTTGGCCATTAGGTTCTCTGTAGGCGAGAGGTTAGACGTCAGGTCTAATGATGGTTTCTCCTAGAAAATGCATATTTTTTTAATAAGATTTCTCGGATATTCAGAACGATAGATGGAAATAAATACATGAACTGTTTAAGAAATAAATAGAGCGTCTACTCAAATGTGGGTATCCACTTAAAATGTGTCGGATTAATAAATCAAAATCCATTTCTAAAAATTATCTTTGTTACGTTATATATATATGGTGGACGCTCCCGTCGTATTCGACGTAAGAGAGTCAAGCAGCAGTTTCCTCAGTTCCCAAGGGTATTAGAACGTAAGTGAATGTAATGGATTCGACTGGAATTTGAACTCGGTTCTTCGATTCCTCAATACGACCCGCCATCCACTACTCCACCTTACGTATAATAGACGAATCATGCTAGACGCAATCGTCAGGCCTGACGATTGCGTCTAGCATGATTCAGACTGTCGCCTCTAAGTGTTGACTTCAATGTTCACTTTTATATTTACACACGCTCTATCTCTGATATTGAGTACTTTATCCCATAAATATTATAGCACACCTTAAGAGTATATTTCTTCATATATATATATATATATATATATATATATATGGGAATAAAAATTTATGACAATGTGTAAAATTTTTCTTGTGTCGTGTTTTGTTCTTTAGAACTTCATCCGACTAAATTTGTTATGTCGATGCGAACGAGGGATGCTGGAAATTTTAAATTTATTACTTTCTTTTAATCTTGCCTATTTCGTTTGGATTCAATAAGATTTTTTTTTAAATATGTAAAATTTTAAATTCCCAGCATCCCTCGTTCGTGCGCATATCGAGTCGCACCGGCATAACAAATTTAGTCCGATAAAGTCCTAAAGGACGAAACTCGTCACAATTAAACTTTTTCCACTTTGTCAGTCATTTTTCCCAATATTGTTCTCGATATATAAAAATATATAGCGTGGGTCACATTCAGTTGGTTTATCACGGTTTAAAGCCCACAAACCTAATTTTTATTCTGTTTCTTTTTTCTCGAAAAAAAGAGGAAATATTCTGCTTTTGAAATTAACTTAATCGCCAGTATTTTAGCGTCGCCCGAGGAGACACATTTGTAATATTGAAACATAATTGTAATTGTGTAGCGATTTTTAACATGCTTTTGTTTTAATATCCTAAAATAAATACTATTTAGCTCTTCTCTGTATTGAGCCCTCTTTTAAATTAAATGTTACGTACAGTGGAATTATACTCCATTTGTTCTTATTTTACCTATATATATATATATAACTATACATATATATATATATATATATATATATATATATATATATATATATATATATATATATACATATATATATATATATATATATATATATATACATATATATATATATATATATATATATATATATATATATATATATATATATAGGGGGTGTATATTTGTATGTGTGTGTGCGTAATATAAATTCGTCATAATTATTTTATTTATAATTAAGTAGTCACAAAATTATTCTCTGTCTTTTGTTGTATCTTGCAACTGTTTTATTTGCGATTTTTTCCCTTCGTGTTTTAATCTTCAAATCTGTCTTTGGCTCCGAATGACTTCCGTACAAGGGAAGAACGACTACTGAGTGATTATGAAAGAATGGAGAAATTTTATATAAAAAGTCAATATACGACCGTCTCACTCTTGCTTTATGTTTCACACATAAAGTGACATTCTTTTTTTCCAGTTTTTCTTCATATACTTAACTGCATACAAGCATAAAACATTTCTTTCCTGTTTCTGTATCATTATCATTTTATCTCTTTCCCTATTCATGCGTGTGGCCCCACTTAATAGCTGCGGACTTTCCTTTTCAACGTTATTGTCTATTGTTCAAGGTCAAGTAATTTGTTTTGGGGTTTTTTTCCGATGCTTATTTTAAAAACATGGACTTTTTTTCTGGAGTTACTATCTCTACGTAATCTTTTTTATTTTAATCATTTCATCCCAAGCAAGGTAATAAAGCAACTAAGACGCAAGGGGTTATTAAGTGTTAGAAAATATGAGAAAAACATTAAAGAGAGAGAACAATAAAAGAACAGGAATTAAGAAGACAGAAGATAAGGATTGACATTGCATATAAATTTTTGAAGAACGAAATTGACTGGAGAAGTGCGAGAGAAGAAACTGTTAGCATAGAACTTACGGTTACATCTCCGCCATTTCAACTGTAAAATGATGAGACCTTGCCACCAATATAGTACTGCGCTCAAATTCAAAAAGTCTAGGTACCATAGAAGAATGTTCATCACAACAATTACCATGAAAGTATTTATAGAAAAGGCAGAGGGAAGTTATGTTACGGCGTTATGAAAGTGATTGAAGTCGAGACTGAAGCTACTAAGACACAAAAGGTTACTGGTCGTGAAAGAGAATGAGAAAACCATAGTGAGGAGAAAAGGACAATGAAAGAATAGATTTCAGGAAGACAGAATTGACATAATTCATGATTGACGTCGCATTAAAATTTTGAAAATCGTTGGTAGCCTGGAAGAATGAAACCGGTGAGAAGTGAGAGAAAAGAAACTATTAGAATGGAACTTATGGTTGCGTCTAGCTATTTCAACTGTAAAACGATGATACCTAGTTGCCAATCTAGTGGTATGCTTAAATTCAAGTGGTCGAGGTATCAAAGAGAGCTCATTAGAACAACTGCTATGTAAATATCTATAGAAAATACAGAGAGGAGTCACATAACGACGGTGAGAAAATGTCTGATGCTGAGATGCCAGTTCAAGACCTATAACATTACAGACCTTTCTTTGGATTTTGTCAAGAATCTAGAGATATATAGCAGGAGCACCAAACCAGACATGGTATCAATATTCATCGCACAGACGAATGGTAGATTTATAAATGTGGTAAATGTATTCTGACGCGAAAAATTGTCCGGTAAGACTCAGTGAACCAAATTTCCTTTCCAGAGACCTAGCAGTTGATTCAATATAATCACTTCACTTCATGTCAGTGAAAAACGTGAGACCAAGAAAGCTCAATGATTTGCTCTCCGGGAGGTTAGCATCAGCCATACTGATGGAAGGTAAAAACGGTTCTCTATTATGATTAAAAGATAACAGTTTCTTTTGAAAGTGTTAAAATTTACAAGTCATTTCTTGCTCCAGTTAACAACAGATTAGAGCTCATTTTCTGAAGTAGCAGCTGTTAGTTTTTATTTTGCCGGACCTGCCGGATTTGCTATTAAAACAGGAATAAATAATTGTGTCATCAGCATAAATACCGAGTTGGGAACTGATGACATCGGGAAGGTCATTGATGAGGATAAGATACAAAGTGGGTTTATGGATAGAATCAAGGCGAATGTTTCCGTATAAGGGAACGGCTAATATTACCATAACCCTATATATGCATATATATTAGTTATTAATAATAAATAAAATAAATTAAATTTCTCTACATATGTTATAAATATCTATACTCTACGTTTTAGCGGAATCAAATAATCTCTTCAGAAGAC
This sequence comes from Acanthosepion esculentum, assembly GCA_964036315.1. Taxonomy (NCBI): domain Eukaryota; kingdom Metazoa; phylum Mollusca; class Cephalopoda; order Sepiida; family Sepiidae; genus Acanthosepion; species Acanthosepion esculentum. The sequence continues at coordinate 109,475,076 of OZ038480.1, read as the reverse complement.
TTGAAGAGTCGATGTGATTCCACAAAACTTCGAGTAGCGATATCCATAAGCTAAATGAACACATTCCATTTCCTTTATTTTATTTATTTCTTAATAATACAATATCTCATTATATTTAAAAGAAAAAGAAAATTCACCAAAGTACACTGGTCGAACGTATTTGAGTGAAATACAAACATATAACTTGGTTATATCCGTTATTATTCAGAATATTCTTGTAAACCTTGAAGATCCTCGAAAACTTTGATTGCAAGATAGATAGAATTACCCATACATATATATATATATATATATATATATATATATATATATATATATATAAGTGGACATTGAAGTCAACACTTAGAGGCGACAGTCTGTTTCATGCTAGACGCAATCGTGGCCTGACGATTGCGTCTATCATGAAACAGACTGTCGCCTCTAAGTGTTGACTTCAATGTTCACTTTTATATTTACACACGCTCTATCTCTGATATTGAGTACTTTATCCCATAAATATAGCACACCTTAAGACTATATTTCTTCATATATATACATATATATATATTTGGGTATTTAGGCAGCAACCTTTTTTTTTTCATGGACATTTCATTGAATATGACGGACAAGGTGATTTTATTTAGTTTTTATGCAATTTGCCATGCGATCTAATGACTTTTTTTTCTTTTCAGATTATAAATTATATAAAAACTATCCGAATATTCTTTTTATCCGAGCGCTTTCGGCATTTTCAAGGATGAAATATTTTTAACTGTTAAATAAGAAATAGTTTATTGCATGTATGTATTTATATAGTGTTTTCATTTTTCAAATCACACTTAAGATATTGAGTCCAAGTTTATAGTTAATATCATTAAGTGTTGTTTTTTTTAGTTTTTAATAATAAGTCTTCCAATATTTTTAGCATTTTTTGCATGTAGATGATGATATTATTTTTGTGTTGTCAACAACACGCAGACTCACTCTACACCTTTCTTACCATAGCTCAACTATCTCTCATTTAAATATTCATGGAGACCTCCTGGACACTGTTCGTAACATACGTAACTATTATTTAACAGTTAAAATATTTAATCCTTGATAATGGCTAAATGTATAGCCGAAAGCGCTCGAATAAAAAGAATATTTCGATAGTTTTTATATAATTTATCTTCTGAAAAGAAAAAAGTATTAGATCGCATGCGAAATTGTATAAAAAAAACTAAATAAAAGCATCTTGTCTGTCATATTCAATGAAATGTCCATCCATATATATATATATATATATATATATATATATATATATATATATATGTATATATATATGTGTGTGTGTGTGTGTGTGTGTGTATCAAAAATACTTTTGCATACTTTGGGGGCGGATTCTTCACACCAAAACAAGGAGAAAAGTCTATATAAACATATGTCCTCAATTCCGTCGTTTTTTAGTATTGTGGGAACCTAACATACCTACAAATGGACTCTTCCACACATTAAACCGGCCTTTTGCCACATACGACCCATGTGGGGGGTTGTTAAATATAGGAAGTCACCAGGTGTGAGTCACCAAGAGTGTATCGCCGAGTGAGTGTATGAATGAGTGACACCAGTGAGAGAAGTACTCTCCAGTCCACATACTTTGTACTACGTTTCCGTGAATAATATACCGTTTAACTTTATATCCGAGTCTGTGTTATTTTTCTATGGTTTCAACACCATAACATTGAGTCATTAATTTTAAAGAAAGATTACGGTAGATAGCCGTTTGTTGCCGTGTAGACTAGGTTACATTTGTCATTCGTGTATACTTGTGGCTAGTCTGTCTTCAACATTTAACGTGTGTAGTAGTGAGTTCATTGAGAAATGTTCCATTTAACAATGGCATGACATTCATACCATGATCAAGTAGATATGATTTTTACATACGGCCGTGCGAATGGAAATGGACGCGAGGCTGCACGGCTGTATCAGATTGCGTTTCCAGATCGAAGGCAACCGTGTCATCCAATATTTGCTGCTGTTTATCGTCGCGTTGCTGATATAGGATCTGTAGCACCACAGACTATGGTAATAAGTATTTTGGGGGTTATATCTTGGATTGTACATTTAACAGCGTCTACTGTAAGTATAAACTTAATAACTCAAAAACGAAGGATTTGCGGACATTTGTCCTTGCTTTGATGTGCTCATGCTTTTACAATTATTACATATCCCATGTATAAAAAATATTTAAACATGTCTGCAATCCTAAAATATATGTCCGCTACCTAGATGATATTTTGATTTTAGCGAAAACCCCAAAAGAAATATATACTCTCAAAACCACATTTAAAAAATCTCTGTCCTTAACTTTATCTACGAACTTAGTAAAAAAATAAACTCCCATTCTTAGACGTTCTCGTAGGATACAGTAATAACACTTTTACCACCTGATTGTATTTAAAAAAACACTAGCAAAAACTCTTGCCACCTTAACTTTAAGAGTGAATGCGGATACAAAATAACAGTGATAAAAAAACTTCGTAAATAGAGTATACATAAATTCAACCTCTCGGCTACTTTTCCTTAAAAAACTCAATAATGCAAACAGACACTAGTCAACAATGGTTTTCCTAACCACCTCATCGACCACCAGCTTAGATTATTTGCTTCCAAAGTAAATAATGACGATACTGAACACACAGACAAAAATAACATAGATATTTTCTACACGTCAACTATAAACAAGATGAATTTTCACTTAGAAATATCATAACGAAATACACTACTCCAGTTGACCCGAACAACAGCTAACATTACCTTAAAAAATAACAACACCCCTGCAAAATTAAAACTACAAAGAAAGAACATTATTTATGAGTTCAAATACCCCTTAAAGAACTGTGTTCCTGATCAAACCAAATTCATAAATAATTACATCGGTCACACTACTACATGTCTATCTAGATGACTTACGTTACACCAATCCGACCACAGTTCTATCAGAAAACACACTTACCAGACTCCATTCGAAAAATACTAGTAGAAAATACAAGCATAATAATCTCATCCACATGTAAAAAAAAAAGATTTAAAATAACGGAAGCCTTAATAATAAAAATGCCAACACTCAGTAATATTAACTAAGAATGCGCCCACAATGTGCTGACTGTGTTCGAAAAATAAAACATCCCTATAACTTTACATACATACAAACAACCCATACATCATGTTAAAAAGTAAAAATAAAATAATACTTGATAATGGTTAAAAGTATAGCCGAAAGCGTTCACAATTACAGAATATTTGGACAGTTTCTACACACTGTGTCCAGAAAAGAAAACACTTGTTCGAACAAGAAAAATTAAATAAAAAGCTTTATCTCAGTACCTTGTCTGTCGTCTTTAATGGAACGTGTGTCAATGAAGGATTGCTGCATATACATATATATATATATATATATATATATATATATATATATATATATATATATATATATGTATGTGTGTGTGTGTGTGTGTGTGTATAGGTAAGTGTTTTATTCTTTTCTTTTAGACTCCAAAAATACTTGGATAATGAAGTCATGTACTTATAGTTACTGTTATTAAAAGATTGCATATGCCCCCGCCAACGTTCCTTGAATGGTTTCATGGTACTACCTATGTAAAATTTGTTTATACATGGATTTTCTAGTGTTGAGATTGTACAAGATAAACTACTGATAAAACACCTACGGTTAAATGGGAATTGATTAAGAAAGCCCGTACATGTAACTCCCTACCTATGTCTTAACGAAAAATTTGAAATAATTAGATTTAAAAATAAGACTGATATCTTAAATCAAAGATATGAACTAACAGTTAATTGTAAACACCGCTATAAATTTAAGTTATTATAGGGGTCGTATACTTTCAACGATAATGATATGTCACTATAAGTTTAATAGATTATTACTTTTACAACCTGATGGTCATCCTGTCGATATGAATGTGTACTGTGTACCTACATAGGGTTATCCGTGGCTGTATATGTGTGTATGTATTTGTGCGTATGTATGTGTGTTTGTACTGCTGGGTGTGTGTGTGTTTGTATATTAGTGTATATAATTATTAGTAGGTTCCCTTTTTTATTTGTTATTAATATATAGAGAGAGAGAGTAAGAATGTAAAAAGGAGGAGAAGAGGTTAAAAATATTGGTGTGTGTGTGTATATATATATATATATATATATATGTCCAGTTGTATTGTGTATCTATATTTATATTTACATATATTTCTGCATGTATGAATATGTTTATGTATGTGTGTTAGGATACACGTATATTGGTATGTGTATGTATATGGATATATGTTTATGTATGTATGTACGTTTATGCGTGTATATGGTTGAATGTTTGTGGATTTATGTGTATGTGCGTATATATCTGTACTTGTTATTATAGGTATGTATATGTATGTATATATATATATATATATATATATATATATATATATATATATATATATATATATATCTGTGGGTGTATGTGTGTGAGTGTATATGTATGTGTTGACACCTACCATATGTGAGTTTGTTTGTGTGTATGTGTAGGTATGTAAACTTTGGTTTGTGTCTACTGCTGCGTGTGTAAGTCTGTGTATATATATGTATATGTATGTGTATTTGTGTGTGTATATATATATATATATATATATATATATATATATATATATATGTGTGTGTGTGTGTGTGTGTGTGTGTGTGTGTGTGTCTGTGTGTATGTGTATATATGTATATGCGTATATAAATATATATATGTACTAGCAGCATGGCCCGGCGTTGCCCGTGCTGATGTTGCTATATGCCTTACTTCTTGCCTCACACTGCGAATTTTTTCTAAGCTCTATACTAAACATTAAATCTGTTACGAAAAAAGAACTAAACAAAATGAACACAAAACGATCAGCTTTAAAAAAGGACTCGTAACTGGAAAAACCGAATGAAAAAAGAATGTTAACAACAAATACTTTTTCACACCCAAACCAGTTCTGCAGAATCAGAATCAACGTTGAGTTTAAGCAAGCGAATGAGCCAACTGGAGTAAAGTGCCATGCAGATTTAAATTTTTCCCACTTGTGATGAATGCAGCTAACGATTTTTTTTGCATGCTAGTTAAGATTCGTGTCAGTCAGCTGTTGGCTCTCACGCTGGCCAATAGAATCTTCCTGCCTATTTGTGGCAGCCAGCTATAGGCTCTTACTCTGGCCAGTAGAGAATGGCTGCAAACTACATGAAAACTGCCGTAGAAGCATGAAAAAATTGATTGTTTCCACTATCGATGGGAGTTGGGAAATGCAAAGTCGGTCTTGGCCTTTTCGCTAACTTGGAGCATGTGCATGTAAATTTTGGTGCAAATCCGTCGAAAATTGCGGCCGTGCATTGGTTACACACACACACACATCCTGCCTTTTATAGATAGAGATGTGTATATGTATTTGTATTTATATGTGTATATGTGTGTATATATGTATATATCTGTATATATATGCGTGTGTGTATTTATATGTATATGCGAGGATGGGATTGTACTTAATTATGTGTATATATAGATGTGTCGATACGGGTATTTATACATGATGATATATTTGTAAATGTGGATGTATGTTCGTATGTGCTAGTATATGTACATGTATGTATATCTTAGTGTCTTTGAATATATCATAGATACTAACTAAAATCTACTTTTGTTTGATAAGGTTTTTTAATTACTTATAGACTTAACAACTGTGTGTGGTTACTTTCTTAAAAATTTATTATGAACTTTTACTATATTTTATCGTCAATAAGATAATATTGTTAGAATATATGTAGGTTTCTGTATATATATTCCTATTTTTATGTGTGTATGCATATATATATGTACATGTGTATATATATATGTATATATATATATATATATATATATATATATATATATATATGTATTGATGTGTATGTGCTTATATATGTTTATATAGGTGTATGTTGAATTTACGTTTGTATGAGTTATTTTTTTAATGTATATACGTGTGTTTGTATGTATGTTGGTATATATGTATGCTTGTGTATTTAGTTTATATATGTATACATGCATATGTTTATGTATGTATATGTATGTATGTATATGTGTATTTGTATATATGTGCATGTATGTATATATATTTATATTTGGTTTGTTTATTTTTACGTCGCTGTGTGGGTTGATATGTTTATACTTGCTTCTGTATGTGTATATATACATATGTGTATGCGAATATATATATATGTGGGTATCTGTAGACGTATATTTGTGTGTATGTGTATATATGTATATATGTGTGACTGTACACTTATATCTGTAGGTAGTTCTTATTTTCTTTCACCGAATCTATAATAAGGCGTATATCGACTTATATGATAAAAAATATATATTTTTATATATGTTTGTGTGTTTGGAATTTTCGTTTTTTATATATTAGATAATGTTATTTTTAAACATATATATCTGATTTAATCTCCTTTCTTTCCACATTCTTTGTTTCTCTGTTCTATTTGATCATTTTTATCTATGTATATTTGCCCGTATAAGTTATATTTTGATAAGCGGTTAGCATTCGTTTAATAACACTTTCAGTCTTGAATATTTCTTGGTTGTTGTATCAGGCTGTCTAGGTCAATGTATGTGGATGTGTGTACATGTATTTATCGGTGTCTATGTGTATAGAAAATACATGCACATTTAATTGTGTGTGTATGTATGTGTTTGGTTTTGGTTTGTTTTTTTTTTTGTTTTTTTTTTTGTCCTTTTTTTTATAAAAGGCCGTGGAGATATTTCCTGTCTCGTCACCTTTTTGTGTGTGTATATATCTAAATATGTCTGGGTGCTTATGTATTATAATCTGAGTGTGTTTGTATTGTTTTACGCGAGAGGTTAGCACCCTACTCACACACTTGGAATTAAAATGTATACATTTTGTCAGGAAGACCAGCCGATATTAGCGTCTATTCTAACGTAATTTCAATGAAAAAATAAATTGAATAATATATGTATTTTTTCTTTTCTCCACAGTAATTTTATAATTTTAAACTTAATAGAGATTAAATTTAGATTTTAAAATTGGTAATTTTTTACTTTTAATTTTAATATCAAATTTTATCATATAATTTAATACTTATTGGTTAGAATAAATCCTATTTTAGTATAACACCAACTTTAAAGCTTTTAATAGCTTTTATAACCTTAATTCGTTGTCAAGTTTTTTTATTTCTCGTATACTTGTATTTTGATTGGTCATTCCTGCTTATGTAGCAGCGTTTTCCCCTTGCGAAGGATCGTTAATTAATTTGAAACTTTTAAGACCCTTTATTCTACATTCAACATCATCACTTGATAAAACACCGGAGGTGTTGAAACAAAATGGCTATTTTTGTAGTGATTTTATAACATATTGATGTTATAATTTTTAAATAAACAAATATATATAGAGAGAGGAGGAAGTAATAAGTGCAAATTATGAGGATATGTGTTATTGTTAACGGTTGACCCGTTATATAGAAATAAATTAACGTAGGCATAGATTTAACAAATATTCCTCAAGAAAGTTTTAAACAAATTTTGATGGGTGAGAAAGTCAGATTTTTGGATTAAGGAGGGGAAATTATGCTAATTAAGAATGATACACAATGACAAAAAAATGAATAATGGTCAATTTAAAAAGAATTGTTTTTGAATGAAAGGAAAAAAATAACTTTAATACCAAACAATAATAGGACATGTATGCGACGACAGACTTTAAATACACACACACACACACACACACACCAACACACACATATATATATATACACACACACATATTTGTCTGTATATTCAAGCATATTTGGTTGAATAACCTAGACATATTATACCTATTTATTTTATTTTAATCATCTCAAATTCACGGATCAATTTTTTAGTTCTATTACAAAAGTTATTAAGAAAGACCCTATAGTTTTCTCCCTAAGCAAACTATTAAAAGATAGAGTTCTATACGTTCATCAGAAAGAAAATAGTGTGCTGAACGCTCATGTAATATTTAATTTTCTATAAAAAAGTGACCGCTGGATAAATTTTTCACAAGTGATAAGGAGAATTGAGGCAACAAGATGTTAAAGCGTCGAATGCTAAAATATCATGGACATAACATATGAGCAACAAGGAAGTTTTAAGAAAAATAGAAAGAGAGAAATGTATACTTACAATCAGAAAGAGACGGCTAAAATTTCACAATGAGAAAAGAGGGTTTAGCGAATTTAACATTCGCATGCAGGAGAAACAGTGAGTAATATACTTAATGATTTTATATAAATGGATAGCAGGACAAGGAAAGAGACGGATGGTAAAGTTTTAAAAAGAGCAATAAAAGACAGGACGTTAGGGAACGCCATGATCTCCTATGTCCTGGAAGGATTTTGCATATAAAAGAAGAATGCGGTTCGGTAATTCTCACAAAACAAAACAAAAACGAAAACTGATTTCAGATACAAAAGAAGCTTTTCTTCTTTTTGTTCAGTTTTTCACATCTCCGAGGACTAAATGTTTACCCTGGAATCAAAATGGCCGCGGAAACAGCAAACATACTGAAACAGAAAACCAAATAATGTATTGACCGGGACGCATTAAATCGTTTGTTAAATAACAAACATTTTACAAGAAAACCTGAAATACGAGTTCTTTATGTCAACAGAGCAGTTGAAAGAGCTGATGAGATTATCGAAAGTAAACATTACGCCTCCAGCTTCTATAACAGGATTTCAGGTTGACGAGTCAAAGACACTAACACTTGTTTGAGAAAAAAAAAGTATCATATTGGTGGGTTGGCGACAATCAACATAAACACCATCTGATAGCCCCCTCATGATTGCTACCAAACTGATTCAGAGATTAGGGAATTATTACCTGCCTCTCTGTTTTCTAGCAGTGGGAAAAGCAAGACTGTATATGTTCTTCTCCAGAGACGCATTGTAGCGATAAAGATTGCAGCTATACGATCCCAGCCACGAAATATAACGATACTCTTAACCGGAAGATCGCCCACATTTGAAGAATGTTAAAAAAAAAACTCTGTACTACGGATCCCGGTGATTCGTGCTCACCGAAAGATCAAAGGCAGCCCATTTGGTAATCGAGCACGACGTACGAGTCGATCGGCGTTCAGGGACATGGCACCGACAAAAAATAAGATCCCTACAGCCGCCATTTTGAAAAATATAACCAGTTCTAATGCCCAAATCTGATCCTGAAGACCAGCAAAAAAACGGTTAATTCCCGTCAGAATCAAACAAGTTCAAAAAAGGGAAATTTTTGAACAAATGATGGAAAATGTGACGCGTTGAAATAGTCAAAAAAAATCTTTTCGGGCAGCTAAACAAAATATTAATATGAGATTTTAGAACTGCTATGTAGTGCCAATCCTTCTATAAGGTACTGAATGCTGGACAACTTCCTCGTAGTTAATTTTTTTTTTAATTATTTCACCCCAAGTAAGGCGGGAATGCCACTAGCACGCAGGGACTTACAGGTAGTGAAAGTGAGAGAAAAGACTGAGTATAGGGAGAATTGAGAAAAGGATAAAAATGAACGGGGTTCAAGAAGACAAAAGATGGTGACTGACGTTACATTTAAATTTTTGAAGATTGTAGTTATCATGGAAGTAAGGAAACGGAAGGGAATTCCACGGGTGGAAAGTTCTAGAAAAGAAACTATTGGAGTAGAAGTGGCGGTTGCATTTAGCGATTTCAACAGTAAACAAATGGGACCTAGATTCCAATCTAGTAGCACACTTAAATTCATGTAGTCAATGCACTTGGAAAAAAAGCTCGTCGGAGGAGTTGCCATGAAAATACTTGTAGAAAATAAAGAGGGAAGTCACGTCACGTCGGTGAGAAAGTGACTGAAGTCGAGATGCCGAGTTAGGATCGATTACATTGCAGATCCTTCTTTGGATTTTGTCAAGAACCTCGAGAGGAATAGCAGGGCGCCAGACCAGATATGACAGCAGTATTCAATGCACGGACGAATAGTAGATTTGTAAATGTGCAAGATGGACTCTGACGAGAAAATTTTCTGGCACGACACAGTGACTCAACTTTCCTTTCTATAGATGCAGCTATTGATTCGATGTAGTCGCTTCACTTGAAATCAGTTGAAAACGTGAGGCCAGGAAGGCGCAGTGTGTTGCTCCCCAGGAGTCTAGCGTTAACCATGCTTATGGCAGGCAGAAAATGTCCTCTGTGGTAGTTAAATGAGACCTGTTTTGTTTTGGGAGCGTTAAAATTTACAAATGTGGTTGTTTCTATAGAAGGATGTTGCGAATACCATAAACAGGACATGTAAGTAATGAGGAAGTTTCAAGAAAAAGTGAAGAAAAGGGATATTTGTACTTAGGAAGAGACTGTTGAAATTACTGAGAAACATCTTGTCAAAAGAGAGATTGAATAATTTGATAGTTACGGGACATATTGAAGGCAAGAGGACAGAGGAAGGTGGTCCTTTACTTAGAGCTCTAAAGCAGGGGTCGGCTACCTACAGCACACGTGCCACGCGCGGCACGCCAAGCACTTTCCAGTGGCACGCAACCGCAAATGATATCACGAAGTCCGAACTAATAACTACTACCACGCAAAAGATATATTTAGCTGTTTCAATTTTAATATATACTAAAGTATATATACTATATATTACTATATAAAATATATCTTAGAACAGGTATATTGACCTTGACTTGTATAAAAATACGTATGCTGTTGGCACACTGAATGATTTTAAAACCCTAAGACGGCACATAGTTACCAAAAGGTTCCCGACTCCTGCTCTATAGGAAATCGGACAATGGCATTAATAAGTTAAAGTAAATGAACATGAATAATTCGCTATAAAAATGAGTTTAAGATTATTGCATGAATAAAATAACTATAAGAGCTTGACCAATTGAAGAGGGAACTTTAACTGGAAAATACGGTCTTTGAAAAAAGTCAAGTGCCAAAACATCATTACGACTGACGAATCTCCGTTCCTCTTCAAGATATTTTCCTATTCAATTTATATTTATTACATTGCTTATGAAGGTCAGGGCCTATGAGAAGCGTTACAATCATGTTCAATGTTCCATAGAGAAGCCAGGAACATTCTATTGGAAGGGCTCTGCAATATTTACGCACGCCGACATTTTGTACAAGCGTGCCTGTATCAAATTTTAAGTGAATTTCGGCAAATATATCGAAATACTGAAAATGCTTTTTCATGCTTTTCTGTTGGCACGCATGTTTTTGAGTTAGGTGAATGCCAGTTTCGAGTAATGAGCTTTCAAGACGTTCAAAAAAACGCCCAGATAATGTTATGGGGGAAGGGAATACGTGAACTCATTGTTGTTTTTTATGATTTATTAGCTTCAGTTCATCTTATCGTGATTTCATGGATAATAGTAACTAGAATACCTTAATATCCTTATTCTATGTGCCGGACCTCCTCTTGAATCTCCCCCACTTCCTATCCTTTTAGCTCTTAGCAATGTTTATGTTTTGACTATCCTTCCATATTTCGCCATCTATTTACACAATATGTCCTGTGAGTGTCAAATTTTCCAAGCCTTCATTCCTCATTATGTGCCCTAGAAATTTCAACTGTCTCTTCTAAGTATAAGCGTCCTTTTTGTTTCCCTTTTCCTTGAAACTTACTGATTACTCATATGATTCTTTCGTGGTATTTTCAGCATCCTTGTGTAGAATCTTCTGTTGCCTCTTCATCTGCGAGTAAATTGTCCAACATTCACTGCCATATTGGAGGATTGATATCACATAGCAGTTGCGCCCTCTTTTCTGTGATTCTAACGAAACAAAATCATGTTATTCATTTTGTAATCCCTTTTTCATGTTCTACTTTTCCCAGCAACGTAAGAGAAGTAACGAGATAATTTTACTTTCCACAACCAGAAAATATAAATAACAAACACTTCATGAAATAATTTTAAAATTCAAGCTAAAATGCTATGTTGATAGAATTTCTGAACGATGTTACCGATGCTCTGCGCCAGTATGTTTCAATTACATAAACAAATGGGAGTGCATTTTATGCGATGGATAATACGTTGGATGTTAATAAGCAGACCCTTCATGTGCTGAAGTCATTTACTTTACATATTTCTTTCTGACCCTGCCGAACTGCGTCACGGTGCGCCCATATATAAAGACGAGTTTGGTCTGATCCGTGTTTACCGTCGTCTCAAATGACAATCAATGCCGAAGAAAAGGACTGCCGACATTCTCCGTGCGCATGTGCACAGCAACAGGCGGCGACGTCTGGTTTTCACTTTCTCCAAAATAAATAAAGACGATAGAAAGGTTAACATATTTAATCTCTCTCTCTCTCTCTCTCTCTCTCTCTTTCTCTCTTTCTCTCTCTCTCTCGCACGCGCGTGTTATATATATATATATATATATATATATATATATATATATATATATATATATATGTTCATGTGTGTGTCACAAAATACGCTTGCTTCGCGCTGAAAATAGAAAGAAATTGTTTTATGATGTCGTTTGATGTAGGAAGAAGTTGGTTGGGGAAGCCTTGAAGTTTACTATATTTTACCATTTACTTTTTGGAAATGAATTATTTTTATGTAATATTATAATTCCTTTCTTTTTCTTGCAAAGTTCATACAATCTGTTTGTTTGCTTGCTTGTTGCTTGTTATGTTTTTTTTCTTTTTGGCAATTAGATTCAAAGTATTCACTATAATGGAAAGCGTAATAGACACACAAACCATCGATAATAAGATATGTTTCTCACTCGGCCTCCTGTACGTGAGCATTTGTGCTCAACATGGCTTAATTCCATAAATTTTGCTTGCTATTCACAGGCATAGACACACACTGACACATATATTAGCATAATATATGACTTTATGTCATACTCTAAAATTAAGTATATATATATATATATATATATATATATATATATATCATAAAAAAGGCTCAAACACTAATATTCCATGGTTATAATTTATTACATTGGAATCGTATTGACCACTAATATTATCTATCTATCTATCTATCTATATATATATATATATATATATATATATATATATATATATATATATATATATATATATATATATATAATAGCGCACAGTGAGTGTTGGTATTAATAAAACAGTGCTCGATGTATAATAACAAAACTAAAATTTTTACTAATAATAAATATACATTTTGTTCATAACAGTTTAGTGAGTGACGATATATATATATATATATATATATATATATATATATATATATATATATATATATATATATATATATATTATATCTTATTATTATTATAAATAAGTGTGTGTACCTATATATATAGTATATGTTATTAGTAGTACAGTACATATGTATATATATATAAACGATCCATACATTCTGTTATAAGTAAAAAATAAAATTCATCCTTGATAATGACTAAAAGTATAGCTGAAAGCGCTTGTGCATTCAAAACATTTGGACAATTTCTATATAATTTACGTCCTGAAAAGAAAATTATATGAACACACTGAAAATCTAAATTAAAAAAAAATAATTACAGTATCTTTTCAGTCATTTTTAATGAATATATTTTTTTTTTCGGGCAGAAAAGTGAATTTGTAAATAGTGACTACTACTGCTGCTGATGCAAGACTCTTCGTTAAGACGAATCTAGTTGTCCGGTCACGTGTTTGTCTAAAAAAATAAATATCTAAATTCACCTTCATCCCTGCCGTACGCAGGGTACTAAATCAGTCGTGTTTCGATCCCGGCTTGAATTAATCTGATATCTAGTCACACTGGTGAGCTGAGAAACAGCGAAACAGTCTGTCTGTGGATAATGTATATATATATATATATATATATATATATATATATATATATATATATATATATATATATATATATATATATATATATACTTATTGTAACATAACAACAAAATAAAATCCAAAATATTATCGGATACTATTTAAAAACACTCAGAATTTGTAGCTCTCAATATATACAGAATGAGATGAAATACATTGAAAATACGTTTAAGCTACTCTAATATCCTATTTATTTCATATTCAAGGCGAAACGAAAACATTTCAAAATAAAAAAAAATGATCAATTCAAACAAATCCAACGAATCTATATATATTAATCTACCTACGAACTCCATCAAAACTATAATTGGAAATAATTTATCTATGCTTAACA
>OZ038480.1:109453363-109458363 GCA_964036315.1 Acanthosepion esculentum | reverse complement strand
TTTAATAATCTATGGGTCCTCCTTTATTTTGAATAACCTTTTCAACCCTTTTGGCATTGACTTGATTAGGTTCTAGTAAATCTCATCTCCAAGCATTAAATTCCATTCTGATATGAAATTCACAATCAAATCCTCTTTGTTGCTCAACTGCTTTCTCGAGAGCCTGTTCTTTATAATGCTCCATAAGTTTTCTATGGGGTTGAGGTCAGGAAATTGGGGCGGCCATGTCATAACACTCACATGCTTCTCATCAAAGTATTCCTTCATCAATTTTATTTGTGACAGGGAGCATTATCCTGCATAAAAATGTGCTTGGTGGGGTCGATTTGCACCCTTTCAGCAGAAGGGAGTAGACAAGACTCTAAAATTCTCTTGTACTGCTCGCTCCTGAGGGTCTTTTCAATAAGTTTTAAGAAACCAGTTCCATGAAAAGAAAAGCATCCCCAGAACATTATACTGAACGGATGCTTGACAGTACTTACTGCTAAATTCAAAGAGCTTTCAAAGCTTCTTCTTCGGATTTTAGATCGCTTATCCTTTGAATTTAGCTCAACTTTCGTTTCATTGGAGAAGAGAACATTTAGTAAAAAAAATCAGGTGAGTCACTTTTATCGAACAGCACTGTATATATATTGTATATATATATATATATATATATATATATATATATATATATATATATATATATATATATATATATACATATATATATATATATAAAGTGAGTATAAATTGGATTAAAGACACACACACACATATATATAATGGTAAATTTATGTGTATGCATATATATATATTCACGTACTTGTGTACATGTGTATATGTTGATATAAATTATAATCATTTATTTGTATGTATTTAT
Organism: Acanthosepion esculentum; assembly: GCA_964036315.1. Classification (NCBI taxonomy): domain Eukaryota; kingdom Metazoa; phylum Mollusca; class Cephalopoda; order Sepiida; family Sepiidae; genus Acanthosepion; species Acanthosepion esculentum. Next base: position 109,457,501 of record OZ038480.1, on the reverse strand, counting down.
GTATAGATATCTATATAGATATGAATGTATATCTTTATATATTTGTATATGTGTATATGTAAATTATATTTTTCCATATATAAACAGTATCTTGAAAATATGTATATGATGGGTATGAATAGAATGAATTATGGGATACATTTGAGAGTATATATGTTTGTAAATATGCATATACACTACAGTCCAAAAGTTTAAGGTCAGCCTTAAATTAACCCCAAAAGTATTCGTTTTGTACTTTAAATGAGAGAAAATTATTATACATGGTTAAAAAAAGTGAGACATGATTTTTATTAGATATTTCATTATGACAAAAACAAAAAAAAGCATTTTATCATTAAATTTTGCTCTCGTCAAAATATCCACCTTTAGCCTTGATTACTGCAGCACAACTGGCATTCATTGCAAAAGTTTCTCAAAGATTAAGTTTGATAACTGATTCCATTCTTTTTTCAATGACTCTAAGAGCTCTTTTCATCACTTCTGTCAGAAATTTGGTGAATTGTAGTATATATATATATATATATATATATATATATATATATATATATATATATATATATATATATATATATATATATATATATATATATATAAACACACACACATACACTTACAGTTAGGCATTGCTAACCAATTATAAAAAAAATGCTGAAGACTAAATGTCAAAAACGTGTCATATGTAGACTTTATGCAAAATATGTTATACATCTTTCCTCATCTAGTCTGTATTAAGCCCTCTTTTGAATTAAAATGTTACGTACAGTGGAATTTTACTCCATTTTTTCTCATTTTACCTGAATATATATATATATATATATATATATATATATATATATATATATATATATATATATATAGTTTAAATTTTAAATTCGTTTTTCGCTTCACCTTTTGAAAGTGAAGTCTGAACATCCAGAGAAAAATAAAATTCTCTGGTGAAATAAATTATTACAAAAGGACCCTTAAAGTGGTCTGTTTTTCTTTAAATTAAATTATTCGCACTGACTTAACATTGAGCTCTTAAAATTCATATAATTATGCACAAAATGAGCCTCGTTCGTAATTAATACGGTATTAATTCCTTACTACTGACATTTCCTTTTTCCTGATTTTCTATACAAAGTGTCGAAACTTGGTAAAAAATCCCAAAAATTTGGTGCAAAACCTATGGGAGAAAATATGGTTAAAATCGTTACTTTTGTTTACTGCAGATCTAGCAAAAAAAATACTATTATTTATCTTACCTGCCATCAGTCGTTGATCTCGAAAATTATTACAGTTACCTTTAACCAATCGTGATTATCGCTTCATTTTCACCATGTCTCTCTCTATATATATAATCATTAAAGTGGGTGGCCTGACGTATTTATTGAATAAATCTTACTTGTGATTTCACGGTTTACATAAAAAAGGCTTTAAAATATTCCTAAACTGTGATTGAATCAATAATACAATATAAAGCCAACTCTAGCTATATATTTATCAGAGACGCAACTTGATCCCACCTAGTAGTTATGGGATATCCCGTTGTCATGGTAACAGCGATGTCAATATAAAAGATTGTCGATTATAAATATAAAGATGTCGATTATAAAAGCAGGATTCTTTCAGATTGTAAAATAACATGTGGCAGCAGAATTCTACAGATATAATCCTAGATTAAACACACAGAAAACAGAAGCAAAATTGTTTTAAATCGATACATTTACAATTAGAACAGATTTTATTTAAAAAGATCGTTTATTTATTATTTGTTTAAAAAATTATATTAAAATCTCCTACAGTAATATATATATATATATATATGTATATGTATTAATTAAATTTTCCTTGTCTGAGATATCTTTACATATATATATATACATATAAAGGTATCTCAGACAATATTAACATATATATATATGTCTATAAATTAATCAAATTAACCTTGTCTGAGATATATATATAAAGATATATCAGACAATATATATATATATATATATATATATATATATATATATATATATATATTAATTAAATTTTCCTTGTTTGAAATATCATTTCATATATATATATATATTGTCATCCACAGACAGACTGTTTCGCTGTATCACAGCTCATCAGTGTGGCTAGACATACGTACGCCTTTAGCTAGGATCGAAACCCAACTGAATTGGCGTGAGCTGGGGTTTCTACCACTAAGCCGTTGGCGCACGGCAGGGATGAAGGTGAATTTAAGCGTATTTATTTTCAGATAAACACACAGTGACTGAGAGAACTCGATTCGAAGATTGAAGAGTCACGTATGATTAGCCGTAATAGTCAATGTTTACAAACCCACACATAACTTTTTCAGGAGTATATATATTGTCATCCACAGACAGACTGTTTCGCTGTATAACAACTCATCAGTGTGGCTAGACATCCGGTTGCCTAAATCAATTAAATTTTCCTTGTTTGAGATATCTTTATATATATATATGTGTGTGTGTGTGTGTGTATAAAGATATCTCAGACAATATTAATATATATATATATATATATATAATTTAATTAATTTTCCCTTGTCTGTGATATCTTGATATATATATATATATATATATATATATATATATATATATATATATATTAATTAAATTTTCCTTGTCTGAGATATCTTGATATATATATATATATATATATATATATATATACAAATATATATATATATATATATATATATATATATATATATATATATATATATATATATAAATTAATTCAATTTTCCTTTTCTGTGATATCTTGATATATATATATATATATATATACATATATATATATATATATATATAAAGATATCTCAGACAATATTAATATATATATATTTATATATATAAATATAAATATATATATATATATATATATATATATATATAAGTTAATTAAAAGTTCCTTGTCTGAAATATCTTCATATATATATATATATATATATATATATATATATATATATATATATATATAAAGATATGCCAGACAAAGAAAATTTAATTATTTTTTTATTTAGTTTTTCCAATATTCTTACGTTTTTACGTTTTTGGGTAGAAAGGGAGTACAAAATTTTTCCATAATGTCCATTGTTCTTTGCACCCACCAAACGGAAAAACCGTCAGAACGTTGGAAAAACTAAATAAAAAATTAATTGAATTTTCCTTGTCTGAGTATTTAACAAAATATGTTTAAAAGAAAGGTTGCTGCACAAATATACATTAATATACATATGTGTGTGTGTATGTGTGTATGTGATCGTGTGTGTTTATAACAAAAAATAAAGTTTCAAAAATAAAAGAAAATTCAGTCTTGTAGAAATTTAAATATATTATTTATTTATTTATTAGTCAATGGAATTTAGGTCAGTCAATTCAATATTCTTTTTTCTTCCTGTAATATATATATATATATATATATATATATATATATATATATATATATATATATATAGTTTACGAAAAACTAGGTAATCCGTATAGGTAGACCCAAGGAGGATAAAATCCAGAGAGCTCAATTTAAATCAGAGCTAATAATTTAAATAAAAACAGACCACTTTAAGGTTCCATGTAATAAATTATTTCACCACAGCCCTTTTATATATACATATATATATATATATATATATATATATATATATATATATATATATATATATATATATATGAAAAACTTTCCTTAGCCGAAGCGTTTCGTCCTCTGATGGATATTATTAAGGCAAATGTAAGGATTCTATTTTGCAACAAGTATTTATAAACAGAAGTAAAAAATTCCCTTACTTTTTTCAGAATTTTTAAATTTAAGAACGCTCATAAATAAACATCTAACTGAAAGTCAGGGTAAATATTAGAGGATGGTAAGTGATGCGATTTGATGTCTAATAAAAGTTTGAGATTTACGTGTTATATATTTTAATTGATAGAAAGTTTTGACTATAACAGTTTTCTCATTTTTTTTCATGTTTAGTCATATATGTTGGCTTGGGAAAAAAAGTATTTATTTTAGGAAAGGAGATATTTGAAAAAATCCAAAGCGCAGATTTCTATTTTGGTAAAATTCCATAGCTGTATTCTCATGAATTCCCGTTTAAATAAGTTTTTTTTCTTGTGGACGAAATTATTTCTATGTATCA
>OZ038480.1:109223363-109445863 GCA_964036315.1 Acanthosepion esculentum | reverse complement strand
ATATATATATATATATATATATATATATATATATATATATATATATATATATATACAGAGAGAGAGAGAGAGATTGTAGATGAGTGAATATGTAGATCTCGATAGATCACGTATTTTTATATATGCATATGAATACATACGTATGCTTGATTTGTCGCATATAAATATGCGTACCTAATAATCACGGACACTCACAAACAGATACAAATATATACATATATATATGTGTGTGTGTGTGTGTGTGTGTGTGTGTGTGTGTGTGTGTAATCTCATCCGTCGGTAGATTGCTTTATGGAACCTAACTGCTTGATCTATATATCTTACTAGTCCCTAGAGCCATGACAGTTGTCTAAATCGATTGAAATTTGAGATGATGACGAACAGGATGTGGTGACAAAAATCCCGTTCTTACCCGGCCTTGCCGCAAATGTGAAATAGAAAAATAGAAACATATTTACAAGATGCATATAGAATGGGAGCAATAATGAAAAGTTCACAGCCCGAGGAAATAAGAAACATTTTTTTTATGTTTGTTCAGATTTTGGAAAATAGTCCGAGCTGAAGTTGAGACCGATTGTAAACGGGAACTAGATGAGTGGGAGTTTCGGAATTCAAACTAGATACGCTTGGATTAGATTTCAATTGGTGTTTATTAAATTCTTTCAAATTAAAAGATTTAGATAGTTGGCTATGGGCTGGAATCGATTCTTCCTCAATTATCTGTACTGTATATAACTCATGTCGGGTTCAGTTAACAAACGAGAGAATTCTCCTTAACCAACGATCGGTGTTCGTGTTTTGATACCAAATTATGTATTGTTTTCTTTGGTTTATTTTGTTTTACAGATTATCATCCTCAATGCGTTATTCCCTTTTTATTTCTGGTAATATTTTTTTCCAAAAATGTATTGCTTGTAATATCTTTTTTTTCAAAAATGTATGGCTGATAATATTTTTTTTTCAAAAACGTATGACTGGTAATATTTTTTTCCAAAAATGTATTTCTTGTAATACCTTTTTTCCGAAAATGTATTGCTTGTAATATCTTTTTTTTCAAAAATGTATTGCTGATAATATTTTTTTTTTAAACGTATGACTGGTAATATTTTTTTTCCAAAACTGTATTGCCCATAATATTTCTTCAAATATTTATTACTGGTAATATTTTTTTTCAAAAATGTATTACTGATAATATCTTCTTTTTCCAAAATTTATTGCTGGTAATATTTTTTTTCCAAAACTGTATTGCTAATAATATTTTTTCTTCAAATATTTATTGCTGGTAATATTTTTTCTTCAAAAATGTATTGCTGGTAATATTTTTTTGTTTTTAATGTATTGCATAAGTTCTGAAAATCAAACAGTGGTGGAAAAATATTTGTGGAAGAGGAAAATTACAGTTACGGCTATGATAAGAAAAACTGAAACAAAAACATACTAGCGATGTGTAGAGCGATCTTGCAACACTGTTAATCTGTCATTATACTTTAAACAAAAATAAACTTTTTTTTTATTCCTTTTTTAAAAAGTTATGATTACTACCTATGCTCTTTTCAAAATTTATGATAATTGTCTTTTAAAAATTATCAGAGGTACGTAATTATCCAGGGGCGTAAATATCCAGTGCGCAACTGTCCTAGAACCTCTCTTGCCGACAACCATAAATTGTGCTTTATAATTGAGGATTAGTCCTTTCTTCTTGCCTTCTTTTACTACCCTCTTGATTTTCAGAACTTAGCCTTGGATTCCAAATAAAAATATAATCTATAAAATCTAAAATCTATTATATGCTTGTGATACATACTGCTGGAGTGAACTGGAATTGCTAGCTTAATTTTCTCTTGCTTTAAAAAAGAAACTCTATCCTTTTTTTAATTTATGGTAACTACCTTTCTGCAGTTTCCTTTCTATATCTAACATCACCACATACATTTTTAAAATCGTTTCCGCTAATAATAAATCCTGGTAGGACTCCTAGTTCTCTTAAGATTGTCGTATAGTTTAAATGTATCCGGTGAGAAGACGCGTCCTTGTCTTATGCTTCTTTCTATTTTGTCTGCTTAATTCATTTTCTATCTAACAAAAAAGAAAAATAAATGTCGCAACATTTCTGTTTGAAGTAATGGAAATAATGTCTACTTAATATGTGAAGGGTTCCTGGGCGTGGGTTATGTTGTGCTAGAAGTAAGCCACGCTTAATAAATATCCTATTAAAGGTAGGAGAGGGTGGCTGAATCGATGACCTTTGTATCTGATGGCGTAATCGTCTGCCGTTTCCGGTTCAAACTGCCATGATCGGGCGCTAGTCTTAAGATGCCGACCTGTGTGGTCCGCGCCACCAGTCGGTCTACACACCAATATTCATTTTTCCTCGTCTTGTCTTGAAGTCCTTCAACACCTGTCAACCAGCCCACCCGTTTCGAGGCTCAGACTTAAGTGTCAGAGTGATGTCAATTACAGAAACTTGCTCTAATCTCGTAAATCTGACTCTCGCAAATTGTTTTCACACTGTGACCTCTATGTCTACAATCGTCTTATCCCGCCCTCGTCCGGAAGATGGCGCTCCGTTCACCCACCGACACATTTAGTCATTGTGTATTCAATTCAACCTCGACTCAGTACAGAGATGCATTATTGTAAATAGCGTGTTTTTCACACTTTTTTTAACGAGGGAACAATGCCATTTTAGCTTATGAGAATTAATGCATCTATTATCTATAACTGTATATATATATATATATATATATATATATATATATATATATATATATATATATATATATATATATATATAACGAAAGATGGTCCACGTGTGTTTCTTATATGTAGATTTAATAGGCCGGTTTCTAAAATTTGAGGAGTAAAAAAAACAACAAAATGATAACAATATTGGCAATAAGATTGATGATATTTATTATATTGACTAAATTAAAACACGGAGAGAAAGATTTTCAGACACGCCTGTGTGCTTTTTCAACGAGATGAGGAATAAACAAAGAAATGGGACTTACTCTTCCAAGGAATGTTGTCGTTATTGGTACATATTACTTTATTCCAAGTTCCTTCTACAATATTTGTCTTGAAATAAACAACAGCCTGATGATGACCTTGTGCTATGTCGCGAGTACTCAGAATAAAATAATATGTATCAATACGTCGATTTTCTCTCTTCCCTTAATAATGACACCAAAAAGCTTGTCCGTGAATATAAAAATAACTGAAAATAAGTAGACAGAACTTGTCTAAATTATTCAATGAATCATATATATATATATATATATGTGTGTGTGTGTGTGTATGTGTGTGTGTGTGTGTGTATAGGGTGAGGCAAAAGTCGCACACCATATGGGTTAATTAATTAATCATGTTTTAAATGTCTAATTTGTTTTGATATTTTCTTATTTTCCAGAAACAATTTTGGACGAAGTAAGATTCAATTTTTTATGAGACGCGCTCACGAAATATCGAGGGTCTTAAAGAAAGAATTAAATATGAATGCAGTAAAATGACAGAGGAAACTCTCCAACGTGTTAATGAAACATGCAGGCACAGATATGAAATACACACATACATACAAACATACATACATACATATATATATATATATATATATATATATATATATATATATATATATGTGTGTGTGTGTGTGTGTGTGTGTGTGTGTGTGTGTGTGTGTGTGTGTGTATTTAGGCAGCAATCCTTCCTTCATGCACATTTCATTAAAAACGACTGACAAGGTGCTTTTATTTAGTTTTTTATATAATTTCTCGTGCGATCCAATAATGTTTTTATTTTCAGATGACAAATTATATAAAACTGTCCGAATGTTCTTTTTATCCGAACGCTTTCGGCTATACATTTAGCCATTTTCAAGGATTATATTTCAACTGTTAGAATTAGAAATAGTTTGTTATATGTATGGTTTATAAAATGTTTCATTTTTTGTTTCAAAACACGGTTAAGATATTATGTCCATGTTCAAAGCTCGGTTTTTAATCGTTTCTACCCATGCAAGGCAATAAAGCTACTAAGACACAAGAGATTACTGCGTGTAATAGAATATGCGAAAAAAAACATTATTTAGAATTAAGAAAACAGAAGATAACGATTGACATTGAATTTACATTTTTGAAGATCATAGTTTACTGGAAAGAGAGAAGCCGAAAGAGAGTTCCACAAGCGAGAAGTGCGAGAGAAGAAACGGTTAGTATAGAGACTGTAAAACGATGTGGCCTTACCGCCAATAGTAGTACGCTTGAATTCATAAAGACTACGTATAAAAGAGAACAATTACCATGAAAATATTAATAGAAAAGGCACAGGGAAGCTACGTTGCGTCTCTGGGAAAATGACTGAAGCCGAGGCACCAGGGCTAATAACATTGCAAATTATTCTTTGTGTTTGTATGCATATCAGAAGTACTAGATCAGATGTGACAGCAATATGCAATGCATGGACGAATGATAGACTTATAAAAGTGTAGGATAGATTCTGGCAAGAAAAATTGTCTAGCACCTCACAATGAACCAACTTTCCTGGAAGCAGACCTAGCAATTGATTCAATATAATCTTTCCACTTCATGTCAGTGGTAAACATTAGCCCGAGAAATCGCAAGGGGTCACTCTCTTGGAGATTAGCCTCCTCCATGCTGATGGAAGGTAAAAAGGGTTCTACTGGACGATTAAAAGAGAGCGCTTTTGTTAACAGGCCATTCCTTGCCTCATTTAACAACAGATTGCATGTCATTTTTATGTCAGCTGCCAATTTGACCTTATCGGACCGATAGACTTATTTTTAAGACAGGAGTAAAAGGTTGTGTCATCAGCAGAGATACCGAGTTGAGAACTGGTGACATCAGAAAGGTCGTTGATGAAAGTTAGGAACAACGTAGGTCCTGAAATAGTGCTGGTGGCGACCTGCATTAATGCAAAAAGATCAAGAAGAGTGACCGTTCAAGATAACTTTCATTTCGTGATTTGAAAGAAAGTCGTACAGAAATACCATAACCTTTCAACTTGTAAAGAAGACAAATGTGCCAAACCCTGTCAAATGACTTCGAGATGTGTCCAAAGCAACAGACTGGGCTTCACCATTCTTAGAAATGAAAACAATTATATAAATGGGTTGTCTTTCTGTTGTGGATTCCGGGATGAATCCGATATCAATGAATAACAAACGCCAGAAATGGATAAGGAAAATAAATGTATTAACGTAATAATACAAACTGGTAATACGGGTTAGTAGATCCCGGAATGCAAGTTAGTAGCACTAATATATATATATATACAGTCTTGGTATTGAAGTATCACCGTATGACTCCTTACTGAGTCTACGTGCTCGCTAACTGTGATGCTTATGCTACCCTCCTATATTACAGACGGTATTTAGCCACCCCCCTGAGGGCTGCATGTGGCACAAGGCCGAGTTTAACGTGGGTTTACCGAGCCCGTAGGCTCGGCCAAAAAATGCCTGTAGAACCCGTATAAACGGGATCGGATTGGTCAACCTCCCCGAACGAGAATCTGCCCTTCGGCAGAGCCTCGTCCGGGTTCCACTGTGCTCAGAGGCAGAGAGTTCGACCGTCTGGCGGAGAAGGCTTCGCCGTCTCCACTATTACAGACAGTATTTACTGTCCCCTCCCCCACACGAGTGATAGATGTGGCACAAGGTCGAGTTTAACGTGGGTACTTCGGAGCCCGTAGACTCGGCCAAAAAATGTCAGTAGAAACAGTAAAAACAGAATCGGGCTGGTCAACCTCCCCGAACGAGAGACTGCCCTTCGGCGGAGCCTCGTCCGGGTTCCTCTCTGCTCAGAGGCAGAGAGTTCAACCGTCTGGTCGAGGAGGCGTCGCCGTCTCCTCTGTTACAGACAGTACTTATTGTCCCCCCACCACGAGGGATAGAAGTGGCACAAGGCCGAGTTTAACGTGGATATTCCCGAGGCCGCAGGCTCGGCAAAAAAATGCCCGTAGACCTCGTATAAACGGGATCGTGTTGGTCATCCTCCCCGAACGAGGCTCTACCCTTCGGCGGAGCCTCGTCCGGGTTCCTCTCTGCCCAGAGGCAGAAGGTTCGACCGTCCAGCCTAGAAGACGTCGCTGTCTTCTCTGTTGCAGACAGTATTTACTGCCCCCCCCCACGAGGGATAGATGTGGCACAAGGCCGGGTTTAAAGTGGGGTATTCCCGAGCCCGTAGTCTCGGCCAAAAAATTCCCGTAGATCCCGTATGAACGGGATCGGGTTGGTCAACCACCCCGAACGAGACTCTACCCTTCGGCGAAGCCTCGTCCGATTTCCTCTCTGCACAGAGGCAGAGAGTTCGACCGTCCAACAGAGAAGACGTCGCCGTCTGCTCTGTTGCAGACTTTCCGGGGATTCACTGGTAGTAGTATATGTATACCTCTGGTGAGTCCATTTGTGTAAAAAGGGGAGACCTCTTAATACTTTCTTATCTAAAAGAACAGTTCTTTTTTTTTTCATTAAATATTTAATGGACATTTTCAAAACTATTTAGTAATTCGAATCACATCGAAATAATAATAACTTTTATCCTTTTTTTACTTCTTTTTCTCTTGAATTTTGTTCATAAGTTTCTTGATGTTATTTTTTATTTCATTGTTGTAATATTTCGTCGGTCTTCTGAATTAGATTTCCTCGCCAACTCCTTCAAATGTGATAGGTATTCTAGTGGTTCTCTATTTTATACAACTTGTTGAACTTCCACGCTACTTCAAGCAAAAAGTTAGGAAGAAAACCGCCATCGATGCTGGAAAGAGCAATAACAGTAACTGAACATGAGAGACCTATTTTCTTGAAAAAGTATTTTGATAGAAAGATTTTATAAACCTCAACCGAATGTAGCACTAGCTAAGGAGATTGTCGAAAGTTTCCTTACAAGGAAACGACTAATATTACCATTGTTATAACGACTAACTGCGTGTACTTTATTCCATTCTGAATAATTTCAAACAGTTCAATGTTTCCCAGAATTGCCAGATTATATAACTGAAAACTTCCCATTTTACATTATCCAATAGAGTAATGGTCATTATTACTTGTATAATTATAGATGAGATAGAGTAATGGATAACGGTGAAGTAATGAATAGCGGCTCGAATTGAGGAATCGGAGTAGGCGAGTTCGAATTCCAGTCGAATCTATTACATTCACTTACGTGCTAATATGAATCCTTTTCTTCCCCACCCCCCAGCTATGGGTAAATAGCAGGAAAGATCAGGTTCTATAGCCTTGGATGGCAACTGGTCTACCGTAGAAAGAAACAGCAATCTACTGCGGGAAAAAATCTGCCCCGTCAGTCATGTATCGAAATATACCTGATTGCCTAAGCGTGTCTAACTGATAGATGAGATGGAAGATTGTAAACTGATTTCTAATGAAGTTAAAATTAAACTATATTAAGTTCTATTGAGCTTGAAAACTATCTTAGGTTGCAATGCGTTTATAATTCATTGTTCAATCAAGAGCAGATGACAGTAATTTGTTGCCCTGTTTTGTAAGACAATGAAAAAATGGGTAATAACTTCGTAATCAAGGATTTGCATGAGTAGTTTACAAACCACTGCATTTGGGCAGAGGTTAAATGGCATATACATAATTATAAAGCATACTCATAATGACGTATCAATGTAAATGAATAAATTATAGGATTTTAAAAAACTGTCAAACATACTCATAATGACGTATCAATAATAAATAAACGAATTATAGGATTAAATTACTTTAAAATTGTCATATAGGAAGAAAAAGAGTAACTATCGACATCGAGGTTCGAGCGTGACTTTAATTTATGAATTTAATTAATAATTAATTATAATTAATATATATATATATATATATATATATATATATAATTAATATATATGTGTGTGTGTGAGTGTGTGTGTGTAATACGTTATATATATTTCGCTATGACAATGTTATTATATGTATGCTCTCTATTGAATGATTAACTACAGTAAATAAAAAGGGAAATTAAAAAGCATGCAGAAAGCGCTTACTTCTGCCAACACTATTGTCACTAAAAACTAAGCAACCAACTTAAAGATCCCAGACTATGCCGTGACAAAAGCTTATAAAAATATTCCAGTCTTTGTAATGATTGTGATGGCATCATTACTGTTATTATACAACACTTTCATGATGATGACATCACATTGACGACACCAATTACATTATTACATGTAAAAATCCGAAAAATTGCCGTATGATTAATGTTAATGAAATGAAATAAAAAATCAATAAATCTGGCCCAAAATTAAATGTCTCTTGTCCCATCTTTCAGCAGAATTTAATGGAAATCCATTGATAACTTTTGGTGACACACTAGGTAAATCCATAATCACCGACCAACTTTGTTAACGGATATAGTAAAACGACCTCCCGCGGTCATTTTTGTAGTTAATGATATGACCTCAACGTTATAGACGAGTAGTAGTAGTAGTATAACGCTCAGATGGCAACCATCAACAACAGAACAAAAATGGAAGCACTGTGTCAATAATTAATAAAAACAATTATTTTTAGATCATGACATTTTATCGTGCAGCTAGTATCGCAGATGCAGTTAGGGACTCAGACTTGAAAAAAACGGAATTGTTAAGTATAATGTGAATACATACGTACTAATTTTACTAAAGTAAAACGTAGCAAATTATTTTTATTATAAAATACGTTGTAAATTATTCTACGAGAGAAATAAATTGTAATAAGGAAGAAAGTGATTGGTCAAAGTAGCAGAGTTAGAAGACACCAGTTGGGGGGTGGGGGTCAACCCGGGCGACATTTTTATGGAGGCAACACTTTTGGGTCTGCTGTATATTCCTGTACTGAAATAAAAGTGGTTTTAATGTCGGGACACTACTCACAGTTAAAGGACCTCTTCGATTTCAAGTAACTTAATGGCATTAATATTTAAGCGATTTTTATCTTGTTCCGAACAATAAACATTATGCAGTGATGTATTCCCGGATGTTTTATCATTGTTGACAATGTGAAACTTATTAACGAATCTAGTGTGCGTTCTATTAATGCCACAGCACCGAAATGTGTAGGAGACACATCTTGGTTGTTATCATATAAATTTCAGTTATTTTCCTTGACAGAATTTCGTTAAAAGAGTATATGTTGCTTTATTTTTCACCATTTGGGTCTATTAATAGTTTTAACAGACACACACACACACACACACACACACACACACACACACACACACACACACACACACACACACACATATATATATATATATATATATACACTGTGTAACAAATTATTAACGAGTTTAACGAAATATTCACAAAATGATGGTAATAGTTATCTGCGCGTGCCTTGTAAAGTTCCGCAAAAATATACAGAAACTACGGTCATTCACCTAACTTACTTAAATTATAACTGTTCCAGATTATTGGCGAATTTTAAATAAAACTCATGTAAACAAGAAAATAACGCTTTAATTGCTTCAGATACAGATTATTATGGATACATACAGTAACCGACATTAAATAAATAGAAATCAACAAGTATACAGAGTTCAAAAATAATAATGGAGCTGGTTAATAAGGGATAAGTGATCCTGTTGTGGATTCCGAGATGAAATCCGGTATCAAATAATAACAAACGCCAAGAATGAATATAGGAAAATAAATGTATTAACGTGATAATACAAACTGGTAATACCGATTAGTAGTTCCAGGAATGCGGGGTTAGTAGACAAATGTAAAGTCTTTGGTATCGACGTATTGCTGTATGACTTCTTACTGAGTCTACGTGCTTGTTACTATGACTCTTTCCGCTACGTTATTCTACTCGGCCGACTCAACTTTCTGCCGGATATTCACTGGTGGTAGTATATGTATACCTTGGGTGAGTCCATTTGTGTAAAAAGGGGAGATCCCTCAACAGATCCTCTTCTTGAAATGACATGGATAAGGTCCTGGTCCATGTAACATGTCAATTTCTGGATCTCCCCCGATGTAATTCCACGTGATACATTCACTAATGTCCTCACTTGCTTCTAAATTGATTATCGTAAACCCGTCGCGCTTCAGAATTCCCTTCAAGTTTTCGACTGGGTCTAAGTCTAGAGAATTGGCCGCCCAGTTCATTTTCCGACGTCCACAGAAAACTAATTGTTGCAGGTACTCCGTAGTTTTATGCGCTGCATGCGAGGGAGCTTTATCTTGCATAAATATGATGGTTCTCCTGAACGTGATCCTCTGTTGTTGTTTTTTAACTGAGGTTCAAGGTGCTCTCTCAGGAAGGTATATAAACGTCTGCAGTCATTTTAATACCAGCCGACTATCTCCACAGACCAACCATGATACCTCCAATAATATCAGCCCAAATCATGATACCCGCTCCTCCTTGTTGATGCCTCAAGCGTTGATGACAATGTCGTCTGTTTACGACCCAACCTTTGCTCCAACCACCAGGGCCATCATTGGTAGGACGAGATTCTTCCGTAAACAAAATCTTTGAGAAGTCGAACTTCATGTTATCTTCTGCCCATTTCAGACTCTTTTGTACGTGTCTTTTTGTCAATGGAGGCGTTGACACCGGTCTCAGTGATTTTCCGACCTTTTTCTGAAGACAACATCGAGTAGTTCTGGGCACAGTTGTTTTTCCAGTGCGTCTGAAAAGTTCTAAAAAGTTCTCTGCTGGCCAGGCCTGGGTTATTTACAGGTTCACGTTTAATTCGCGAAAGAGAACATTGGGAAACAACCCACGAGTGACCCTTATCAGCCCTATTACGTACCTTCCTAGGAGCTGCAAGAAACCTTTTCACAGTTTGCTGATATCTTCCAATCATTTTGGATATTTCTAATATTGATTTACCTTTTGCAAGTTCAGATATTATAACAGACTTCTCAGAAGGGGTTAAGTCAAAACTGCGACCCATAATTGCACGATTACGAAGTCACTCGTTAATAATTTGGAACACTGAAGTATCGTGTTACTCATGCAAATGGCTGCGTTTTTCTTATAGTTGCGCAGAATGTTACAGTTTTTGCACAGCACGCGCATATAACGGTTGGCTTCATTCTGTGAATGTTTCGTTAAATTCCAACGTATAGTTTTGGGACAAAATAGAAAATTGTCACTTCGTCAATAATTCGTTACACAGTTTATATATATATATATATATATATATATAGAGAGAGAGAGAGAGAGAGAGAGAGAGAGAGAGAGAGTGTGTGTGTGTGTGTGTGCGTGTGTGTGTGTGTCTGGCAAAAATGTATACACACTTCAGGAAAGGAAAAATTTGTCTTTCGTAGTTTTAAGAAATTGTGCTAACACTGTTTACTGTATTACGATATTTTCTCGACAGATGGCATTACAGTGGCGAATCTTAGACAAAAATTGAAAAACATGCGTAACTGGTATTAATCTTGTGATTTCTGAATAAATTTAGTATTATATCTATAATATATTTTTCCTTTCCTGAAGTGTGTATACATTTTGGGGGGTGGACTCTGTGTTTTGAATTTAACATGCATTGTGAATGATTTCACGAAAGAAATTCATTAAAAACATCCCAAAGAAAGAGTTTGTCAAAATCAAGAATTAAATTAAACGCTACTAAAAAAATAAGACTCTTACACAAATGCTTCACTAATGAGTTGCAATACAAAAGCATTGCAAATAATGTTACTATAGATGTGTATTTAAAGGAATTCTTTAATATGAATGTATTAAAAATCACAAAGAAAGGTAAGCAGTACCGAAAAAGGCAAATGTTATTAAAAAACCAAGATTATTATATAAATAATTTTACCAAAGTAAATCATTGCAAATAATTTTATATACACATACTGTAAGTTATTTACAATAGATAAGCATTAAAACTCAAGAAGAGATTATCAGCAGTCAAGGATTAAGGCAAAATTATTGAAAACAGAGTAATTATGTAAACTTATCGCTAAGGAGTTGACTATAGTAAAGAATAACTTTGCTATAAATGTGTCATGTAAATTATTTTACGATAGAAATGCATTAATACCCAAGAGGAAAGGGAATTTCAGCTGTAAGGAATCAAGGCAAACGTTATTGACAGTCAAAATATGAGTTTTATGCGGATAATTTGAATGCGACGGTGTCTGGGGATTTCAGTGAAAAGAGTAACAGAGTAACAGTGTGAGGGTTTCCCTCCACCTATTGAGGCATTTAAACTACCTGAAGTGCGCTTGAGACGGATGGTTGTTGCTATGTGAGATCGTATTTTGGGATATGGGACCAGGAGAAAACTATTTTATTACTTGATTAAATCTGAATAGGGAACGACCAAAAGAAACAATTACTGTATTTCGCTGCATTAGACGCTCCGCTACAAATTTTAGAGGAAGAAATCGGGAAAAAGTGTTTTCCTTGTATTTCATAGCCCTCCACACTATCCCCAATTCTTCTCACTGAATAGCATATTTGAGTATGAAAACTTGACTAATCATGACAAATTCTTCACAGTTCGAGAAGAAGTAGTAGATTTATGGTAACTGTTTAGAATGTAATAATTATAAGAGAATTTAGAATGCATAATACCAGTGAAACGTAACCTTGGTGCAGGCTGAAATCTTCCCTAATTGTGATGAATTCATCACAAACAAGGATGCAACACTAATTTTAAATTACATACATCTAAATTTGGATACAGAAATAAGGTTAAGTTTGATTTATGTGTAAGTTAAAAAAATAGTTTAAGAAATAAGGAAGAAAGGAAAGAAGGTGTTGCTTAAGCAAGTTTGGTTTCGTTTGGTTTGTTTTACGGCATATCAACTTCAATGGGATATTTATCGTCTTGACAAGAACGCGGATGCAGTTTATCGTTATACCCAGGACGGGCTTAAGTAGGTGTTACTGTAGCCAGAATTTCGTTCCCTATCAATATCCCACTAATCCAACTGCATAAATATATATATATATATATGTGTGTGTGTGTGTGTGTGTGTGTGTGTGTGTGTGTGTGTGTGTGTGTGTGTAAAAGAACGAAGAATAAAATTGCAACGTTTATAACATTAATTTAAAACCGGTCTCAATACAAAAGTAAAGCAATAAATATTTATTATACACTGTTATATTAGAACATGTAAGTAACGAATA
Source organism: Acanthosepion esculentum (assembly GCA_964036315.1). Lineage (NCBI taxonomy): Eukaryota > Metazoa > Mollusca > Cephalopoda > Sepiida > Sepiidae > Acanthosepion > Acanthosepion esculentum. The sequence goes on along the minus strand of OZ038480.1, from coordinate 109,432,746 downwards.
CTAAAAATTGTACATTTTGTTTATACATTGAATAAACAACGTCTCATCAGGTAGTTACCAATGATGCTAATAAACGATTTTATTTAAAATTTCATTTTATGAAACATCACTTCATTTTCCGTTTTTGGAAAAATTTTCAGTACAAGGTAAAAAGGATATTTTATAAAGAAAAAAAGGAAAGAAAATAAGAAATCAATAAAGGGAAAAGAAAGAGGAAAAAAAGAAAGGCAAAAGAAAGCATAAGAAATTAACCCTACTAACACGAGAATAGAAAGAAAAGAAAGGCAAAAGAAAGAGAGGGGTATATTCAAAATTACACAGATGCAAAGGAAGAGGAAAGTTAAGAAAAGAACATAGGAGAAGATATTGATACGAGTTAAGCCAATGAAATTATACGGAAGAGAAGTCAAATTTGAACGGAAATGAAACGCGAACAGATATTAATACATAAGCTACAATGTCGCTTTTCTCATTTGAAGGCATTTTTAATGAAATCACATATTCAAACAAAATTATCCATAGAACGTAAGTAAAGGACACTTTAAGAAGGAATACAATAATTAACAAAACCGGCATTACATTATAAATTAGAATACAAAATAAATTTTAAACTTCTTTATTTTTATATTAATTTTAAATTAGAAACTATTATCAATAGAGCAAGAGAAAAATTAGTAATAATAAGTTAATTCATGGCTAAACATACTGTCAGTAATTTGCGAATACTAACCAATATGATACCTAAAGCTAGAATTAATTACTAATGATAACATTAAAATGTTTATATAAAGATAATATAACATAAGAGGAGTAATTATTGAGTTATGAAGTTTAGCAAGATTGTAAGCTTAAGTCTTTAATATGTTTACAATTTACTATAGTTTCATATCTTTGATTTAATAATATGCCACTATTCAAGAACTTAATTATTTCCATTTTCTCTTGCAGACAGAGGGAGCACGGTTCGTTCACCGATCTGGAAATTCTATCTTGTTTGAGAATTGAGTGTTTTATTTTCCTCTTTCAATTTCCCAAAATATTTCGAAAGTGAAGTCATATTTCGTTTATCCTCATTAGTAAAGGATGAGAGATGATTATAAAAATCTTTTTTAAATTGATTCATTGTACTTCCAATATATATATATATATATATATATATATATATATATATATATATATATATATATATATATATATATATATATATGCAAATATGTTTTGGTTTGGTTTGTTTTGTTTTGTTTTGTTTTACGGCATATCAACCTCAATGGATTATTTAATGCCGACAAGATTTTTATTGCTCGTAATATTTTTTGGCAAAAATGTATTCCTGGTAATATTTTTTTTCAAAAAATGTATTACTGGAAATAATTTTTTATAAAAAAGTATTGCAGGTAAAAAGATTTTCAAAAATATGTATTGCTGGTATTAATGTATTACTGGTAATAATTTTTTTCTTCAAAAATTCATTGCTGGTAATATTTTTTTACAAAAATGTATTGCTTGTATTAAAACCTATTTTTTACACTTTCATAGTGTTTTGACCCCAGTTTGGGTGTTAACTATTTGCTTATAGCTGAGACCCCCTAACAGGCACTACCATCCCGGGTCAGGGTGATCCAGGGAACACCAGCAATTAAGAGGTGGTTCCACGCTCCTCAAAAACTCCCGATCTGAGGCCTTGCTGTTGGATGTAGTTTATCGTTTTACCCAGGACGTGGACGCAGTTTATCGTTATACCCAGGATGGGCTTAAGCAGGTGTTACTTTAGCAAGAATTTCGTTTCTTATCAATATCCCACTAATGCAACTGCATAAACTGCTTCTCTCAAAACGTTGTTTTACTTTCAAGGGCGTAGAATCGGATGTAACTGGGGAACTGAAGCTCACCCCACAGCCCAAAGTTATAACTCCCGTCAGCGACCTTCGATTTATAGGTCGTTTTTGGAGATATTTTAGTGGAAAAATTATAAGCAGCAAAATATGGCAGTAACCGAAAAAAAAAAACTAATTAAACGCGATAATTAGTTGCAATAAATTAAATCGGACAGGAATAGATGGATGCACTCATTGAGGTTCGAACCAATGGCTAACTAAGAAAACATACACAATTTTTGTGTTTGTTCAACACCAAAAGAGCCGACCTGGCAATTATACTGAGCGGACATCAGTTACTGTTTCTAGAAAAGCGCGTATAATCTTGCGTGATCGAGTGTTTGAACAAGACCAGTATCCTCGAGCATTCGGTCAAGATGACTTGTGAGTTATCAACTTTCGAACAGTATCGTCTATCCAGTTTAATTAATAAGAATTGGATCAAAACGTAGTATGGATTTCGGGATCCCTCCAACGGTGCCACACGCTGTGTTCGCCGATAACATCAAGAAGTCACCTTCTAAGCAAATCGATCATTGTGAGATTTGAACGTGAGTCTCATGGTCGGAAAGCGAACGTCTTAACCACTCGCCCATATACAGTAAATCATATGATATAGGGAATTCATCGATTCTTTATCAGAATGAGATGTGCGTGAAAGTTGGATAAATTTATAGAATGTCTAGGAAAATATTAAATTAAAAAATAAATTAAATATTGCGGCTGCACGCTCCACAATTTTGTATCTGTTATCAATAACACATTTAAAAAATATATATATTTCGATTCGCATTATATTTATTCGTCTCGGATGTTAGCTGAATTTTACCAAAAACAAAATAATTTCCACGCCTGAAGATGACTGAATGTACAATCGAAAGTACTTGCGTATTTAAGAAACACCTAATACAGCTTATAATTTTAAAAAACAAAGATCATAACATTCATCGAGTGATTGGTAGGTTAATGCATCTTTAAAATTTTGTTAGCAAAGCGATTTCGCCATTTTATATCATTAACTTTACTAATTTACTTTTTGTATAAATGATTCATTGTAACTGAATAATAATGTATAATAGGAATAAAATATTTATTCTAAAAATGCTGGAAATGTTTGCATCAACCTGATATATATTAACGCATAGGCATACATTCATATTACATTCTTCAAGATTACACACTCCGTTGGGTTGGAACATATTTAGCCGAAACAAGTTTTTTTTTTAAATTTACTCGCATACTGGGATGTTTGGAATGAAAGTTGATCGCCCGATTAATTTTAAAACTGTGAGTCATTGTTGCAAGTCAGAACATTCGTCACTTTCAGTTTTAATCTTGTCACCCTTTCGCACCCACGGCAACTATTAGGCCGTGGTTAGTTGAGGATCGCCTTCCTGGTTATCGGCGGCAGCTGTAATATTTCGCTCAGCCCAAAACTTGGTCAGCCATTCTTACACGGGCTGCTAGTAATAGAGGTGTATGTAATGCTGATAAATAAGAAGGGAGCTAGAAACGAAATCGACCCGCACTGTATTCTGATTTATCAAACGTTGAAATCTCCCAGTTCCAGGTGAGACGTCCTCCGGTTGGATACCTGTTGAACGAGCATTACACACACACACACACACACACACACACACACACACACACACACACACACATCTTAGAATTTCCATCGAATGAGAACAAAAGAATGTGTAATTAAATTTCCAACAATAATGTTATTTATTGCATCAACATTTGAATTGGAATTCCACTGAAAGGTTTCATGGAGATGTAAGGCAAAAAATATATTTCTGACGGCCCTTGAAAATTCGTTTGTTATGGAATATAGGAATTTTTTTGTTTCTCGCTCGACAAAGTAATATCGATTTTTGTACAAAGATCGAAACTGGCGATGAAAATTAATGTTGTACGCACATCATTCAAAACACTATTTAAATTTAGCGCTTGGTCCACGTTTTAAAACAGCTGTTACTGTTAAGTTAAGATATAGTAAAAAACAGTTGACATGACATATCATTTAATTTATTGATCAATGAAAATATTCTATTCTCCATAATTCCAGGAGAATTTTTCAAATGAAAAAAAAACAACAAACAAACAAAAACTATAAATATGACGGTCATTCAATAAATAAAGTGAATTTTTCGGTATAAGGACTTCTAATACAGATAGAAGCTTACTTTTTCTTTTCTTTTTTTCAACGTAGTCTCCCAGCACTGTCACACACTTTTCCCATCTGTGCACAAGGTTCCGTATTCCCTCAGCGTAAAAATCTTTGGACTGATGTCTCAGCCAGTCACTCACAACACTTTTGACTTCATCGTCACTTTTAAACTTCGTGCCTCTCGTGAACGCTTTAAAGAGACCAAACAGGTGAAAGTCTGAAGGGGAAAGTTCTGGGCTGTAAGGGGGATGTGGGAGCAGTTCGTTGATGGTCTGCACCATTTGGGCTGCTGTGTGAGGCCTTGCGTTGTCATGATGCAAGATGACTCCTTCTGACTGATGACCTCTGCGTTTGTCCCAACAGATAAGCTCAAAGTCCTTGCAATGTCATCCACTATCACCCTTCTGTCAGACTGAATGGGGTCATTGACTGATTCGATCACCTCAGAAGACCTCACTTCTGTAGGACTCCCAGGCCTGTCTTCATCCTCAACACTGCTCCGTCCTTCTTTAAACAATTTAGCCCAATTGTAGACATTTTTTTGCTGAAACATGTGGCACCATACACAGTTGACATTCTCCTATGAATTTCAACTGGTTTGCACCCTTCAGCAACCAAAAACTTGATAACTGACCGCTGTTCAATCCTGGAGCATGCTTCTTGGTCGGCCATCTTTGTTAATCGCCAAAACTCTCAAAGTTTTTTTTTTAATCTGCAAAAGAAATTAAATCCATGTGAAAACGAAGTAAAACAAAAAAAATTAAAAAAGAGTAAGCTTCTATCTGTATTAGAAGTCCTTATACCGAAAAATTCAACTTCTTTATTGAATGACCCTCGTAATCAAATACCAAGCAGAAATTCCTGTTTCACATTCAACAGCAGTCACAATCTGGTACATGGTACATAACATTCCAACTTCATAATTATTTGCAACATTAGGTTTACAACTTAAAGACAGACGCAGTCATGCTGAAAAACACCAGCCAACGTCTTTACCCAGCAAAATGCATTTTCTCTTCCAATGTGTCATTCAAACGAACTAATTTCTTATTGCGCAGAACCATTTTATCCAAGTCCCCAGCAATTCTCATTTAGATCAAAAAATGAAGTATTGCTGCCATATCTGAACTGCCTTGACAAAGTTCAAAATACTTCACGCAGACTCTTTCTACATATGCTACACTGCAAGCCTGTCACTATTCTATCGCTAGTTCCATAACAAATCTTCAGGATAGCTCCATCCTTTATATAATATAATATAATTATATAATATATTCTCATTTAGACCAAAAAATGAAGTATTGATGCCATATTATATTTATATAATATAATTATATAATATATTCTATATATAATTCTTTATATGTATCACGCCATTTTAGAAACGAGAAACAGATTATCGGAAATGAAAGATGAGAAATAGTTTCAGCTGTGGTTGCCAGTTAATGAAGCTTATACTCATGAATGTCTTTGTAAAATATTTGAACGCCAAAATTTTATACAGTTAAGTAAAAGTATGTCTGACTGAAAATTTTTTAAAGTTTATTACTTTATGTTGTAACCTAGGAAGAGTTACTAAATGAGGAATAACCAAAACGAAGGTTGGAAATGAAATGGAAATCTTTATAACTTCAACAAAATACAATGCTCGCCAGCAGTGTGAAGTAGGTAAACCACAGCTTGTAGTGGACTACTTAGACAGCATATTACCCCCACTTACAATAGTGTCCAACGTATTTATGAGGATTGGGACATACCCATTAGTGTTGATAAGTTCAGTATATATCACTTTATGAATACTATACACACACACACACACACACACACACACACACACACACACACACACACACACATATATATATATATATATATATATATATAGTAAACATTGAAGTCAAAACTCAGATAGGCTGTTTCATGCTAGACACAATCGTCAGACCTGATTTATATTAACATACGGTCTATCTCTGATATTGAGCAATTTGTACCATAAATATAGCACACCTTAAAACTATATTTCTTCATATATATATATATATATATATATATATATATATATATATATATAGAGAGAGAGAGAGAGAGAGAGAGAGAGAGAGAGAGAGACAATATTAGTGGTGAATATACACATACATATGCAATTATATATACACATACATATATGTATAAAAATAATTCCAAGAGGATATGATCCAGGTAGAACTCGATGTCCAGGACAGAGTAAGGATATAATAAAAAGACTTAAACACTAATATTCCATGGTCATAATTTATTCCATTGGAATCGTAAGAACGATCCAATTCATCAGAACTACAGATTCAAAAAGAAAACGGAACAACAACTCCGGGAAAAATTGGTGAGAGTATGTGTGAGAGTGTGGGGTGACCTGTGATCTATATAGAGGGGTAACAGACGAGAGAGACAGGGAGGTCCGAAGGTGGAGAGGGTATTCAAATCTAACAGAGGGAAGATTTAAAGAGGGGTTTCAGTGAGAAAAGGGTGCGTATTTTCAAACGTCCGAAGATATACCGGAAGAATGTACAATATATATATATATATATATATATATATATATATATATATATATATATATATTTCAAACGTTTTAGTATTGACAAGCTACAGGGAATTTATCCCCAGGAGCGAAATGGCCAGAAAAATGTGGTACAATTGAGTTTCATGTTTTTGTAATATATATATATATATATATATATATATATATATATATATATATATATGGAGAGAAAGGGAGGAGTATATAATATATTAATAGAAGTAGCTAGGTTCGCCTATCGTCCGGTTCAAACTCATTCCCGTTTTTTTTAACAGAGGTTGATGTTTATCCCTTGTTTCCTGTTTAGGATTGGATTTTCGGTTCATTCTAAAGTCTTTTCATTCTATTTGACTACCAGTAGCCCCTTTACGTCTTAGTGGTATTATCGTCTTGCTTTGCGTGAATTGATTCAAATATATATATATATATATATATATATATATATATATATATATATATATATATATATATATGTTGCGATTGATAAATTAGCATCTAAATTCGGCAAAAATGAAAATAACACTGACATCTCATCATAACAGATATATTTACCAAAATTACACAAAAATATCTTGAAATACTAAAGAGTAAATTTATTCAATAAAATCACCATTGGCTTCAACAACGGCCTCCAGACGACTTTGAAATCTCTTACAATTCTCCTGGATTTTCTCCTTGTTTAAGTTGGTGAGTGCTGCCATAATCCTTGCTTTCAGCTCATCTTTGGTTTTACAAGGAGTTTTGTTGGCCTCTCGCTGACCTCAGACCTTTCCCCATCAAAAGAAAGGGTTAGCACACAAGCAAAGAGGTGTGGGGGCATTTCCACTTGTAGCAATTAGCAATCCTCTGCATTTCCTAAACGCTCAAATGTTTCGCATGCCAATTGTAATGTTAGCCAACCACGACAACTCCTGCTAATCACAACCGTTCGCCCTTCATCTATGTCGTTCGCTGTGACTGGCCAAGCGGAGCAACGTCGCAGGTTCATGTATGACATTGACATGTAATGACTTACGACTGGTCCACAAAATGCATGAAACCGGGGAGGAGGTGGAACTTCTCCAACAGTTTTGTCGCAACACTCAACCTTGTGCCTTGTTCCCTTCAGGGAAAATACTAACATTTTTTTTTTTTTTTTTTTGATATTTCAGCAGATTTGCCTTGGTTTAAATCTCTTGCACACAGTTTAAAACGTTTTTTGATGTCAAATTTATTCGTTAATGGACAAGCTGTAGCTAACTGTGCCACTTCCCCATACATTTAAGTGATCCCCAGACGATTTTTAATGTTACTTATTAAAGTTTTTTAATTGCTTGGTATCGATTTTCATTTTTTTTTATATACATTTTCTGAATTTAGTCTAATCTTAAGTAACAGATTAAAATAGGTTTATTGTCGTTAAACTGCTGTGTGTTAACCCTGTACACTCCCCTGTGGAGTACAGGGCCACAGCTTTACCACGCTTGGTGTTGCTACGGTGGTTTCCGTAGTAAGTAGGTTTTTACAAGGTATAGTTGTTATCTCGTGGTATCAATAGCATGACGCGCCTTTTAAATGAGAAGGGTGACTAGACATCGGGCAAGATTCAAAGCGAAGACCTGTCAAAGAGCGGGTTAACCTTCTTGTAGGGTTAACAGCTATCTAGCACAATGGGCAGACTGGGCTCCATAGCTATCTATGCAACCAGTGTGAAGGTGACACAGCATCTCTGAACGGAAAGATTGCTAGACTAAAGTATGTAGACCCCCTCCCACCTGGAATCAACCTCCACATGTCCATGACAAAGTCGACTGTTCAAATTGAAGGTCATCGGCGATTATATTACGTGGTGAGGGATGGGCTCTGCCAGGTCTACTTACCCAAGACACGCTTGAATGAATATCTCTCCAACTTTTCAGTCCAGATGTGTGGAGGGAATGTGTGCAGCGACCTTCCCGACCACAAAGTTGTCATTCTTGTAAACTGGTTAACAACTAAACATACAGCGACAACTAATGAGGGATACACGTCTGGGAATACACCAGCTACCGAAAGTTTTGTGAATTATAAAGCAGATTTGTGATGAATGTCCGAATGAGATCGACAATGAAATGAGATAAGAATACAGAGACTTCATAATGATAATTTTTGTAAGGGATTTGTTTAATATAAATATAGCATTTATAAAAATTTAACCTACTGGAAAGAAATCAAATTGACATTTCCAGGTAAGAATTATAGTAATGAATCGGTAGATGCTAGCATGTGTTACAGACAGGCACACACACACACACACACACACACACACACACACACACACACACACACACAGAGTATATATATATAATAAAAATAGAGTTTTAAGGCATGCTATGTTTATGGATAAAAATACTTAATATCAGGGATAGAGCGTATGTAAATATAAAAGTGAACACTGAAGTCAATGCCGAGTGGGGTCTTTTTCATAATTGACATGTGTTGTGTGGTGGCTCGACTGTTTACATATGCTGATTAATGGGGCGTTATGGGTAGAAAAATCAAGTATTTCCGGTTTATTGCATTATCCTAACGGCTATTGGGTAAGTGTCAACGGTTACATTTCAAATTATTCTAAAAGTTATTGAGTGGAAATAATTGTGGATCCGAATGCTGTTATTTCTCGCGATTGTATAGTGTCTCATTTATTATTGATTACTTAGTGTATTTTATATTTATTCATTATTTGTTGTTAATTATCATTAAATATACTTAGCAGCGGTTATGCGTGTATTCGTATAGTTTGTTAATTTCTTTATTATTTATTTACTTTATTTCGTTGTTTATTTAGTTTATTTAATTACTTCTTTTCATTTCTTTCCTTTTCGTGGATTGGTTGCATCATTTGTCAGCCTATTGGCTTTGTCTAAAGTATGTTACATTATCTGCGTTGGATATAGTTCATATATTTTCATTTTTCTTGTTAATTTTTAACAATGTATTCATTTTTACTTTTCGATTAACGTAGTAAAAAATTGTTTTCATTGCTGTTTTTCTTATTTTCCATATTTTAGTGTATTTTGCTGTTCGCGTATTTACTATTGGTAAAAGATGCTTTGTGTGTGTAGTTTCTCTGTTTTCAAGGTCCTTCAGTTAGTCATGTATAATTTTTCTTCGTTATTTGCTGTTGTTATTTTTTTTTACAATAGCTTGGTATATTGTATTGCTTTTCAATGAATTAGTGTTTAAGGGGAAGTATACTTTGGTCTGCAGTTTCAGGTGGATTTGGCCTGTGTAGATGATTTGTTTATTTTCTATTGTACTTTTTTATTATCTGTGCCATGTTCTTCATATAACTGTAGTTGATTTACTGTGATTCTGTGGAATAGCTTGTGGAGAATGCCTGGTGTGGGGAATGTTTGTGAATGAGTTTAATGAATATTTTTCCTTCGTTTGTTTTTACGTTTATATCCTACAGTCGGTTAAACCATATGGTGCTTTTTTCTGTTTCCTTTTCTTTATTTTTCTTTTTGTTTTGTTTTTTGTAAAATGTAGTGTTTATATGAGTGTTGCCGAAAATCCAGTATCTTCTAAGGCTTTTTCATAATTTTTTGTTTTATTGAAGATGATTTCATAAGAAGAATTGTGGGATCTGCTTGATTATTCTTGGCTGGTGGTTGCTAGATTTGTGTATGTAAAATGGTTTGTCGTTGTTTTTTCTATATGGCTGATATATACATATTCTTAGGCTGTGTGTGACGTCTCGGAAATCAACTTCTTTTAGTTTTGTTTTTATGTCTATGTGAAATCCTATATTTTGGAAAGATTTTATGATTATTTTTCTATTTTCTTCTGTTTTTTGTCTGTTACTGTTTCTTAGGATTATTAGAACGTTTTCCCTGTAGAGTTATATCTAATCTTTGTCCATTATTTTGCTTAGTTCATGTAGTACATGTATATCTATAAGCTCGCGGGTTTTCAGCTCAATCAAAACTTCCCATTGTAACGTCAAACGTTCCTCCTTTCTTTAGCCATGCGTCTTTCCCCCGTGTTTGATGATTTTAAATTCGTTTGTGCTTCTTTTTATTTGTTTCTGGGCTAAGGAGATGGCTTTATGTGGAATGGGTTTGGTTATTGAAATATATATATATATATATATATATATATATATATATATATATATATATATATATATATATAAGTAAACATTGAAGTCAACACTCAGAGGCGACAGATTGTTTCATGCTAAACGCAATCATCAGGCCACATCCTTGCGTTTATCATGAAACAGTCTGTGGCCTCTGAGTGTTAACTTTTATATTTACAACGTTTCGGCCGTTGTACACTCTGAACTTCTTCAGTGTTCTTCTAGAACAGTCTATCCCAGTGAGCGAAATAACGGGTTATGTTCGACATTTCAACCACCTGAAGAAGGCCGGAGCGTACAACGGCTGAAACGTTGTAATAAATATGGCGATGAGGACATTAGTCCGAATAATGTAAATAATGTACATAATACCTCATCTCAGAAATATAGACTAATTCCCTGGTTGTTCTTAATTTATGCCCAGGCTTGAGAAATGTCTAATGAATGCTAACCTACAAAAATTATTTGTTTCCAAGTTTTTATCATTAGAACAGGCTATTTAAGTAGTGCCAATAATTATACGCTACCGTTCAAGTAAATTTGCACGAAACTGCGTTTATAATTGCTTGTTAATAAAAACGTACAACATTAAAATGTTAGTCAAAAATTAACAAAGGATGAGAGAGTTTGTTGTCGGAAAAGACGAAATAAAATCTTCTATTTTGCCAATTTGGATGTTCTTCAAAATTATTTATAACTAATTCCCTGAAATCGATAATCAACTGAACGTTGTTGTTACTCATGTTGCGGAATCTATGCAGAGTAAGATGTATCAGAAGGTGATTTTTGTGAAGACCAAGAATGTGCGTGATCATAATGCATTTATCCACAACAAATAAATCAAACAAAAATATAAAGACAATTCAACTTCAAGAAATTACTGAAAACAACGTAATTAGAGATTTCAACAATAACGTGAATGTATATATATATATATTTGACATACACAAAGTGATAATAAGTTGCTTGTTAAATGTGGCAAGTGAGATAAGGTTACAAACATTGTCCATGCAGAAATTTAGTGAGTAAAGGTTGATATTTTAAGTTTGTTTGTGGAATTAAAATAGTTTGATATCTGCAAGGAAAATTGTTAATTGTGTAAGTTCAAGTATTTGTGTATGTGACAACTGTTTGTGTTGATTTAAGTTATGAAGAGTCGTTCGCCTTTAACTGATAGGCTAAAGTTGATTGAATGTACAATTACTGTTTTGTAGTGATAATGTCACTTTTTTAGTAAATTGTAAGTTAAGTTTCTTCACGCGGCAATAGTTGTGCGAGTTGTGTTGAGTTGTTGAGAGGTTGGTAGTGGTTATTGAGTCAGTGTGTTGGCACGTGTGGGGTCTGCTGGTATCTCTCAAAAATCAGTGTCTGACTGACTTGAATTAAGGCGAGTGATTCTTTTTATAGATTTTCGAGTTTTCAAATAGGCTCCAATGAGCTTGCGCGGGAAAAAGGTTTGTCTCAACTTTGCTACATTTTAGTGTCCTTTTAACCAATGGGGGATTGAGTTTGGAAAAGTAAAGTGATGATGGGTTAAAGGTTTATTTGGGGAAGAGTGCATCTTCCCGTAGTGGGGGGTGACAAGCAAATGTGTAGGATTCCATACTCGTGTTTATATTATGGAAGAATTTCATTTTATTTAAGCGCTTTTGTCGAAATGTCAAAGTAGTTAACGCCATCTCCCAACCTTCCTGTTAGTTCTCCCCAAAGACCCAAACTTCAAAGGACAGTTACAATTCCTGGGAGGCTGGAGACAAAGTGTATTATGGCTGCACAAACGCACTCCCGGAATCACTCACCGGAACAGGAAGCAGCGAAAACAATAACAACATGGCGGGTGAGGCGAAATCTTTTTAACGGAAAAATGCAAAAGCAAACATCTTAAATGAGGCGAGTGGTAGCGAGAGAAACAACAACAACTTCAGTAATATCTATAATAGGTGATGGTGGTTGTCATGGTAAACTGATAAGGTTTTAAGAGGACTAACAAGGGTTATCTTTTGAAATTCTCGGTTTAACATTCAAACATAAATAATTTGATACATATTTTGATCAATATGAAGTAACAGATTCAAATTCAAACGAAGTCAAAAGTAGATTTTATTGTACATTAATCCGGCTTGCCATGCAACCAGAAAAAAAAAACAAATTAATATTTGTGTGTGTGTGTGTGTTGTGTGTGTGTGTGTGTGTGTGTGTGTGTGTGTGTGTGTGTGTGTGTGTACCTCTACAAAAAAACGATATTACGGTTTAAAATGAATTTTTAAAAATGAAAAATCTTTCTTAAAGCTTTTATTTAATTTTAATTTCAAGCTAATAGATTAAATTTACTATTTCCAATAAGCAAAATACTTTGCTATATTTCAAAAACTAATTTAAATTGACTGGAAGGAGTTGTTTTTGTTTTTGTTTTTTTCTAAAATGACTGATTAGGTCCCTTTTTCAATCGTCTTTCATCGCAAGGTAATTCTCTTTATTAAAAATCTAATGCCCTAGGGAATGCTATGGATCCGTCTCTTCTCACCATCTCTACCTATTATATTATTAAATAGCAGCGTAAGCAAGGATCTCTAGGCTTGGGTGGCTACCGATTCTAAGGAAAGGAAAACTACTCCACTATCTTTCTCAATAATGCATGACACGTCACAGATAATAAAGAAAAGGGATCTGTGGCGAGTCATGATCGCCTACGTCCTGAAGGGACATTGTATTTTTAAAGCGATATACCTGTATTCATGTAGATATATATCTCTCCTATCTAATATCTCCCCCCTCTCTCTATTTCTGTATTCTCTGTCTCTCTTCTCTCTCGCCTGTCTCTTTATTTTCTTTGTGTCTCTCCTCTCTCTCTCTCTCTCTCTCTCTCCTATTTCTCACTCTTCTCTCCCCATTTCTCTCTTCTTTCTCGCCCTCCTCACTTCTATCTCACCTCTTTCTATTTCTCTCTCTTCTCACTCTCCCAACTCCCTCTCATATTTTTCACCCTTCTCTGTCTGTCTGTGTGTGTGTGCGTCTCTCTCTCTCTCTCTCTCTCTCTCTCTCTCTCTCTCTCTCTCTCTCTGTCCCAAACATTTCAATATATTTTGAAAGATTTTCATGAAAAAGGAACATGAGGGATTTCATCTAACTTTTAAGTACCTCTGAAGTTTCCCTTTTGAATCGTAATTAAAAACAAGGATTCGCGTCACAAGGCGTAAATCGTTGTGAAGCTGTAATGAAAATTTCTTATGTCAAACCCCAAACAATTGGAGAATTTGACTTTCGTCAAAATTTTAGAAATTATAAAAAGAAGTTTACGACCTAAAAAACAAACTTGTAGCGAAAAGAACGAAATGTCTGCCCATTAAACAGAAACAAGATTAATCAGTTATGCAAAATTTTCACAGATTAAGAGAAGCTCGCAGATTCTACGAATTTGAGAAACATGCAACTCAATATTTGACTACTGAGGATGAATTGATGCAATTCAAATACAGTTGATTAAAGGTATGGCTGGTATACACACATATATATATATATATATATATATATATATATATATATATATATACATATATATATATATATATATATATATATATATATATATATATATATATATATATATATATATATATATATATATATATATATATATATATATATATATATATATATATATATATATATAAGAGGATCGTGGATGAGTTCCACTACGGAATATGTGATCGAGCGCACTATATCGAGTAATTTGTTACCTCGTCGTCGCTGAGGCCCGTTGGTACAGTTGGTATGGCGTTTACCGCCTATCGTAACTGTTCAGGTTTCAATTCTCGGTAGTGGATGCGTACTGCTGATGAATCCTAAATATAGGACGAAACGGCCGTCCAGTGCATTCTGTTGAGGTTTCTTCTAGACTCGATGAATTACTTCATTATAATTATCTCAAATCCTCCTATTTATAAATATAAAAGTTGACTTCACTTTTATATTTATATTTACATACGCTCTATCTCTGATATTGATAACTTTATCCCATAAATATAGGACACCTTAAAATTATATTTCTCCATACATATATATATATATATATATATATATATATAAGATATATATATATAAGATATTGGAACAATTACAATTGTATAATTTATTAATTTAATTAAGTGCATGTGTGGAAATTATACAACAGCTGGAATTGATAAAAAGAATCTAATTCTACTGAGGACAATGTTAAAACGTACAGTATATAAAAGAAACACAAGAAATGCAAATACTGTAACTCTGAGCACGAAATTGACAGGAAAAACTGCCCGCTTTTGAAAATATGGAAAAACAATAATTTTCATTCTGTATGCAAAGTTAATTACCAACATTTCAGAGGTATCTATACCTACTAATAAAAAAGAATTGGAATCCTTTTTAGGATTGGTTAATTTTTATAATAGATACCTACCAAAATACAGCAACTTAATAGAACCATTTGATGAACTCAAAAAAATGAAGCCTTTCCCCATCACCTTTTTGGTCTTGTGGTACATTTTTGTATTTTTATACAAAATAAATATTGAATTTGACTACTGATCACGTGTCGTAGAACACAATACAACTGATTAATATCAGTTTGAGATTTTCAAATTAGGTTTCTTGTTTAACTATTTGAGCCCTGCTTTCCTGAACAATTTTAACCCTTCTGTCTGAGCTTCTGAGTCAAATTTCGCAAATAACTGGTATGTAATGTTTCACAGTAGATATAAAAATAGCTATGGGTGTTTAGCCACCTTTCAACCGGTGGCTGGGAATTAAGTCATTTTTCTCTACTACTGTTCAACCGGTGGCTGGGCATTACATCATTTTTCTCTACCACCGGTAAATCGGCGGTCACGACTCAAAGAGTTAATTTCATGTGCAAATATCTCCAAAATTATTTTATTTGTTTTATGTATTTTTAGTCGGAGTAAATTCTATGTTCGTATCGATTTTCAGTTTTTAAAGAAAAATATATATTAAGAATAGATCTTCATTGCCACTTCCTCGGAGGAAAGAAGGGGAAAAATAATATTCCAGTTCGTTAGACTTCTGGAACATCTTCTTTTATTTTTTTTTTTTTTTTTTTTCGCAGAACTTGAAAAATGATCAAAATGTAACCTGAGGTAAAACCTAAAGATCAGATCATTTTGAAATTATTAACCACGTTTAAACAACTAACGGAACTTATATTTGTACAAGATAAATTTAGATTCCACTTGTCCATTCCTGTCAGTAAATCTTCGTAAAAATAGCTGAAAACAAAACTGCATTTCGATACAGTTTTGAGTTTTCCGGGGGAGATAATACTGTAGTGGTACAAACTTTATTTTTTATTTATTTATTACTAAAGTTAACTCAATACAAGACTTGAGAGTTACACGACTTACGACCATATCATATGGAAACTCCGGAGTTAAACAATGTCGAGCCTAGTCAGTACATAGATGAGTGATCGCTTCGAAACAGCAGGTATTTTAAGCTTGTATGTGCGGTTGGTGTAATGAATAATGGCTCGGAAATGGAAATCGAAGAACTGAGTTCTGATTCCAGTCGTGTTCGTTATATTCACTTACGCATAAATAACGTATGGACAAGTATGAATCCACCTCTTCTCCCCGAAATATTTTCTGCCTTTAAATAAGCTGTAAGGAGTTGATAGGTTGTAAAAAATATATCAATTAATCGTGAGTCACACAGAGATAGATGGTTACTGTAAAAATTATTGAAAAACGCTGTGTTATACAGGGTGTCCCTAAAGTCTGAACACAAGCAAAAATGAATATTTTCAAGAAATGAAATTTAAAGTATTTTATTGAATTGGAATATTAAATAACATCTTCAATACGATTTCCATCATTTGTGATGCAAAGGTTGGTACGCTTTGCAAGATTCATGTGAACTCGATGCAACAAATCTATTTTGCCGCCAATTTTAGCACATGCATTCTTTATGCATTCAATGAAGTGTGTTGCGTCTGTGATTTTCATTGAGTACACTTTCTCTTTTAGCATACACCAGAAAAAGATGTCATTTCTTTCTTCTATCGATAAAACTATGTTTAATCTGAGGAAGTAAAAAAAATATATAGTTAATGAGATTTCCTTTGTGTCCAGAAATAATGGATATCTTGTATGTATGAATGAAAGAGATACTAGGAAGTGAAGACTCTGAGGATAGATAACGATTTAACCTTCAAGACGTTAATATTGCTGTGACACCCGTCCTTTTTGGTCACGACGCCAAATGTGACACCGGTCCTTTGTCACGACGTCAATATGTGACGGGCTAACCCTGAGACATCGGTTGAAGTCTTGTTGGGTTCTAGTACCAACTTGTCGTACTCTGCTCGCTTCCAACGCCTGGTCACCGAAGCAACTGCTTTGATCTCGATTCAACCTACCCACGTTGTGATTTGATCTTAGGTTGACGAGATCAATCAAACGTCGGGCCATAGTGCCAGCCGAATCCGGGTCAAGGTGATACTGCACAATAAATGTAGACAAAAAACAAAACAAAAGCACAAACAACAACTTCAAGGCGAGCGACTGGTTAGGAATAGCGATTAATTTTATGTCGGTTTGTTGAGTTACAGGAGTGCGTCTCTCTCTTTCTCTCCCAGCCCGGATAAAAAAAAAAGTGGATTGTAACACTTTTGCGTTCTTAGCTAGTTCTGGATATCTGGTTTGTTTTTCAATAAAGTCGGCTCTGGTGGAAAATATAAGTCAGACTTCTATAATTTGTTCTTGGTTAGAAGTCTAAGTCGGAAACTTGCTTTGGTGGGAAATCTAAAGTTGGACTTCAACAAATTTGTTCTTGGTTAGAAGTCTAAGTCGGAAGGCATGGAATCGTGCGGTCACCTGTGCGAGGCGTTATCTTCCGAGTCCCCTTGTCTCTTGGGCTCGACTGGATCTCTCTGCGAACTGCACTGCTCTTGGACTGCACTGTCAAAAACTAACTTCACTCTACTCTCTGCCAAACGCCCGAAGACGTTTGCTTATATGGACGCCGATCAAACCCGGCGTGGATCGGACGTGGTGTGGCCACCACGTTGATTTCAAATCCCCAATAAGGATTTTCTTTGTTTTCGGTCAAAAATAATTATCATTTTCCATATTTGGAAATCTTATTCCACTCCCACCCTCTTCTGCTCTCATATGGGTATCTCACCATACTTTAGAGGGCGTCAACGGTTTTCCCACTTCCTCGTAGCAACATCTCATACCTATCCTCTCAATGGGCGGTGGCAGGCCTCCTCCCTGCGTCACATGATCACGTCCGCCTGGCTATTCGGCCAATAGGCGTCAAAACAGTGTGAATGTGATAATCTCAATTTTTATCCAACGTCACGGCATATGGAATTCTTCAATTGGAATTTTGGCGAAATTGAGTTAATTAAAAAAAAAATCCAATAACATGGCTTTTGTTATCACAAACGAATTTCAACAGAATACAGATGTCCTGTCCAACCGACATCTCCTTAACTCAGGGTTGGGGCTTTGTGTGCGGTCGGCAAATGACCTATTAAATCATTTCCCGATAATATAAGTTTTGGCTATCATGACACAGTTAATGTTTTATCTGCCCAAAAGACTCTGGGATTCATCAACTAATTTTTACGACAATAACCATCAGAATTTTCGCCGTCCCGTTATCAAAATAACATCGCTTTGTGGGTGGCTTTTTTTTTCTTTTATCATCTAAGTTGTTAAGTCTTGTCCCTCTCTTTCTTTCTTTTCTTTCTCTTTTTCCTTCCTTTGTCCTCGCAGAGAATTCTCATCATTCTCTGATAACACTGTTGTCACTATAACACAGTCAATGGGTATCCATTCAAAACTCTGGGAACATTTGGCATAGCTCAGCGTCAAACTTCCGCGAGAAAGTAAAAATGACCATCTTGATTCGCACCGGAAAACAACAAAATAAAATATCCCTCTACCCATCCCCCGCTTGGGGAAAATAACAAAACAAAAAGAATATCGCTCAGTATGTCTTTCGTTCTATCTATCGGTTTAAGTTATCGCTCAGTATGTCTTTCGTTCTATCTATCGGTTTAAGTAATCCCCGTAATTAACTTCTGTGGTTAATTAATTGGTTAATTAACCTGCCGTTGCTAAATCGTGTTACATTGCAGTGGTGAGGGAAGCTTCTACCCTTGACTCAAATGTAATTTATGCACATTTCAAAGCATAAAGAAGGCATCACGTAAAAGTCTCACGAAAGGAACGACAGTATAACCGCCTCGTCAGTTGGGGCCCATCCGTCAGAGCTACAGACTTCTGTATTTCACCTTTTATAACCAAAACTAAATCAGGACGTAATGGTAACCACGTCAAACTATCAAGCAAGATCTTAATCTACTACCCTTTCTCATCGCTGATAATGTGTATCTGTTTCGCTACCTGAATAAGATTGTTGTCGCATGCAAATTCTGTAAATATCTGGGGGGGGGGTCTTAAAAAATTATACATGTCCTTATCTGTTTTCACCCTGTACAAGACCCGAGGACCACTCGAGGTAGGTTATAGAATAAGATACATTGCATATGCAGATATGTGAGGAAGATAAAGGTTAACCTTAGATGTGAACAGGTTAAGTTTGTGGTGATCGGGGAAACATCCTCTTGGGAATCGGTTTCACAGGGGAATTTTCGTGGAAAGAAGTTGCTCTAGTGGAACTTGCATCTCACCAGGAAAATACGAAGGGAATGAGAGTGGTTTGCTATAATGTACGTGGCATGGCGGGTCTTAGCCGTGAAGGTTAAGACTGGTGAACTATATGTGTGTGTGTGTGTCTAAAATATGATCAATGTTGATCCCATTCTGTAAGTGTTCTTTTTAAATTCTTCATTTATAAACATAATTATAATTTAAATCAGCTAATATTCCTCAAATAAAATTTCAGAAAAGTATATTTTTGGAAGATATTTTAATACAGAGAATTACATTGCGACTAAAAAATGTGCTAATTAGCTATTTTTAGCTCCAAAAAAGAATGGATTCCAATCAGTATATTTCTGTTTGAGATACACTACAGAGTATTTTGCTTACTGTAAATAGTAAATTTAAACTTTTAGCTTTTAATTAAATCTAAAATTAAGATACAAGAAAACATTTTCATTTTTAAAAAATCATTTTAAACCTTAGGCATCGCGAATTAGTGAAGGTACCTAGTGGAGAATAATTTGTCACCCACAAGGACGCAAAAATGCTGTTTGGCTCTATCGTGAATGGAAAGTGAAGACAGGGCAGATCCCGCTCATATCTGGCAGAAGAACTTCATTTTCGGCTTGATCTGGCTCTTGTAATGGTAGAGAATATCAAGAGGAGTGAAGTACTTGCTGAAGCGGTACAGGGAACTGACTATTTTCCAAGCATCTTTAACGATGGATCGTATTCCACGAGGTCTAGGTCGAGATTAAGTTCCAATAGCCTCTTAATGCACGGGGCAACGCACATCCACTCATCACGATTGGTGAAATATCTGTGTCTGATCGGCGATGGTGTAAGGTCACTAGTTTGGTTTTTGAGGCATTGAATGTGACCAACCAGCTCCCCCCCATCCACCACCACTGTACTGTTAGAACTAGATCAGAGGCAAGGTCAGCTGCCAAGCTTTGGTCATCGAGGATTTGTTAATAAATAAGAGGACCTTTTCTGAAATTAGTCAAATTCCAACTAAGTTTAAAATGCAAAATTGGCTTTACTTGTAACGATACAGTAGGACTCTTGCTGCATTCAGAATTTCATGCAATCATTGCAAGAGAATTCTTAAAAATGCAAAGTGCAGCTACGCACAAGTAGTCCAAGCCAAGGTCGAGAGCAAACGACTTGGATTCTCTAAGCTCTGGATACTCGCTAACCAAACTCTCAATAGAGGCGAAGTGTCAGTGTATACTATCATAAATGAAGCAGAAGTTACCGCATCCGCGCCAGATAAAGTAAAACTCTTCACAAAGATCTTTGCCTCTAACTCCACCTTAGATGACAAGGGTTACTCCTTCACAATTCCTACCCCTCGTGGGGCACAGACTTAGTAATCTTTCTAACAGCCTCAAGACTTATAAAAAGCCTTGACCCTAAGAAGGCTACTCGTCTAGATAAAACCCGTGGTTGTCCTTAAGAATATTAGCCTTGAATTATCTCTAATATTAGAAAATTGTTCAACTGCTGCTTAAAGGTGAAATCCTCAAGGCTATGGAAGGTATCAAGCGTATGCCTAGTTTTCAAGAACGCGGGTGAGTGCTCATCCCCATCTCAATATCGGCCTGTCAGCTTCTTCGGTGTCAAGAGAGGCTATAATCAACAAGAAAGTCAAGCACATGAAGAAGGGCCTGTTCAGCGACAAACAATATGGATTTAAATCTGATCGGTCCACTGCTGATATCATTACTCACAGAATCAGCGAGGCATTAAACAATATACACATCACGAGGACGATCTCATTAGACATATCGGAGGCCTTTGACAAGGTTTGGCATGGGGGTTGCTACACCAGCTCTCCAGCTATGGAATCATTGGAGCGGTTATTATCAAATATCAAGTCCTTCCTATCAGCTAGATCTATGAAGATAGTTGTTAATGGCCAGTCCGCTGAGACCCGTGAGATCAACGCAGACTCTTGTTTTAAATTAATGATCTGCCTAAGAGCATACTACGATCTCTTGTGAATATCTATGCAAATGTTACAACGGTATATATGGGTGCACCTCCAAAAATCTAGACGAACAGAGCCTGGCTACTGATCTCTCCTCTGATCTGGCTCTCCAACCGAACGGGAACAAAAACTGGCTGTTTTCATTCAATATCTCAAAAATTAATCTTATAACGTTCCATCATCACCGAGCAACCCTTGAATTTCCGTCTATCGCAATAAACGAGTGTTGTCTAAACGAGGTCCCTTGCCTATTGGGGCCTAAGCTGACTCCCCAAACTGAAGTGGAGCTAGTGTATACGATCTATCACTAAAGCTGCTGGAAAATTGTTCAGTTTTCTATACCACTCCACTAAATGCCTGACTCCTTCTGCTATACGCATTCTTTATAAGAATCAGATCAGGCCTAAAATGAATCACTACTGCTATATCTGCACTGGTACTGCCCATTCCTCACTTTACAGTCTTGGTAGAGACCAAAAGCGTCTACGTGGCCTTGTTAGTGATGAATAGTTTTCCACCTTACAACCTCTTTTCTCCCACGGACGAAACGTTGCAAGCCACTCGCTACTCTACTGATGTTTCCATGGAAAATGTTCAAACGAGCTACATTCCTTAGTTCCCCCAAATCTAACCGTCCCACCTAAGACCCGACATGCCGCCCACATTGCGAAGAACCACCCTGATTTCCTTCGTATTCCTTTAGTAAGGAGACAGTTACACTTTCAATAATCGTGATAGAATTTAAAATTAAAATTATTTTACATTTTAGCGTTCGTAGTAACGAACATGTCTAACATAAAAAAAGATGCTAGAGTAAACAAAATTTAGTTCATAGTAAACAAGTTTATTGCAACAAATATTCGTAGAAATGGATATACGACTAATCTACAGGGTGGTCCGAAAGTCTTGCCACCCCCTACATAATAAAATTTTCTTTTTTTTTTTATTTCAGGCGGCTGACACGCAAATGATGGCGTTCATACAGACCTTTTCAATGTGTGACAGCGTCAGTGAAAGTGAATAAACTGAATCCAGTACACGTACTTTGTATTACTTGTTCTTCTGTTGTTCACATTACTTTTTTTTTTCAAGACTTTCGGACCACCCCGTAGAATGATTTTATTTTGGTCCAACCTTCTTCCTGCTTTGTATTAATGATCTGCCTAAGAGCATACTCTGGTATCTTATGAATATCTATGCAGATGATACAATGGTATTTGGGTGCGCCTCCAAAAATCTAGATTGGCAGCTGATCTTTCCTCTGACCTAACTCCTAACTACTCAGCTGGAGAAAAACTGGCTGGTCACATTCAATGCATTCACAAGTAAACTTGTAACGTTTCATCACCACCCAGCTACCTTTGAATTTCCATCTATCGCAATAAATAGGTGTTGTCTCAAAGATGCTCCTCGCCTTAAACGTCTAATGGTACTTAAATTCACTCCAGACCTCAAGCAGAACTCGTATATACGATCTTAACATGCTGGAAAAATAGTCGATTATTTCTGTACCACTCCAGTAAGTACCTGACTTTTGCTATGCTCTACCTTTACAAAGAGCCAGACCAGACCAGACCGAAAACACAGTACTGCTGTCATATCTGGGCTGGTGTGTGTGCCCAATGTTCACTTCCACTTTTTATCAAAACAAGTACAAAATCGTTTACGCGGCCTTGTGGTTGATGAATTATTTTCCATTGTAAAACCCCTTCACTTAGACGAAATTTTGAGAGATTCTCACTACTCTCCATGAAAAATGTTCAAACAAGCTACATTCCTTAGTACCCCAAACTCTAACTGTCCCAGCTAAGACCTACTACACTGCATACATTGAGCCCAAACCCATTTCCTTCGTATTCCTTTAATAAGGAGCAAGTTCCACCAAGAACTGTTGCTTTGTGAAACAGAATCCCAGGAGAATACTTACCCAACCACTACAATCTTAACTTTTCCAGGTCTAGGGTTAACCATATATCTGCATAATCTGCACCCTTACAATTATCACTCAACAACAACTATCAGTAAACATCTACCTTGAGTAACATTTGGGCATTGTATGAGGCAAATATTTGTAAAAAGAAAATTTCTACTTATCCCTAATCAACAGGAGTCTGGAATGGTTACTATTTAGAAAAAATGGTTCTTGTAATAAAGTGTGGAAATTTTTATGATAGAATAAATGAAAAAAAAAGGAAGAAAAGTTTTAGAATAGGCAATATGACCAAATTAATTTTTTCTTTTGCAAATTTTCTTTTTCATATTTCTATAGATTAAGCATACCAGATTACAAATATCAATTTTTTTTTTGTTAAATTTTATAAAAGGTTAATGGGGGGAAGGTCCTGTTTTGTGTGTAAATTAATTGTAAATTGACCCCCACCTTCGAAAAACCAAAAAATATACTCATACCAGATGATTTCTTAAAATTTGAAAAAAGTAAAAAGAAAAATTATGAAATTCGTAATCTAGAGTGCTTAATCGATAATAATATATGGAGAAAAAAATGAAAAATAAATGATTAAATCCTATTTTGCAACAACTTGTAAAAGGGAAGTAGAGTTTGTTTGTTTTTTTCTTTAAACTGAGATCTTGTCAATTGTCCTTTAGCTTGTTTAAGCAGGATCTTCAGTTTCAAATTGAAAATATCCAGCGTTGGTGCGTTCACATCATTAGGTAAAGAATTCCGGTTGTCTATCACCCTAAGAGCTACAAGGGATAGAAAGCAGTGGAGAGCCATGATCACTTACCTCTTAAAAGTACATGGTACACAGAAGAAGAAAAAATCACCCTCAGGGTAAAGAAGTTGGATATTGCCACCTTTTTCAAGTGTTGTTTCATCAATTCGTGTGAGCGTCTACTCATATTCCTATTTTAGAAAAGGAATACCTTGCCCCCGCTCATTTTATAACAGTCATTCATTAGTTTGTATATCACACACAGATTGTTGAACTGGCGTCTTGTCTAAAGGGATGGTAGATTGAAGCTAGGTTGAGGCACCTTACCCTAATTGCAATAGAGTCATTATCTACTTTTGTTGTTTGGACTTTAGATAGCAGCTCCATATTCGAGTACTAGTTGAATAAGTGTAGTGTAAAGGGTTTGTTTACCTTTTTTAAAGCAACGTTTGATCCCACCTGTTCTTTTTTGTTGTTCGATTTCAGAAATATGTGCTCATCGAGAAATCACGTCAACCTAGAATACCCAAATCTTTGACCTTTTACTTGATCAAGGCAAGCTTTAGCCGATATCTTAGTGTATTTCAAATTTAGAAGCTATAATGAACACCAAGCCGAAAGTGAATTTAAATCATCCCAAAGTAATGAGCAGTCATTTTTGTCAATGATACTCCGTAGATAAACTTTCTTTCACTTTGTACAACCCGATAACGAAATCTTATTTTGGTAATGAAGCTGAATTATTGGGTCGTTCTCATAATAGAAAGTTGTTAATTGTGAAACGGCATAAAAAATGTTCACTTTAAAATTTCATACAATCTGCTCTAACTCCCGCCTCTTTAGTGCAATTAGATAAGGTCACAGCTTCACCATACTAGTGTTACTGCTGTGGTTTCTATAGCAGGAGTTTTTTTCTTATGAGATGAAAATGTCAACCCCACGGATTTTGAATTCAGTGTTTTCTTAGACGGTTTGCCAACCACTGTAGAGAATAGATGGTGTAATGGCCTTCTAAACAGTATCTACATGGAAGTGAACGCAACAAACTGGTCGGAATTTGAACTCGGCATGATGATTTTACTTTCTGTACAGATAATCACTCTGTGCACATATGGGGGGGGGGGGAGAAAAATAACTTGTCTTCCGTAATGTGAGAATAAAAAAAAATAACTAGGAAGACTTGAGAAAGCAATGTGAAGTTAAAAACTGTTTCTCTTTGGTTATCTTTGAAATATCTTTTGTCAGAACAGTATAAACGCGTCCAAGGCAAGAGTTAGACCTTACATCGGGATAACCCTCGACAGGGTCACCAGTCTTTCGCCGAACCCACCGGTTGTTTGACCACACGTAGTAGGACAGGACTTGGGGGTATATCAATGTTTTGGCAAAAGCATCTGTTGAGCATAATTTAAAGAAAGCCGTTAGGGTTGTGTCTTTAGGGTTTTCCGCAACCTGCTGGGCGTTTTGTTCGGTAAAGTACATCCTCTGTACATTTTCTAAGTGAACAGCAAGATGCACAATGGCTGGAGCCCTTTGGTGTATGGGGAATCCGAAGATTCGCCAAAAGGCCTCGCTACTGCTGAGGTAGCGTCCAGCCACGTAATCGGCCAACTCGTCAACGCAATTCCCGCGCCGGATACCGAAAACGCTGCCTTTATTAACGTACTTACAGATGTACTTTATTGACTTAACCGAGTTGCAGATGTACTTTATTGACTTAACCGCAGTATTCAACGTTTATGTGTGCTCCAAAAGTCTTGGACAGCAGCGAGCAATAAGGCACCACCCAACGATTGTCCAGAGTGTGCCCCTTAACTGTCACAGTTCTGCCGCCCTCAGCGGGGCTTCTACGTCTGTACAGTGGGTAACCATCCGTCGCAGTCTGCGTTTCTGAGATAAACTTACGGGGGTAACCCTTTGTGCAAGTGGGGCCGCTTGACCAACATGACATTTTTTCGTAATTCGCACCACAGGGGCCGTGTATCATATTGTTCTTTTCGTGGAGCAAAGGATCCAGCGCAGGATCCGGAATTTCAGCAGAAATAAAATCGTCTATTTTGTTTGCGTCAACCTTATCGTTTAACCAAACCGCGTTTCTCCCATTCCACTGTATACATATGACACTTAATGCGTCAGAAGACTTGCCCTTGCGTGAACGTGACGAACAAATCAGGCCTCCCGTAATGACGGACATAGGTCATTGCGTCTTGTGTCCTTTCATGCATGTATCGAGGGCCACCAGTGTAAGAGGAAGGCAAAATGCACGGTTTGCCGAGATTGCGAGGGTCACCATCAGAACGCAGACCATCACGAAGGTGAATGTAGGAGTCGGTTCTAAGTTTGGATTGGTTTAACTTGATGAATCCTAACCTCTCCGACTCCATTTTGCAGCCATGTCAACAGCGAATTGAAGAAATAGTTGGCGGCACCTATGCAAGCGGTTAAATTCACCATCCCTAACCATTAACATGTAGGCGTAGTAAGCACTACGGGAGATCGTCTTTGAGGATGACATGGAATCGCTGCTTGCTTGGTATATTGGGATTTTGAAGTGGTACCCATCGCTTCCGTATGAAAAAGAATGGGGTACTGAAGACAGTTGCATGAACGGTGGGTTTCACTGCTGCGGCGCAGACCACCGCCCCGGTACCTTATGACAATGTCACGGCTGTTATACTCCTCGCCGTGGATGACTGCGGCGACTTCATTACATGCAGGAGCATTGAAGCGACGCTTATGCTCACCGTGAGGCCGTCTGTCTGCATCGATGACAACGCTGAAAGAGGGCGAAGAGTTGTTTTGCAACGCAAACTTTAAGCTTCGGATGTAACTGTTAGTTTCGTGAAGCATGTCTTGTAGACGGAACAGAATGTCTCTACGGGGACCGACGGAAATATCGCTAGGCAGAATGCCGAGACGCGCATCAACCTGCTCGTTGTAGTCAGCGAGAAAGTAATTTTGTAGGAACTGAGGTGGCTCTCCCTGATCAGCCAAAAGTGATCCCATTAAGTGGTAAACCTGGCCTTGCACTTTGAAAGTAGGCATCCATCCACCCTCACTAATAGCCTTCGCACCAAAAGATGTCATCTGGAAGCAACAGTTGTACTTCCCTATTGCTTCAAGAAAATGCGTTGACTCCGAAGTTGTACCCAGAAGAAGGTCCCTAAGCAGCTGGGGAGGTTCGTCTAAAGAAGTGAGTTTGATTTTGCCCCCAGAGAAACAAAGCCCAGGTTGCTCACCGGCCCACATTTTTGCGTTGCAAAAAGTGCAAACTTTATCCATGGCCCCTATTTGTACGTCTCTCCTAGCTGAATAGTTGACAGTGCAGCCATAATTGTATGCGGCATTTGACCAAAATGACGCAGACGGCGAAGTTACGCCATTCAAAGAAGGTCGAAGTTGGCTAATGTTTTCGAGCCGTTGACGGTGTACTTCAGAGTTTTCTGCAGCCCTGGCAGACGCAGTAGAGCGGGCATTTCTAACGCGACGAACAGTGGTTTGTGCAGGGCTCTAGCAGATGCAGTAGAGCGGGCATTTCTAATGCGACGAACAGTGGTCTGTGCACGGCTTTCTAGAGCTCTGGCTGACGCGGTGGATAGGGCATTTCTAAAGCGACGATGAGCGGTTTCTTGGGGTTGTTCCGAAGTTCTAGAGGCGGCTCTAGCCCTAGTATTCCTAAGACGACGTGAAGTTGTTTGTTCGGGGCTTTCTAAACCCCTGGAGCAAGCTTTGGCGGTGGCATCCCTCAAACGACGAAGGGTTTTCTGTGCTGGGGACAGTGAAGCCCTCAACCTAGTCACGCAGACTGCGTCTTGTGAATTCTGAAGTGAATGTTCTTCAACTGAAAGCCTGGCGCGGCGTGCGGACATGGTTGAAGCCGCTGAAGCCAACCTTTCAGTCCGCGCATTGGCGCTTTCCGTAGATAAGCAAGCAGCTGAGCTCGAGGCCATCCATGAAAGACGCAAAGAAGTCTGTTCAGGAGTTTCACTCGCCCTCGCTGCTCTAGCAGCGGAGGCAGCTGCCGTGCGCCATCTCAAAAGTTTCCGCCTTTTAGGTGGCATCCAAACAGTAAAAAGAGTCAAAGAGGGTAAAGCTTAAAAAGAGATTTCGACAAATCCAAAACGAAAAAACGTGCACAAAAAGGGGAACACTCAGTAAAATGAGTTCAGATGTTACTAAAGGGGAACTCGAAACTAAAAAAGTGGAAATTTAAAAAGGTAAACCAAGGGTAAATCCAAAAGGAAATGGGTTTTTAGTACAATTGGCTAACGTGTGTGGGGTTGGGTTGGAACTATAAAACAAAAAAGCAGCTAGAACACGTAATCAACAACTTGCGGTGTCCGAAGTAAACGAATAAAGTAAGCCAAGTGCGTGCACAAGGGCAACAATAAACGCAAGTGTGAAAGCAAGCCAGAGTCACGCAATAGAGGTGGTTGACCTTGAGCGCACTTACGCATAAGCTGACGCGCGATCACGCGGGCGCTATAACGTGTGAGAAATCCTGCGCGATGATTGGACAGGCCCCCAAAGTCAAGCTCTGTGAAAGCGACCAATGGGCTTGCAGCAGTCTCGGTATCGACACGCCAGCTCGGTTGTACGCAGCTGTGTGTGCGTAAGGAAGTTACAAAAAAGATTGATCCGCGTGCAGCTACGGTTATTTTTGCCGAAAAATTCTGAAATTTCACACACAAAGGTGATAGTAAGCCGCAAGTGTGTCGTAAATTTCATTTGAATCAAACCAAAACTGTACATACTGTGCCAGTGAATGTGTATTCAGAGGGCTAAATCCTGTCCCTTGGTACGCCCGTTTATGGTTCCCTGGTCAAGAGGCTTTGACAGTCTTGCAAACAATTTGGTACTTGTTAGATAGCCAAGCGTTAGTGCTATCAGAAACTAGATCATTTGGTTTATTTTGGTGGCTCGGTAACAAAGCATCGTCCAAAGACAGCGAAAAATCTGCATAAATGGCCCTTACTCGTGCTTTCAAAATTGATTTCGTGCAAAAACAATTGTATTTTTCCCATTTTGGGCGCTGTCAGAACCACCGCCGGGTAATTTTACGTAGTCCTGTGAAGTTTTGTTGAAATCGGCTGAAAAATATAGGAAATCCGATCCCATATATAAACGGACAGACAGACAGACACACACACACTTATTATAAAACCCAGGTTGTGTATGATTTCTGACCTCCCAGCATAAGCTACTTTCAGTGCGGACATAATACAAAAATATCGTCTGGTACCAGATCTCATGAAAAAAAACATGCTTGATTGACAATTAAAACTCTCTTCATGCAAGAAATTGGCACCATTTCCTCGACGGAATACTCAAAAATTAGTGTATAATTCGCCCATTCAAGCATAGGGTATTTTCAATACGTATAGGCTCAGAAACAAATGAATTGTGACGAGTTAAAAGGTAGGTAGATGATTATGGTAGATACCTGCAAATTACCACGACTTCTTAGGAAAGATGTAGAATGGTTTTCCATTGCCTTCACAGGTTTGAATTCATAGTCATGCTGCCAGCCAAAATTAGAGAACCGAATCAGCTGTTATCTAGCTCATGGAGTGGGGGGGGGGGGAATAGATGGATTCATTTTTCCCCCAAGGGTATTTATGCAAAAGTGAACGCAACGGACGAGGCTAGAACTTGAACTTGACTCACCAATTCCACTTTCTGTGCCAGTAACCATTATCTACCAACATACCCACTGATGGTTCTACCTTTACATTTTTACCTGTCATATTTATGCTTTGTCCTGCTACTTTCATTTAATATCATATGATCTATTGCCCAGAAAACTTCTCTTTTCAATATTAGTAAGTGCCCCCCCCCCCCTTTGTTTCAAGAAATGAATTTAGTCCTACATTAAACAAATATTTTGGTGAAGAAAGCTTGTATAGATAGTGTTATTTCCTCTTGGTTTGTTTTTCATTTTCCATTATCATGTTGATCATTATTTTGTTGTGTTACATTTTCCATTATCATGTTGATTATTATTGTTAAATGTATTTTGTAAGTTGCCTGTAAAATGCGTATTTGGTGGTTTGTAAAATCTTCCCAGATATACTTACCGTTAATTTGATTAGTTTATCTTTCATCTAGTTTTTATTGCAACATTAGGAACGTTTTTACATCCCACCACCATTAAATCTGCAGTATGGAACAGAAACAACTTGCCTGCAACACAATTTGAACCTTCTTCCTCTACTCTTGGTTATCAGTAAGGCATTTTCCATGTTAGATCGGCTCCCAAAGTTATGGGATGTGCATTCAAATCTCATCTATGGTTACATATATTTCCTTTCGGGGTTATTTGCTTTTTACAGTCATAGAATGTAAAAACAACCTGGGCATCACTATAAAAAAGACAAGAAAAACTAGTCAAAAATTAATAACTTATTTTTCTTTCTGGCTCAAGCAAAAATTCTGATTGCTTGCCATTTATTCAAACCACAAACCCAATATCAAACTGAACATTTGATACTCAACAGAGGCTGCTTAGTGATCAAGATAGTTGCTCTTATATTCTGTGCTAATAGGAATATATACTTGAAAAACAAGGTGAATAAAATAAGTAAAGGTTATTGTAATAACCAGTACAATAAGAATAAAGGTAACAGTTATGCACAAGGTTGTTGCAAGTCAATCCAGTTGTGAGTGCTATCATTGTATGGTTGGTAGTTCTCGCATAGGTCCGAGTTGTGCTCAACAGATCCCAGCTAGACAGTATCTAGCAACTGCCCCACTCAGTCAAGTGGCACAAGGCCGAGTTTAATGTGGGGTTCCCAAACCCATAGGCTCGGCCAAAAAATCCCCGTAGACCCCGCATAAACAGGATTGGGTCTGTCTACCTCCATGGACAAGACACTACTCTTCAGCATAGCCTCATCCGGGTTCAACCAGCACAGCTGGAAAAGATTGCAGCTAGACGGTATTTACTAGCCCCACCACGAGGGTAGATGTGGCACAAGGCCGAGTTTAACGTGGGTTATCCAAAAAAAAAAAAAAAAAAAAAAAAAAAAAAAAATGCCCATAGAACCTGCATAAACAGGATCGGGTTGGTCAACCTCCACAAACGAGAATCTGCCCTTCGCAGAACCTCGTCCGGGTTCCTCTCTGTTCAGAGGCAGAGAATTTGACCAGTCAGCTGAAAAGATTTCAGCTAGACTCCTGTAGTCTGGTACCTTATGAATACCTATAGTGTAGTCACTCATGGGGGTGACAGGTTATTCCATTACATCAGTTGCAATGCCTAAATTCAGTGTACAAGCGCTGAAATCAAAATTACAAATACTTCTATTCAAGGCAAACCATCTCCAACATCGGCAGAGAGTAGTCTTGGTACAAAAGCCTATGTAGTCTTGTGCAAAACCAACCTTAATTCAAGATCTACATTTGATAATCTCTTTTAGTCATTTTATTTCAGAACAGGGTAAGGTTTAACAATTTGAATTTTTGAGTTTTCCTTCTTAGAATGGTTGCCAATTTATTTCCATATCTATAGTCAATAAAAGCATAACTTTAACAAAATGAATATTAAAACAAAGTAAATTTAAAAGAAATTTAATTTTATTAATATTTTTCAGTCATCTTATGGAAAAATAAATAGTAAATAATTATTTTTCAAAGTAAGGCTCGCTATAGTTTTTGCCTGGAAAAATGGTTAAATTAAATGTTTAAATACATCTTCATTTAAGTCTTACATTTTTAGTAATAATTTGAAAACAGATTACTGAACTTCAACCCTCTCTTAGAATCCTTGACCACTGGCTCTCCACATCACTACTCAAGACTACATTGTGCAGTAGGCAAAATATTCCAAATCAAAATCCTGAAAAGGCCTTCTCTTTTTGATGAAATGATACCTACTCTTTAACAAGTAAATTAGTATTATCAATGTTTAAGAGTTGTAACAAAAGGATAGCTAAAGCTTACAAGATCTGACATTCAAACACTGAAAATCTCTATGAAAAGGCAAGGCTTATATTTGTAAAATATATCATAGTGCTGATAGATTAAAAGAAACTACCAGAGATCAAGAGATTGAGAAACTTCAGCATAATTGAAGCTTATTTATTAGAATTAAGAAAAACAGTTTCAAGTGGAAAGAAAAATGTTCTGCACATCTCTTATCAGAATAAGGAGACAAGACAAAAAGTACATTATATAAATATTTTATTATAAAATTTTCTACATTCTTTTCAGCATACTTGACAGATTTTTTAAATTTTTTTTAAAGTTTTGAGGGTTTTCTTTGGGTTTTTTTTTTGGTGGGGTGTTTTTTTTTCATCTTTATATTTTTTCAATTTTTCAAGAATTTTCTGTTGTCTTTGGTAAAACGTTTTTTCACATAGGAAAATAAAATGATACAAAAAACAAAACAAATGAATAAAAAATATTGTCAATACAATAATCACAATTACTTGTTGTAAAATATCAAAAGGCTGACAGTAAGATGTCTACAAGCTTTATCCTTACATTAAGGTCTACTTACCAGGAAAGAAACCTACGTGAAGATATGAAAAACACATAGGATGTACCCGTAAAAGCTAACTTCTGACGCTTTACAATTTAATGACAACCTATAATTAGTTATTTTCCATGCTACAATGTAAAAGGGACAAACATAAGCAGTTTTTAAAATACCTCAATAGAAGAAACTATGAAGATACTCCAATTAAGCCTCACTATAGGTTGAATGAAAATTAAAGTAAAAAATAAAATTAGTAAAATGCCATAATTTGTACAAAGTGTCATATGTCAGCTCAAATTTACAAGAATTAAAATACATAACTATATTTGCCAGCACAAGACTTTCTATTCAAAAGGTAATAGGGCTTTCCTCAGAAAAAGCCTGCAATAGTTTCTATTAAAATTATAGAATATTTTTCATTTTCCTTTAAAACTGTGGCATTCAAATACTGCCAAAAATCTTTTTTAATTATATTAAAAAAATTATTAATTTTTCAATACAATTAAGAGAGGTCAGAAGTACAATGGAAAATTACAATTAAACTTTATTTAGAAATGAGCAATTTTGTAAAGAATTTGTGGGAGACTTTTTTTAATGAAGTCAACAGATTTGCTTTCAGTTTTAATTTTAGAAACTGATTTATTTATGCAAAAAGGCTTTCTGAAATATCAACATTTCAGTCTCCACCAAAATCTCACTACTGCTAGCAAATACAATTTTTGGGTTTCTTTTTATCTTAAGAGCATGCAGATAAAGATGTCAAGTTAACATCAGCAAATCTTGAAGGGATCCAGTCATTTGGCTAATATTTGCTTTCACGATGCAATCCAAAACTGAAAAGGATGAGGACAAAAATAATCCCCATTCAAGACTATGAAAAGTGTCCTGAATATATACAAAAGTTAAAGACTATACAAAATTATTTTTCTTCAAAACATTAAATTAAGAAAAAGACTGTAGATTAAACAGCTGAAGAAATAAAAAGAAAAAAATTAACAGTGATACATTTTTTTATTACCCAATTTCCAATCAAAAATATCAAGTTTTTTGTTCTGTCTGTGTGTTTTATAATTATCCTCAAACAAATGCACAAAGGAGAAACTTGAGTATTTTGTCAGCATTAGAAAAAGAAAAATGGGATTGGAAAATGGGCAAAGCAAAACAAGTCAAAATGGAAACCAAAGAAATAAGAGTTGTTGAGAAGAGGCAGATGTGCAAGTGAAAGAGTGGGAGGAAGTTTGCAAAGAGTGAAGAGGATGACAATACAAACCAGACTGGAAACCTCTTCATAATGAGAAGGAAGGAAGGAAGGCCCAACCTGAAAAGATAGAATTCACAAATTGGCACAAAAACCAAATCAGAAATTAGACGCAATAGCTGACAGTATAGAAAAGGCACTTTCTTTCCATCCATCTGCAAACATCTTTGTCCTTGGTGACTTTAATGCTAACCAAGACACATGGATGAAACTTTCTAAAAAGGTACTGATGTTGCCGGTATACAGACATTAAATTTTCCTACTGCCTTACTCAAATCGTGGACTTCCCTACTTGTTTTCCTAGCCAAATCAAGCAACATGCTTTTCTATTAGATCTCTTTCTTACGCCCTCTGCTCTTGCTAAGCTTCAGAATACTTCCCTCTTGGTAATTCGGACCACTCTGTGGTAGCTATTGATATCTCCTTCCAAGCGTTCATTAAACAGGAACCCCCTATCCATAAGACCTCTTTCTGGTACCAGCATGCTGATTGGGAGACATTCTGGGAATTTTTTCCTTGATGCCCTTTCAACTGACATCGTCAACCTCCCAATTGAAAATTGCACCAGTGGGGTTTCTTCTTGGGTCAAAGTTGGCATGAACGCTTTCATCCCTTCTCGGAAATACCATTTGAAACCGCAATCCTCTCCATGGTTCACACCAAGATGCACTGCCACCATAGCACACCGGAACCACTATTTCCGGCTATACCAGTGTGACAGCTCTTGTCATAACAGGTGCCTATTTGCTACGGCTCATAACAAAAGTAAGCAATTCCTCATAGAAGCTAAGTCCCTGTTTACTTAGAAAATGAGGCACGCATAACCTCTAAAAATTTTGGCTCTTGTGATGAGTGGCATCTCTTTAATAGGGTACTAAATAAGTGCAAGGTCTCTATTCCTCCCCCCCACTCTTCAATCGATTTGAGGTGTCATCGTCCTCTGCTGATAAAGATGAATGCTTTGCCCATAAATTCTCCTCAAGCTCTAGTCTTGACTCATCTGAAGTATTCCTGCCTAACTTCCCACTTAGAACTGATTCTCTGTTGATTGATATGCATATTACCCCTTCCATGGTTTCTGCTATCATCTCTAACCTTGATCCGCACAAAGCATGTGGACCTCATGACATCCGTGTAATAGTCATTAAGAAGTGTGCTCCCAAACTAGCTCCTGTTCTCTCTAAACTGTATAATAATGCCTCACTGCCTCCTGCTTTCTGGAAGTCATTGTCTGTTGTTCCAGTTTTTAAGAACTCTGGTGAACCATCTGACCCATCCAACGATCAGCCTATTAAGCCTTCTGCCTCTTCTTAGGGAAACTCCTAGAGACCCTAATCAATGCTGAATTGGTTCATCTCATCACAAGGCCTTTTCTCAGACAAGCAATACATCTTCCGTTTCTCCAGATCAACTGCTGATGTACTGATGATAATAGTGGAAAAAGTCTATCAGGCTTTAGATAAAAACGGTGAAGCTCAGGCTGTAGCATTAGACATCTCAAAAGCTTTTGACAGGGTCTGGTATTCAGACCTTCTCCACAGGCTGAAAAGCTACAGTATCACTGGGCACATTTTTGAGCTGATCCATTGTTTCTATCAAATTGTAAAATGAAAGTTATCCTGAATGGCCACTCGTCTACATCCTTTCGTACTAACGTGGGTGTCCCCAAGTTCCTGATAGCACCAGCTCTCAACTTGGTATTTATGCTGACAACAATACCACTTACTCCTGTCTCGATAGTAAGGCTAATCAGTCAGACAAGGGTCAAAATTGCAACTGATGTACAAAACGACCTCAAGACAATTGTTAACCGAGGCAAAAGATGGATTGTCTATTTTTAATGCCTCCAAAACTAAACTTCTCTCCATTAATCATCTGAGAACCCCCTCTGGGCCTTCTATCAGCATGACTGATGCTATCCTCCAAGAAAGTGACTCATTGCACCTTCTCAGGCTAACGTTCTCAGCTGACAGAAGGTAGAAGGGCTTCATTGAATCTATCACTAGATCTGCTGCTAAGAAAGTCAGTTCACTGTGTTGGGCAAGACAATTTTTCTCTCCAGAATCTAACTTGCATATCTATAATTCTACCATTTGGCCATGCTTAGAATATTTTGCCATATATGGTCCAGTGCCCCTGCTATTTTCCTGGAGCTCCCTAATAAGTTCCAAAGAAGAATCAGCAAAATGTTTGGTCCTGATCTGGCAGCTCAGCTTCAATCAATTGCCCACCGCCATAAGGTTGCCTCTTTGTGCCTTTTTTATAAATACTTTTATAGTAATTGTTCAGATGAGCTCTTCACTATGGTATGTAGACTTTATGAATTTAAGTACAATACTAGACTGGCAGCAAGATCTTATCAATTTACAATTGAGCTAGCTAGATGTAGCTATAAATTCTCTAACAGTTTCTTATCTCACACTTCTCACTTGTGGAACTCCCTCCTGTCTCCATGCTTTCCAACCAACTTTAATCTGCAAAAATTTAAATGCAAGGTCCTCTTGATTGCTCTTTTCTTTCTCATTACTAATGTTTCTGTTCCTAATTCCTCCCCACCCTGTAAGCCCTTGCATGCTAGTGGCTGTATTGCTTTGTTTGGGGTGATACTGATTAAAAAAAAATCCACTGAACTTCCAGCATATCAAGTTTGTATTAACTGCTTCATTTTCCCTATTTACCACAAGTAAATAAAAATAAGTCATGCTTAAGCCTTATGAGCAGAAAAAATCTTTTTGTACTACTTTTAAATGGTTTAGTCTGGGATAAATGCAAGAAAAAGTGAATTTTAAACCAAGCAGTTTATAGCCAGAAAAAAAAAATATAACTTAACAGAATTTACAAACTTATTTGTATGTATAAATTTGATTTTCATTACAACAGTTGCCTATATATATATATATATATATATATATATATATATATATATATAAGGGAGAGTACTCAATATTGGGCAATGTTGGTATAAACAGAGAGAGAATTCATCACTGCATTGTGACTGGCAGTTTCATACTTTCAGCTATTATCATATAATCTGAAGGAAACTACCAGTCAGTATTCTGTGTTGATTTCTATGTCTACAAACACACACCAGTTTTGTTAAAGACGAACTCTTGCTGCCTATAAGTATACATATATAAACAAACATCTTACATGTAATACAGAAATATTACAATTTCATTAATAGACTAATATCTGAATGATAATTTTATAAAGATTCTCTAACAGGAATTACTAATGTTCATCTCTCGTAAATGTTAATTTCTACATATAATTACTTAAATATCTAATGCAATGATTGAATCCCTCCAAATTGTGATTTGCATAAGTCTTGTTATAATGGTTATTGGATAAAGGCAGCTTCAGATTAAGGTCACATTTACATAGAAAGAGAGTGAAGAGCTGTCATTAGCCAAGACTTACATTACTATCCCACTAACCAGTGCCCTATAGAAGACACAGAAACATTGGTTTATTTATAAAGTTATTCCACTAAAAAATTAAAACTTAAGCATGAAGGGAACAAAAACTACTAATTTGGCCACTTTGTGGCTTATATACTTAACTCTTGTTAAATAAGCAAAACTTTTTACCTTGCTTTCCAGAAAGATTCTAAAATTATTTGCTAATGACCAGATGGTTGTTTGCAAAGTATCCATAAGAGGAAAAAAAAAAAAGATTATTGATAAAGAAGCATGAGCAAAGGAAAAAAGGATGCAAGGCAAGATGAAAAGAGAGTAAAATAAGCACTACAGACAACCAAGAAGGCAAGACAAAATTTCCAAGAAATTTTTAAAAATGCCATAATGAATTTTCCAACAATATACTTTAATAACCAAGACCTAACGATTCCCTTATCTGCAATATTACAGAAATAAGGCTAAGAAATTAAGTTAAATCTCTTTAAATACAGTCAGAAACTCACTGTTTAAACCTTAAGTAACTAAATATTAAACAGAAATTTATAAAGGGGGGAAAAGTCTACATCATGTGTGAACAGGAATTTTTACATATAATATATCAGATTGTATATAAACCGATCTTTTCACAATAGAATTGGTATTATACAACAGAAGTTAAGATTTAATAAATGATAAATATACCATGTGTATTTCAGCTTATAATCTGGTTTTATTAAAAATAATTACAATAACTTTTGGTGACATACCTGAGATGATATAAAACTTAAGGCTAAATTTCAAATGTATAACGACTGCTATGGCTCAAAGATACAACTTTAAAAGAGAAAATATTGTAACATTAGAGATGGAAGAACATTGAAAAGTGAAAATAAGTTGAACAGAGATTGTAACAATCAAAAAATAAAGTAGCTTTAAGAGAAAGTTCAGTAAAAAGATATTTAAAGAAAGTGATGTTGCAAATGTAAACAGAGAAATGATACAGAATATTAAGAACATTGGCTAAAGGCATGAAAGCAATGCAAAAAATTAAAGTGAAGAAATACATGAAGATGGATTTACAAACAGTAATTTTCAAATGATAACTGTAAAGTTTCACTGAACTGACCTTAGGGTGGGGTCAGTGATTTGGTCCTTCACAGAAATTGTCACCCAGAGGTGGCAATGTTTTGGGCAGTAAATAGCTCACCATCAATTTTTTTTAACTTAATACTCTCAAAATAATATATATATATATATATATATATATATATATATATATATATATATATATATATGTTAATAAGGATGGATATAAACTGAAACAAGATGTTGCTCATATATCCTGAAAAGTTTACCAAAATCAGTTGGTTAATACAATTTTTTTTTTAAATAATCAAATCTGCATGTAAAAAAAAAAAAAAGAATTACCTGAAATCTTACATTTTAAAATGTTATTAACATTCAGAGACGGGGTCGGATACGCAGAGTTTCTTCTACAAATAGAACAAAAATGTTTCAATTTAAAAAATTGGGAAGAAAAATTTTTTTTAATAAATTTTAGTACAATGTCAACCTGCCCACATTATGTTTATTATCAGATGACATTCTAGTTTCAGCCCCACTCCCCAAAATGAGCAAACAAGTTACTATTATCATATTTGAGTGACAGAAAAAATATCTATTTGATACTCACTTGGTTCATCCTTGGGAGCTGATTTTGACAGAGAAGTAGATTCCACAGAGATATCAAGTAAAGAATCCTCACTGGAGTTACCCAGTGAGATGAATGACAAGTTTTCAGTGATTGGAATTGGCTCTGTGGAAGGAACCAACTTCACAGATCTCCTTCTGATTGAAGAGACCCTAAAAAGGGATAGCAGCAACAAATTTAGTTGGTAGTGAACAAAAACTTATTTTCCAAAAAGTAGAGAGCAAGCAAGTGAATAATAATTTATTAGTTATGAAAATTATTTATACTATAAAAATAATACATTGATGAGAAATAAAATTGCAACACCCTGAATGACTTTCAATTTACAGCAGATTAAATGTGCCACTAACAAGATTTACAGTAAATGATCACATATACATATATGCATAGGTTCCAAAATAGAGTATTCAAACCCCATACACAGGCCTTTATACTAACATGCCTACACTTGTACAGATGAAGAACAACCCTGCAATATCTCTTATATTGCACCCATTACAGAATACAACAAATCTGTAGGTAGGCTAACTGAACATATCAGGCATTGTCCCATGTCTGGTAATTGTGCTGGCTTTGGAA
Organism: Acanthosepion esculentum; assembly: GCA_964036315.1. Taxonomy (NCBI): domain Eukaryota; kingdom Metazoa; phylum Mollusca; class Cephalopoda; order Sepiida; family Sepiidae; genus Acanthosepion; species Acanthosepion esculentum. The sequence continues at coordinate 109,393,281 of OZ038480.1, read as the reverse complement.
GTTGTATAAGAAACTCATTTGCAGTTCATATTGAGTGCTAGAGCTATCATGTGGATAGGCAATATCTTGCTGAAAGTGCACATGGCCTGTTCTAGGAATAGCAGAATAGGTTGAATAAGTTTCTGGACATATGGTACATTCTCTCCACAAACCCCAAAGGCAAGTAAGGGTTGTACTTATACCTCAAAACATACTGCTCAGGGTTGAATCTAGACATCTCTTTACACTATATATGCAACTGATCATCACTTGCATAAAGGCAGAACTTACTCATTACCGAACACCACTCATTATATCTTAGGAGACTTGCAAAATGGTGTTGGAGATGCCATACAGACACTGCTGCCCTTACAATGCACTTATCTTGGCAAGTGTCTATATCACACAGCCAACCAGAGACTTGTCTACGAATGTAGGTATGTTCATTTCAACAATTTTGCCAAAATTATCATTCAATCTCACAAACGCTTACAATCCAGATCCTCTCAGACAGCTCTAAACTAAAAAAAAAAAAAAAAATGAAGCAGTGATACCTGTCTGCAACTGAACCTGATTACTGCATGCACCATCATACTCTAAAGATCAGACTATACACTGGCTCAAGTTTCAGAGACCAAAGACCTTGAAAACTTTATCAGAACATCTACAACATTCACATATCATAATCAGATCAAAAATCACCATGCATCCTTTAAGATTCAATTTTATTTTCTTGAATGTTATAGTTAAATTTCTATGCAACTAATGTGCATTGAGAATGGAAGAAATGTTTGCTAGATGAACATGACAATTCAAAAGTACAGAAAGCAATGTCACATTGACAAACTACAGCTCAGCAGCAAATTGACAATCAAAAGATATAAGTAAAAACTAATTCAAATACAAAAGGACAATTCCCCCCTCTTTCCCCATAAGAAACAAGCTGGACTGAACTTTTTAAAACAATCAAATAGGTTAGAACAACATCAAAGCAAACCAAAGATAGTTTCTATTCATAGTGATCACGATAAAAGAGGAAACATTTTATATCACAAGTGAATTGATTTAAAATTACACATGACTTCAGGATTTCTATTTCAGTTCAACTTCAATAGACATACATATCTGAGTATTCAAAGAATGTAGGTTACAATTTTTTTTAATTGTATTTTCAAAATTATGAAGTAACAGTGCAAACGTTTTGCTTGAGTGCTTTCAATAAGTACTCAAACAAAAAGGTAGTTTATTCATTATTTTGGCCTGGATGTGCAATAGCTCATTAGAAAAAAAAAGTTAGACTGTGTTGAATAGAACTTGTTTATGTCAATAAGAGAAATAGAATATACTAACAACAAATAATTTAAGTATGAAGGCATAAAGTGAGAAAAAATTTGATCTGTATATTTTTGTTACATCAAAGTAATTTTTCAACAAAATCAAGTGGATACATAAAGTAACACAAGTTTGTAATAATTAAATCTAAATTTAAACAAACTTATATTAATGTGTAATGTATTTGCAGCTAATATGAAATAGCTTTGATAATAAACAATACAGTCTACAACATATTTTAGAAGATTAGAATAAAATTAATATTTTAGTTGGATTTACACTAAAAGAGCTTCTGTTATGTTAATGCATTACAATTTTATTTCTCCAACATCCATACTAATGTATACAATGTCAAAACTCAAAAATATAATGTAATAAAAGTAATGTAATAAAAGTAATGTAATAAAAGTAATGTAATAAAAGTAATGTAATAAAAGTAATGTAATAAAAGTAATGTAATAAAAGTAATGTAATAAAAGTAATGTAATAAAAGTAATGTAATAAAAGTAATGTAATAAAAGTAATGTAATAAAAGTAATGTAATAAAAGTAATGTAATAAAAGTAATGTAATAAAAGTAATGTAATAAAAGTAATGTAATAAAAGTAATGTAATAAAAGTAATGTAATAAAAGTAATGTAATAAAAGTAATGTAATAAAAGTAATGTAATAAAAGTAATGTAATAAAAGTAATGTAATAAAAGTAAAGTAATGTAATAAAATAAAAGTAATGTAATAAAATAAAAGTAATGTAATAAAATAAAAGTAATGTAATAAAATAAGCTTTGTTTGGTGGGAATAAATTAAAAAACAAAAGAAAAACTTAAAGCAAAAGATATTTTGTTTTTAAAGATTTCATCAACTCACGCTTTTTTCTTTTTGCCATGATAAGCATCTAAATATTTGTTGTCTGAAGTGGGCATTTTGGCTTTAGTTATTTGGCGAGACTTGAACTTACAAGCATTGTGGTTACAAACCTGAGTCTCCTGGAATTTCTGGCAGACAAAGAAATGCTTCATGGTGCACTGAAAACAGGAGTTAAAAATACCAAGGCCATAAATTGCTAATATCAAGAGAAAGAAAAAGATTTTATTTCATGCTTCTATTAAATTGTATTTTGTCTTTTTTAAATAATCTCAATCCTTTAGGGAATTTATCTTTAGTGTTTCAAATATACAGACATTTCTTTTTTGTAACTACTTAAAAACATGAATTGTGATTATGAGCAAATCAAATTTTTTAAAGTTTCAAATTTTTTTTGGAGAGAAAATTATACTTGTTATACATTACTTTTAATTTCAAAAGCAAGGTGCAATTTATGTTTACAGAAGATAAAGGAAAAGTGAAAAAGAATTGGATCAAGCCAGACTAGACTGGTTTAAAAAAAAAAAGAAGAAAAAAGTCCAGTGCCTCTTCAATATCCATCATAGGATGTTTAGTGATGAAAGGCCATTTGGAAGCATAAATAATCCACAGTATAGCCCAGATTTCAATGATGCCATTACAGCAAACAGTTTACAAACAAAAGGTATATGAAGCTGCCATAAAACAATATTCAAGTGATTTCAATTAAGTTCAGTAGACACTGGATGCCTCACTACTGTGATCTTGTTCCAGATTAGGCAAAACTTTATAGCTATAGAATGAGCATAAAATGATTAGGTGTATAAAGAGAATTAACAGGGCAACTGACCTTTTCACCACGACTGCAATATCCGTTAAGAAAGTCCTCACAGGTGTGGGCATTTTTGTTTACTTTCACATGAGGGTAAATACAGTTGTCTCTGTTGCAGTGACCTTTCAGGAAGTAGTAGCAAGTGGGCATCTTTTCTTTGGCCAATTTATGGTAAAAGGGACAGCCGGAAACCTTGCATGTCCCTTGAATCATTCTACAGAAAAAGAAAGAAAATTAAGACAATGAACACCGATCATTACACTTATGTCAAGGCTTGAAATACACGGGATAATATAACATGTCAAAATTCAGATTTTACTAAGTTTACATACATTAGCTATACAATAACATGAAGCACATTTTACTATGCTAATGTGTTGATAAATATTTTACTCAAGCATGTTATTGCATTTCCTTATGACAGAATTCACTTTTTTTATTTCTTTTTTAATTATTTCACCACAAGTCAATAATGCCACTAAGACACAAAGGATTACTGAGAGTGAAAGGAAATGAGGTTTAAAGAAGACAGAAGATGACAATTGGTTTTGCATTTAAATTTTTGAAGATTGTAGGTGGCAGCGAAGCAAGAAACTGGAAGTAAGTTCTGCAGGCAAAAAAAAAAGAAACTACTAAAATAGAACAGACAGTTAAATCTAGCTGGTTCAACAGTAAAAACAGTGAGACGTAGTTGCCAATCTAGTAGTATGCTTAAATTCATGCAGTCCTGACACCAAGAAGGAAAGTATCAGAACAATTGCCATGAAAACATTTGTATAGAAAAGACAGACAGACGACATGTCACAGCCTTAGAAAGTGACCGAAATTGAGATGCCAGGCCAGGATCAACTACATTACAAATTCCTCTTTGGATTTTGTCAAGAATCTTGAGATATATAGTAGGAGCACCAGACCAGATATGGCAGCAGTATTCACTACAGGGACAAATGGTGGATTTATAAATGTGCAAGATGGATTCTGGTGGGGGAAAATTGTCTGACACAACACAATGAACAAACTTTCCTAACACTAGACGTAGCAACTGATTCAATATAATCACACCACTTCATGTCAGTGAAAAATGTCTGGAGGTTAGCATCAGCCATGCTGATGGAAGGCAGAAAATGATGATTAAACAAAGTAGTTTTGTTTTGGAGTCATTAAAATTTACAAGCCATCCTTTGCTCCAGTTAACACCGGGAAGTTTGGCCTCAAATGTAGAAATTGCCGTCTACAAAATTATGTTTGTTTTTTTGGGTTTTTTTTTGCAAGACACCTACAGAATCCAAGGGAGATAACTACTGAAATCTAATGGTTTAAAATTGAAATGATATTTTAACATGTTATCTCCTAATACTGTAATAAACTCGAGTGATATATCCAAGAAATCTATGGCTATTGTTAAAAACAAAGTAGTGAATACCTTTGACTATATGTTAGAATCCATTATATTATTCCACCTTTTATTAATATCACAACTGATGCTTAATGTCAGAGCAATTAATTTACAAATAATCTGCACTACTTAAACAAACTGATCCACTCATTAAGAGAAAAGAGATATCAGATAAAATTAGCATTAGACCTTCCTTAAGCCACAACACTTGAACACTTGTTAGAATCGAAAATAGTATTATCAATTTAGGCGGGGAGAACCTGTTTACGATATTGATAGAATGTCAAATCAATCCCTGATTTTTACAGTTATTGGCCCCCAGTGATTTTTGTATACCAACTTTTTTGCATGTATACATATATTCATTTTTAATTAAAAAAAAAAAAAATTACATAAATAAAATTATGTATCCACTTATTCTTTATTTAAAATAATTATGACCCTCAAATATTTGTGCATCTGCTTAGAAAAAAAAGGTTTTAATTTTTTTTTAAAGTCTAAACAATAGCTTTAAAAAAAAAGCAATGAAAAGGTAAAAAAATTCAGAAAAAAAAATGTAGCTATCAATGTTAGCAGAGTTTCAGATTTGGCATTTGTAAAAAATAGGTTAGGCCAACAAGCCTGTAAAAGTCAGGGATCAATAACAAATCTATTTTTCAATTCTGACAAGTGTCATGGCCTAAGGAAAGTCTAAAGACTGATAATCTACAAAAATTATTTTCACCGAAAAAAATTTTTTTTTATGAATGGACCCATTTTAAGTAGTGTCAAATTATCAATATCTGCAAGTAATATGTTTAATAATACTCCAACAATAGAATTCATATTATCATATTTAAATTTACATATTTCACAAGAATTTGTCTATAAACATATATAAATTTGCAAAAATGGAACACAATACAAATATTATAAGCATTAAATAAGAGTTAGTGATATTACAAAACATTTTACGAAATAAAATAAAAAATCCTAATAGAAATTTAATATCAATGTTGTTAAATTTCATTTTTAAGCATTGTATGCAATTTACCAATTCATGAATCTTTCAGTTTTATTTTAGTTTCATTAAACAGCAGAGGTCTACACATGACAGTAATATTTTAAAATTACTGCTTTACCAACAAGAATTAAGCATAAATTCTACATAAACGAGGAGGAGATAACTCTTCCACTCCCTCCAATACAATGGTCCAAAAACAATAATAATAGTTAACAACCTACCTCCGACAAACAGCAATCTTCTTTGGATCATGAACATAAGGGCATTTGACACGTTTACATTTTCCAAAATTGTTAAAGTACAGGCAAGGCTTTTTGGCTGGTTTGCTTTGAACTTTTCTACCCTTGGCTACTGCTGTGGCAATACTTTTATTAACAGCTCGACTGGGAAGGAAAAAGAAAAAGTAAAGAATATTTTATTAACCAGAAGGACATTTTAACAACAGGCAATGAGATTCATAATTGAAATTAATGGAATTTCAACCATAGCCTTTGTGACTTGAGAAAAAAAACACACCACTTAAATCAAGGCTCAGCAAAACTCCCAGCCCCCTAGACACATCCAGCCTGTAAAGGATTTTTGTCCAGCCCACCAACTTCACCTGGACAATCATTATCTAATTAATTTGCAGAACAAGTGGCAGAAAAATATCAGTTGGAGTTAATCAACTTCCAATACGAGGAATTTTTTAAAAATTGAAATGTGTTTTGCCAAGTGAAAAATATAAAAGCGTATTGAATAATGTGAAAATGACAGTATTTGGAAGTACATATATGCTTGTGAACAACTTTTTACAAAAATGAAATATATTGAAGTTGTTTTAGAACAAGGTTGGGTGATGACAACCTCGATGATCTTTTGCTCCTGTCATCAACAAATATTTCACCTAAAGTTATTAAACAAAAAGCAGAAACAAATTTCTCATTAAATAATTTGCCATTTCTAACTGTATTTCGTTTGTAGTAAGGAATTTGCATTTTTTTTGTTTGTTTGTATTGTTATCCTGTTATTCCTGCAGTAAAATAAGAAACTTTGTTTAAATACTATAACATTAACATTGTTGTTTTTTCTTTAAACCTCCAGACCAAGGTAGCCTTCTGGACAGAACGGTCTGAGGTTGAGATAATTTATTTTAGCACATTTGATATGATGGCCCTCCTCTGAGAGGATGCATAGATTTCTGGCCCACTATCTCCAAAAGGTTGCTGACCCCTGACTTAAATGATAAGTAACAAAAACTTTCAGGAACAATAAAAGTTTGTTTCAGTTGGAATTTAAAACTTTCAGGCAGAACAGGTTTATTTTTTGCTTTAATGATTAAATACTTCAATATTTCATATATTACACATTAAAGAAGAAGATATAAAAATCTGATTAAAGTTACTCTGAATTTATATTTGTCATCAACAGAATGGAACTTACTGAAAACTTTAAAAGCAAAATCATTTCATGTTAAAGCATGTGTAAAATGCTAATCTATTCAGAAAGATATAACTTTTAGGATAATAGTAAGCAGTTGTTTATCTCCCAATATAATGGTAATACCCGCTGTGTGTTCAAAATCCAGCCCTTTTGTAAACAGCATCTGGTGTGGCTTAACAGTCGGATTTTTGCATGGCACTTTCTTTTGCAGGTGTGGCAGATGAAGTTGAAATGTGGAATGAAGATCTGTCATTGCTTCCTACATTGTTTTCTGATCTCCAACTGTTGGTTTCACTTTTTTTTCACCATGCATGACTCCTTGCCAGACATTGGAATCGTCTTCTAGCTGTTCTTGACTACTAGGGTCGATTGTCTGTGAGTTTTGGAGATCTCTATTGCAGATGTCCTTAAAACAGTCTTTTGATATATAGCCGTCATTAATTTCATGTATGTGAACCAGCCATCAAAGATGATATTGACAGGAGAAAATGCACACACCAGGAGTCTGTTTGTCCCAGCACATGAGTGTTGGTAACTTTGTCCCTCCCTGTGATGAAGACACATAGTAGGCAGCAGAAATGGAAACTTTCTAGGTGGTTTTCCTGTCTGGCATATGTCGTCCAGCTATAAAACCAAGTACTAAGGACACATGCCCGGAATACTTTGAGCTTGGTGCACAAAGTCAACCAATTTTGTCTCATACTCTCCTGCTCAATTTGGTGATGCAATGGTCAATTTCCAGGTCAAGCAATAGATTGTTAGTGATGGTAGAGCTCAGATAATGTGAAGTGATCTGTGAGTTCAAGTAACACATCATTGATGTTGATTGGAGATGCAGAAACATCTTGATCCACCACATTCCTTTTTTATGTCAATAGCCTGAATTCCTTACAGGCATGCTTGAACTAACTAATCAGCTGTTGGATACTGTGTTTGGTGTGTGTGGTCAGTGCTGTGTCATCAGCAAACAGCATTTCTTTTATGAGAACTGTGCACACCTTGGTCTTTGCCCTCAGGTGAGCCAAGTTGAACAGTTTATCATTGCTTATTGTGGGTAAGTATATACTTTCAGGTTAGGGCAACATTAATTATTCAGTTCATTTATTGATACTAGAAAATTAATTTAACCTACATATTACTATATACAAGACTTTAACAGACAAGATAAAAAAAAACTTTCACATTTTCAATTTTAAACTCTTGCAAGTCTAATATCAAGATTCTGAGCAATTTACTTTTGCAGGCTTTATTTAAAAAAAATATCAAAAAAGTCACTTACTTTGCAACAATGAGTTTGTGAGTGTTGACACGTTTAAGGACACCTGCTGATGTACGTGTAAAGATGGCACCACCAATGTGAATTCTGCTGACTTTAGAGATAAGAGAAACCTTTGAACCTGAACAATAAAAAACCAAGATAATTTTGCAAGGATTGAAAGTCAAATTTAATGATAATTTCTATATGAAAAAAAAAACAGGTTAAAGCCTCATAGAGTCAGTAAAAATAAAACCTGGTTAAAATTAAATAAACAAAAGCCAATGAATGTAGAAGGGAAGTTTTTTCCTTAGGTTGATGACACTTAACAGTTAATATAACTATTATATACAAAAGTAGAATCATTAGTAAAAAATATATTTTTATTACATTTCGTTTATCAACCCATGAACAAAATATCTTCCCATATAAGATTATCATTAAATATGTTTTTTATCTTTCAAATTTCACAGCAAACATACCATGTATTCATTGATGTCATTTCAAACAAGGTACAAGATTATGTCTACATTTTATTAGCAATTAGAAAACAATGAAGATTATGAATAAAGCAAATGAGCAGTAACATTTTTATATTGTATATACAAATAAAGACTTTCAAGGAAAAGAATTTATAAATCCAACTGTAGGATTTTAATCATGCTGTATCCAAAGTGGACCACTTTAGGGTGATTAATTTAACAACCTATCAACCCTTGGGTCATTTTATGTCAAATATAAATCTTACAGGACAAAAATCACAATGAATTAAGAGTTCCAATGACAGATATTCTACATTTATCTACTGCTTTATGTAATTTTTTAATTTAAACATGAAAATACAAGTAACAGTATTGGTTTCAATAGGTGGAAATAGGAGGTTTCAAATATGTCTTTGCTAACAAGGAAAAACATAACTTGCTGGAATAATATGGTAAATGTGCTTTTTATAAAGTATCAGTTGTCAATACAAGAGTGAACAAACAAGATTGTACTTCAGTTTGACTAACAAGTGACTTAAATTTGTTAAGGATTTAAAACAAATCATTTTGACAAAAGCTTTCATTGGACGATTTTTATGTTATAATATAGTATTGGACTATTTGTGATTTTATTATCAGGTCGAGATTTTGTGGTGGAAGACAGGCCTGTTCCCATTTTTTCAATTATTTTTTCTTCTTGGATTTTTGGAGTGACTTCTGTGTTTGTTTTGAGGAGGATCACTGGCATGACTTTTTTTTTGGTGGGGGGGGGGACTCTTTGGAGTTATTGACAAAAAAAAAATCCTTCACAGAGAGAAGGGCCAGATTGAAGATCTTTGTGATTTGTTTGCAGGACTTTGGTAGTTTTTTGGGTGGCATGAGAGGGAGTTCTTATCTTAATTGATAAAGTGTTGGAGATGTTTTGGATGTTTCAACTTTTATGTTTTTGGGAATTGTTTGCAGTTTTGGGGTTTTTGCTTGGCTCAGCTTTGTGGTAATCTGTAGTGGATATTATTTTTGTTTTGTTTTTTGCTTTTATGAATGTTGGCTTGTTATCTGGTTGTAGACTTAGTAACTTCTCATTGAGTGGGTTATAAATTTCTAGCTGAATGACATTGGTTGCAGCTGACAACTGCACAATACTCAAATCATGTAGGGTGTCTTACTACGTCCCCGCTTGTATTTAACGGGAACATTATTTTTATGCTGTAGAATGTGTATCGTCCGCAATGACTTTGCTTGCTTTTTTCCCCCTACTTCAATCAGATTTTTAAATAGTTCTTGGGATCAAACTGGAGGATAGAAATTAATAATGAATGATGAGAGTCTTGTCAAGGGAAGGTGTCCCACTGGGAAATTGAGACAAGCCCTGTCCCTTCTCATTATCCAAATCAACATGTAGCCACTTAGTTGGCTATTATTTCATAATTTATTTTTTCATTTTTTAATAACATCCATTGTCTCTGCTTCCTACTTACTTGGAGCTTAATATTGAAAAATATTAAAAAAGTAACCATTGACATGACAGGGATGCATGAACAAACTACAGAGTCTGAGTACCAGTAAGCCATTAGCTACTCTACCCAACAGCATGTAACATGCATGTTTTACAGCTATTTCAAAGTTTTGAGTCTTTTAAACTGATTGACCCTCAGCTACCACTTACTGAAATATATGGAAATACAACTGGTGATCCCAATGTTCTTTGGAATGGGAACAAATATATATATATATATATATATATATATATATAAAAGTGGACATGGAAGTCAGCACTTAGAGGCGACAGTGTTTCATGCTAGTGCAATCGTCAGGCGAGTCGCCTGACGATTGCACTAGCATGAAACAGACTGTCGCCTCTAAGTGCTGACTTCCATGTCCACTTTTATATATACACACACTATCTCTGATATTGAGCACTTTATCCCATAAATATAGCACACTTTAAGACTATATTTCTTCATATATACACACACACACACATATATATATATATATATATATATATATATATATATAACCAAGTATAGGATTGGTGTATACAGAATAAATTCAACATCATCACTTGATAAGACACCAGAAGTGTTGAAACAAAATGGCTATTTTTGTAGTGATTTTATAACATCTTCAGCTATAAGAATTTCATTCTGTCTTTAAGCTTTAAGTGTCCAAAGAGGCCAGCAATGGTTTCAATTGAAATTCTTCTCTCAAAGATTCCTTTTGATCTGGACAAATGTTTAATCATAAAAGCATGCTGCTTTTACACAATGATACAAGAACACATATTGCCAATTTACCAAGGAAAGATTATGGTACTAAATATAGAAGTTTTGCTGGAATTACAAAAGACCTTAACACTCACTTGGCAAAACCTTGGGTCCAGTGTCAAGTCGTCGCAGGTTTTTTCCTCCTGCTTCAACACGGTACTTTACTCCTTGGACAGTAACAGTTTGCAGCTTGCTGAATTTTGTATTAATGAAACCTGACACAAAAAATATTTTTAAAAAATAACATATTTGAATATAGATGATAATGAATAAGAATTGGGTTAAAACAAATTTCTGAATACAAATATATTGATTACAAACAGTATATAAGGTGGTGAAATACGTAATGCATTAATTGCTTGATTCTAAATTCAAGCAAAAAATCTGAAATGGTTCTAAAGCCTTGAGGAAAAGATAATATCATACATGAACTTATCTTTAAGACTGTTGAGCAATTCTCTTTCATCATGTCAGCATACAATTTTCAAGTAACATGCTGATATTAGTTAATGGTATTAATTTTCTGGTTAATCATTTTAGGAAAACATTATGTAGGGTTAATCATTAAAAAGAATTTCATTCATAAAATCTGCATTAAAATTTCAAGTCGTGAAACAAAGAACAAGATTATATTTTAAAAATATTTGAATACAAAGTTTGAAAAACCTAAAATAACAAAATTCCAAAGGATAGGGAAAAAAAAAAGACTTAATACTCACGTTTAGCACCTAAAAACCATTTCTTTTGATTTACTGGAGACAATTTATGTTTTAAAGCTAAAGGTGAAATCAGAATCTTTGAAGAGTTTAATTTATGATAAACAAAGCGCCGATGGTCAACCTTTAACCTAAGAGGTGGTGAGAAAAAATTTAGATATAAAACAGAAATCAAAGAATATAACCTGGTGCCTTAATTTCAGCAATATCTTAAACATGAATAGAAAAATAATCACCAGTAAAAGAATAATTTAATCTATTATCTATAATTCTAACTAACTACATAACTATTGTTTTTTTTATCTATATGTAAAACAAAACAAACAAAATAAAGTTATTTCTTCAAAAAGGTTACTTCTCATGTGTTAACATGAGTATTGACTTCCTGCCACATTTCTATTTCATATGAGATACACACATGCAAATATCAGTAAAATCAATTTTATTGCTTGAAATATCAATTGAAGCCAAATATTAAAGAATTTGAAACTTACTTAGATTTTGGAGGAATGACAGATGATTTCCTTTTTGGCAATATTGGAGTCGATTGAAGTGGAACTGTAAAAATGGATAAAATTACAAGCATATTGTATACATGGACATTATTTGAAGATAAAAAAAGTCAACTTTCATATATTGACACAAAAAGATTTAGCACATATTTCACAATAATAGTAAATTCATAACAAAACAGAAATTGGCAAAAATTTAAACATTATGAAATTTTCAGACTAATATTAAGTGATCAAAAAATCCTTTAAAATAGAAAATTTCAATTTTCATAAATTTTATACCAGGAGAAAAAAAAGGATGAGATAATATGCAAATATAAAAATTGTTCATTGAATAAAGAAAAATGAAAAAATTTTTAATTTCACAAATTATTACTATGAAAGAGAAATACAAAGTTTCAAAGGTTTGTTAGACCATAAGTCTTCAAAAATTCAACTAATTATTGAAATTTAGAATTTTTTGTATTTATTGAATCAATTTAAATTCAGTAAATGCCTTATTTGATATTAAAAGAAAAAAATATTCATGCATATATTGCCTTTAATGCAAGATACCCACAGACTGAAATTTGAGGCAAGTGTTACTTGATCAGAAGTTTGACAGGTTTAAAGTCTTTTCCTTAAAAATACTCTAATATAAAACTAAAATAAAATATTGCTTTATTTGATAACTTTTAGTTTCAGAGGATGGATTATATACTTGTAGAATGTAAATAGGAAAAAAAAAACTAGTTTTATATTGCCTGCTTTTGATTGCACCCAAAATGTTTTAATAATGAAGTGAATTTATCAATAATAATATTGTAATATTTTTTTCTTAACAAGGCATGAATTTAGGACATATAGAGCTCCATCATCTTATGAAATATAACTAGATCATTTTCTATTGAACATTAATAGGAGCTTGTCAGTATAACTTATGTCATTTTTGTCTGATTAAAGTTACCTTGAAAAATGATCCAGTAATGACAAAATTTCTTAATTATGCACTAGTGAAATGTTATTTTCAGCTGTAATCATGTACTACCTGTAAAAATGTCCACAAGAATATTAAATGATACTAGACATTGTCTCATAAAATAAAATTTTTAAAAAGTGAGAAGAAAAGAAAAATATCAATGAATTTGTTCCCTCGCAGATTATGCTAACTTCTATACGAAAAAGGAGCTATTAGTTTTTTTTTTTACATCCAGATTTTTTATTCATATGTAAATAAGAGGTAGTAATAAATAACTCCCTTGGAAGAAGAAAAAAGAAACAGTTTAGTATAATTTCAAATATATTAGCATTCAGTTGCAAATTACCTAGATTTTTTTCTCATTAACTTAACTCATTATAAGGATACCATTAATTCAATACCTCTGACTACACTGCATCCCCATCTGAATGTTTTTTTTTGTTTTTGTTTTTTTTAGAAGAGGCATATCTCAAATGCACTTGCAATGTGTTAGGATGCTTCAGTAACATATATAGTATCATTGGGGATTTTCAAGCATCTAAAAAACATCAGACCCCTCTCTCCAAGTTGACCCAACCAAAAGCCATCACCTCCCAATCAGCTTCTTACACCACCTTTTTTTTTTCTTAAAAAAAAAAAAAAAAAAAAAAAAAATTATTTACACAAGTGTCCTTATCTCAACATACCTGTCAACATTGTTCAGGTGTGTAGGGATTTTAAAATGAATCTTTTATTCAGTCCATGGAGGTTGAATGTTCTCATCGAACAGGTCATGCGAGAGGGCATTTAAGACTGCTACAGATTAGATTTCCTTCAAGCTAATAATGACTTTAAGGTGCAGAAGTTTTCCAATCAGACTCAAATTAAAAACTGAATTTTGTTCTTTAGAAAACAAATTTACAACTTGCTACCCAGATGAAAAATATTTATAGAGGCCAAGAGAAATATCTTATATAATTTTTTGCCTCCATTTATTTTAATAACCAATTTTATATTAAACAACCTCATAATATGAGTTGGTCAAAATGTAATTCCCATTCTGAAGATTTAAGAATTAGTCAGAATTCCAGTTTGTTTTGTTTTTTAGCTATAAAACACTAAATATCTACAAACCTGGGGAAAAAAAAGACTTATCAAATCTTTTTCTACCCATAATTTTTCAAAATGAATTCCACTCTGGGAGCACATAGAACTTCTGTTTTTGTAAGTGTTGTAAACATTCACAAGAACCGCTGTACTTGATGTAGGCAAAGTAAGAGTGAATGAATGGCATTCCTAGAGAGAAAGGAGAAATTGACCGAAGTAGCAGGCCAGCTGCTGCTGCTGTGAATGAGGAGGCCAAACAGACCAATGGTCTCAATTACAACTGACAGATTAATCACTAAGTTCTAAAAAGCCTTCAACTGAGCCATAGTGATGCTTGCAGTCTTAGTGCAGTCTCTTGGCTACATAAAGATCTTTGAAAAGCAAGTCCCCAGAATACTAATAGACTCTAGAGCAGAGGGGCAGGTATGTTACCGAAGAGCATCTGATGCTGCACAACAGGCTGCTGCTTCCTAAGCACACAAAGATAGTGTTCAAGGTTTTTTTTTCTTCTGGGGGGTAGTCAAATCTCACATAGCAAAAAAAGCAGCCAAGAAGTTTCTATGAGGTGGGTATATATTGTGTCATTCAAAAAGTGAAAACCACAACTGAGAAAGGAGGCATCATTGATTTAGAATAATTAGATTTTGTCTAATGTCATTCTATTAAATTTACTATAAATATAGACATAATCTAAAAAAATAAAAAATATTATGTTGCTCATAATCTGTATTGATTTGCTTATTTACCAATATAGTCATCAAAATTATAAGTAATCAACAATAAAGTAATAATATTTAAGTCCACATTCACCTCAATTCAATCATAAAATTGGGATCTTGACCTCATCTTCATATAAGCATATAAATAGGATGGCTGACCAAATTAATAAAGTTATGTGGAGAAAAAAAAAAAAAAAAAAAAAAAAGATTGATTTTTCATGCTGATAGAAAAATTTGATCCTTACCACGACTGATTTTACGCTTGGACACCATAACTAGAGGTTTCTTATCAAATTTCTTGCCAGCATCAATTATAAGTTTCCCAAGTTTCTTAATGTAAGATTTGCCAGCTTCTGAATTTGACAAACTGATGACTTTGGCTCTATGAAGGCACCGCTTTGAAACATATGAATAACCACTCTTTTGCATGAATGTGTCTGGCCTTTTCACCAAGCTGAAGCGTGTGTTTACAGTGTGTAACTTCAAAGAAGACGCTGAACTCTCTTTAGTCATTGTGGAAGCAACAGTTTGGCTGGCAGCAGAAGGCTTGTGTTTCCGTACAATCTTGTAACGGTGTCGTTCCACAAAAGGTGATATAGAAGCAGTATTCGTCACAGGAGCCTTAAAAGTCACAGGCTTTATCTTTGATAGAGAAGAAGAGGTTGCAGCTGGTGACACTTTTGGGGTGCGATTTGTAATACAAATCCTGGCTGCAGTAGAGAAAGGAGAGTTCAATTTAGCCTTTAACACTGGCTTTTCAGGGGCTGATTTTTCAGTATATGCCACACTTTCAACACCTATTGTAGATTTTTGCTGCTGTGTACAAGAAACCAAAGTTCTATGTTTTGAGCCTGTTTTGATGTTTTTAAGAGTACCTCCCTTGGAGAGCTGATTGTCCATGTTACTAGCAGTTGATGTACTTAGCTGGGATGAGGTTTGAGCAATATTTGCACTTGTTTTAGGTGTAGGAGTCACGTGCACCTTTTTAAATGTGAGATTCTTGTGATTAATAACTGTTCGATTAACAGAAACTGCTGGGTGCTTTTTGCACAAGTATGTAGGTGCTACTGCCTGTGAAGTAGCTTCTGTTTTAGTAGTGTGTCGGGAATTGACTTTGGTATAATTCATTTTGGGATTCAAAAAGACAAAGGAATGAGAGGAGTAAGTGGGTTTTATGCGAGTGGGAGAGATGTTTTTGTGATAAGGATAAACATGTTGTGAAGAATAGGGATGATATCTGGCTAGTCGTCTTTTTTCTCGATTTACTCGATCTGAAATAAAATAAAATAAAATTTATCCACAGAAATAGACAAATTTAGAATAAACATAAATCATTTTTTATACTATATAAGATATATATATATATATATAAGTATGTTAGCAAAGAGAAAAAACAGACCTGTTCAAATGTCATTTATTTTTGTTTATACAATGACTATGAAATGAATTTTTAGTGGCTGTAACAAAAAAAAAAAAAATATGACTGAAAAATGTAGAAATTTTGCAATACAAATGAAACAAATTTAAAAATTACAACTTATTCAAATGAAAAAAGGTGGCAGGGGCATCAAACAAAAACTACTTAATTTACCTGTTGAAAAGAAAAATCACCAGTATTAAACTGATCAAAGATGGCGACACACAGAGGCACAGGCACACAGTCTTTTAGAAAATAATGTTTCACAAACTAAAAGAAGAAAACTAAAAACTGAGAGATGTGATTTGGTTCATCTGACAACTTTGTCAAACAAAACCAATTGTAGAAACAAAAGGCTAGCATTCCGTTTACTGGGCACACTGCATGGTGGCAGTAGGAAAAAAGATTCAAAATGGAAGTTATTGCCTACTTATTAAAAAAAAAAAAATTTGAATTAAATTTCTTAAACAACAATATCAAATGATATTTCATGGCGGCTATCAGGCTACTTTTGTTTCTTCACAGAAAAAGGCTTCTTTCTCATTGTAGAACTGGTTCTTTTTCTCCCACATTTTCTCTATTGAATACTAGCCAAAGTATCTGGAATTGCCTGGGTGTACATAGCTGCAATTGTATAACCGCATCCCGTCTAGAAATGTCTGCCTGCGTCCTTGCTTGCATGCATTATCCGTTGGTATAAGCTACTCCCTCACCTCATCTTTTTTACGGTATGCCCTTTGCAAGCATTTGACTGTTCTTAAACGAATTCCATCGATAAAAACTTCTTGTGTGGTCATTTCATGGGTTAAATTGTTTCACTGTTTTAGATATTCAGTAAATTTCCTATGGCCATAATAACTTTCAAATAGTATGGCATTGTTCACGAATCTAATAATCAAACAAAAACAGGGATGAAGCGTCAGAGCTTAATTCATCTGCAAGTGCAAAATGCATGAACACCCCTCACCTCCTCCTTCACGTTTACTGTAAAGCTGGGGTTAATAAGAGGTTCTTCAAGAAATTTTCCCTCTTAACGCTTCAATAATCCCTCTCAAACAATCTTTGCATCAAAGATTGTTCAAATGCCAATTTAGGATGGAATCATATGAAAAAACTATTGGCTAAATGGCAAAGGCCAATTTTGAATCTAGTTTGTTTCAGATTTCACCCACTTAACTGAAATAATCTAAAGCAAACATTCACACAACAATTTGTGTGTCATATGTAATTTACATGGCAAATATTTGGGAAGTATCAGATGAAAAACCAGGGAGTTATGGCCAAAAACACGCTTTTTGAATAGTTTTTTTTGTGGTTTTTCATTATATGCAGGGGAAGCAAACAGGACTAAAACCACACTATCTTATTTCTTGCATGATGGCAAATGTTTTGTGACATGTTTGAAGAAAATCAGATAAAAAATGAAGTTATTCTAGTTTTTATTTTAAGTAGTATGAAAATCCTGATTATTTTGCAATTTTTTGCGTGAAAACTATCAAGCACTTTACATAAACCTTGTAACATGGGCTATGTTTTGCATTAAGTGCAAAGAACATCAGCTCATCCAGTAAAAATTTTGTTTTGAGTATAACTTTGCCTTCATTTTTGCAAAAAGTTGTACCTACCTTTAGTCTTATTGATTTTTCTGCCAAACGGGGGGGGGGGGGGGCTGGAGATTGAAAAGTTGTTCTTGACCTACCTTAGTAAATTTGCAATGTGTGTGTAAATTTTCATTGAAATTGGTAGAGAAATATGGACATGCATAAATAGCATACACAGACATCTTCTGTTTTATAGATACAGATTTCCAAAAATCTTTTCCAGGCTCCCCATTTTGGCAAGGACCTCTTTAACACTAATCAACTAGATTCTATAGTTTAACAAGTACCACTTTCCAAGTCCACAAACTCTTTGAAGTAGTTCACCCTTCTGCCACCTTTGAAGTGTATGCATTCCAGCAGTTACTGTGTATGAGGAATCATGGATTTATTTATATAATATATATATATATATATATATATATATATATATATATATATATATATATATATATATTTTAACTTGGAGGAGTAATAACTAAAATAGACACTTATTTCTTTTCAATAACCCTGAAAATAAAAAACCCTCTTTCCTTATCTTTCTCTACCTCTGAAAACCCAGTAACCATAAACTCTGATCATATTTTCTCTTGCTGAATTCTGTATCTTGACAACTACACCTTCTCCCCAAATTTCCTGTCTTGTTTTGTCATTTTCACACAAACTTCACTAGCAAAATTGTACCAGTCAAGTAATGTTTTGTGGCGACATACCCTATGTTCACCTTGACAGAAATTCTTCAGGTACATTGTTTACTCCATAATAAGTTTCACTGTTGTAGCTTCAAGTACAAACCAATAAACTGACTGTTGTGCCTAATACAGTTCCTAAACCTACAATTTGTATCACAACACCCATAAACTAGCTTGCAAATTATCAGTAATTAAGTTAAAAATGCTACTTATACATTTTCCCCCATAAATTTATCATATATATATATAAAGACATTTTTATGTTTAACATTCTATTTATAGATACAAGTATTTAAGTAAATGCTCTGTTTATAATAAACAGTATTAAATAACATTTAACGGCCTGAACGTCCAAGAAATTTTCATAGAAAATATTCATCCTCCGACAGGATTCAAACCTGTATCCTAAACGGAACCGCCATATAGCCTGACATGCCTTAACCGCTCGGCCACAAAGGATCGTTCGGTTGACAAGGTCAAATTTACTGCTTATAAACTTCAATCTTCCATGAATCTCTCACGTACATTCATAACTGCTCATGGCGTATCAAATGTAAACAAATGACGTCACACATAATTACAAAGTTCGACAATTTTTTAAAGACATTTTTATGTTTAACATTCTTTTTATAGATACAAGTATTTAAGTATTTATTATAAACAGAGCATTTACTTAAATACTATAATATGTGTGTGTGTGTGTACGTTTCATTGAATATGGCAGATAAGGTGATTTGATTTAGTTTTTTATACAATTTCTCATGCGATCTTATAATTTTTTCTTTTCAGAGGATAAATTATATAAAAACTGTCCAATTGTGCTTTCTTTCCGAGCGCTTTTGGCTATACATTTAGCCAATTACAAGCTTGAAATATATTAACTGTTAATAAGAAATCACTCAGAAAGAAAGGAACAATTGGACAGTTTTTATATAATTTATAAGATCACATGAGAAATTGTATAAAAAAACTAAATCAAAGCACATTATCTGTCATATTCAATGAAATGTTCATGAAACAAGGATTGCTGCCTATATACACAAATATATATATATATTACATGTGCAGTACTTAGTGGAAAGTGCTCAATGTCAGTGATAGGGCTAACATATTCAGTTGTATGGATATGAGTTTGTGACCCTGGATTTCATGCTTTTGTGATCATCAGAAAAACTGGTTTATTTTTTTAAAAATTGAATCTATTTATGCTTGTTTGTATTTGGTGGTGAGAGGGGGAAATTCTCTGTGTTTGGGATGACACTCTCACACATACAGGCACACATACGTACAGGTGTTCGCATTTTAGTTCACACAAATACACCCATATAAACAATCTGAGATTAGGCGCAGATACACATCCATGCTTTCAAGCATACATACATAGGCAATTGTAATTCTATTTTGGTGTTGAGTCTGTATGTAACAATGTTCTTTCAACAAGGGGCAGGTTGGGGTGTTCTTGACTCTTTTCAGATTGACCTCCTGCATTGCCAGACAACCTTACACTTCCTCACACACCTAGATGTACATATATACTGCTATTGGTCTGGGCCTTTCATCACCACTTTGGTTAAGTGGGTTCTGTTTGTGGACATGGTGATGATAATGTTTTGTATTTTCAATGCTGACTGCTTGCGTATTAGTGACTATGTTGATAGTGGTATAATTGATATCATAATGTTAATAATAGTTATTGATGTGTTAACAGAAAATTTAGCCCTAATGATGACCGATACGAAAGTGTAATGGTAAAAAAAACAAAAAAACAACAATGGTAATCATGATAATGATGGCAAAAAATAGTAATAATAAGAGTGTAAAAAGGAAGTGTAAGTTTGTCTGGCAGTGCAGGCGGACGATCTGAAAAGAGTCAAGAACACTCCAACCTGCCCCTTGTTGAAAGAACATCACTACAGTCTCAACATCGAAATAGAATTACAATTGCCTATGTTTGTATATTTGAAAGCCTGGGTGTGTATCTGTGCCTAATCTCAGATTGTTTATATGGATATGTTTGTGTGAACTAAAATGCGAACACCTGTATGTATGTGTGAGAGTGCCATCCCAAACAAACACAGAGAATTTCCCCCTCCCACCACCAAACATAATCAAATATAAATAAGCATAAATAGATTCAATTTTTTAAAAAAATAAACAAGTTTGTCTGATGATCACAAAAGTGTGAAACCCAGGGTCCCAAAGTCATATCCATACAACTGAATGAATATATATATATATATATATATATATATATATATATATATATATATATGGTGCATCTGTCTGTTAAAAATTATGGTTAACAGAAAGACACAGCATCCTATGTAACTATTGTTAATGTTGGAGAACCTTTGGAGAAAGAAAGGCAGGAATTATTGACTTGGAACGTTGATAGAACTGATGTATGTTGCCTCCAAGAAACCAAAATCAAAAAAGGACTTTATATTAATATCAGAGTAAGTACAAATTAAGAGCTTTGGAAACAAAGTAAATATGAAAATTGTTTTTAATATTGTGCTAATAACCATCGTACACACATTGAACATAAAAGAAATTCCATCATTCCTCGTAAAACTTTGAATATCTTAGAAGACCTGCAGCACTTTTATGAGTTAATAAAAGACAGGGAGGTTTGGAGTTATTTATTAAGTTAACAATGAAAAATCACAAGAATTTGTCATCTGCCTTCAAATCGAAACAGCTCTGATGAGGAATCATTTCTGTGGAATTGTTTTTTCTACTGCCAGTTTCTTTTTTTGAACAAGGGGTTATTATTTCTAGTTGCTATAAATTTACTATTAACTCAAATAAAGAGGGAAAATGAGGAGTTTGATGATTAAAAGAAACATTTTTCCATAAAGAACAAAAAGAATTAAGTGATTTGAAATAAACACAGTAAAATGCCAGTTTCTATCTTTTTATTTGCACATGATAGTCATTACTCTAAGAAAGAAATTTAATTCAATTGTTTCAGTTAAGTTCTTAAGGAGCCAATAAATAACCGCCATCTTGAATCTTACTTCTTCCCAACTGCCACCTTGCAACATGCCCAGTAAACGGTTGTTTAAACTGCAAGATTTGTTTTTAAATAATATTATATTTCCTTTTTTAAAAAATGTGTATATCAACTGAAAAACTGTTCAGAACAATTCATAATTTTCAGCTGAGAATGTAAAGTACTGATAATTTGAAATAAGAAACAAGCAGTAAATTTTTTAAAAATTGGTCATTTGTTGTTTCATGTAATTACTTCAGTTAAGCAAAGACATCAAAAGAAACATGATAACTAAGATTTAAAATAAATTTTTAAAAATGAAAAAAAATCTTTCCTTAAGTTTTTATTTTAGTTTTAACTTCAAGCCAATAGATTAAATTTAATATTTTCAATAGGCAAAATACTTTGCTGTATTTCAAAATTAATTTAAATTGACTGGAAGGATTTTTTGTTTTTTTTTAACTGTTGATTTTAGCCAGTTTGAGTCATCTGTCAGCACAATGTAATTCTCTTAAAAATATTTCAAAAATAAAATTTACTTTTCTGAAATTTTATTTGAGGAATATTAGCTGATTTAAAGTTTAATTAATCTGATCTGAAACATTTTTAGTTTAAAATTTTGCAGAAACATACTTTTTAACATTGAGATAGGTGTTTTGATTAGGTGTTAACAGCTGGAAGTTTATCTAATTTTTTTCTACAGGGAATATATCAGTGAAAATTACTTGAGGAATATAACATGAGCACCTTTTTTTAAATAATTTTAAAATTTAGGAAAATACTCTTCATAATGTAATGTTTTATTGAATTTTAGGTACTTTGGCTTTTAATTTACTATAGTTACCAATCTTATTACCTGGTAATGTCATGTATAGACATTCATTTTTAAAAATCGACACATATAAACACAAAAAAAAAAAAATTAAAAAAAAATAAAAATTCTTTTAAAAAATTTCCATTTATGATTAATAAATATAGTTTTTACTTAATTTTATCTAACCGCTACCAATTAATACAGAATTTTTTAAAATTTAAAACTTTATAAATTATTCTAATTAAAAAAAAAAAAATAACAATACTTATAAAAATTATTTATCAAAAAATTTTTATTAACACCGTAGTATACATAATATATCTTTATTCTTAAAAGAAATTAAGAGCTTTTCTAATTAAATAATGTCTTAGTTTTATTGCATTTTTTATTTTACAATTCAGCTGATTTTTGATAACTGGGGATCCTGTATAACAAAAGATTTTCCCCACAATAGGTTTCTTTCTGCAGTAGAATGGTTGCCAACCAAGGCTATAGCACCCAGTCTGTTCTGCTATTCAACTTATATGTTTGGGGAGGGATGGATTTATACTTTTCCCAAACATATATGTAACAAACTCAACTGGAATTCGAAATCAGGTTTCCCATTTCTCATTTCGATATGTACTTAATAGGTTAATATTTTTTAGTCAATAGTTTAAAAAAAAAAGAAAAGAAAAGAAGAGAGGTGGGTTATGTTTCAATTAAGTTTGTTTTTTAATAAGCATTTCACCCCAAGAAAGGCGGCAGTGCCACTAGTATACAAGGGGTTACAGAGAGTGAAAGTAAGAGAAAAGACTGGGTACATGGGGGGAGGGATTGTGGATAGGATGAAAAGGCCGAGGATCAAGGCATCAGAAGATGTTGATTGACATTACATTTAAATTTCTGAAGATTATAATTATCATGGAAGCAAGCAAGAAGAAGGGGGTTCCACTGTCGGGAAGTGTGAGAGAAGCTGTTGGAGTAGAAAAGGCAGTTACATTTAACTGTTTTGACAGAAAAAGAGTGGGACCGTGATGTCAACCTATTAGCACACTTAAATTCATGCAGTTGGGGCACCAGTGAAAATAATTTGTCAGAGCAGTTCCCATAAAAATATTTGTAGAAAAGACGGAGGAAAGCCATGTCATGTCTGTGAAAAAGCAACTGGAGTCAATGTATCAAGACAGGATTGATCACATTGCATATCCGTCTTTTGGATTTTGTCAAGAATCTAGAAATCAACAGCAGGGGTAACAGTACTCCATGCATGGATGAATGATAGATTTGTAGATGTGAAGGATGGATTCAGACGAAAAAACCATCTGGCGTGACACAGAGAACCAACTTTCCTTGTGCTAGATGCAGCTATTGATTCAATGTATTCATTCCACCTCAGGTCAGTGGAAAACATGAGACCAAGAAGGTGCATTGAGATGCTCTCATGAAGTTGAGCATCAACCATGCTGATAGGAAGCAGGGAAATTTCGTTATGGTGGCTAAATGAGAGCAGTTTCGTATTGGATGCATTAAAATTTACAAGCCATTTCCTGTCCTAGTCAACCACATATTGGCGGTCCTTTTTTGGTTAACAGCCAGGTTAACTTTGTCAGCAATGCCGGATTTACTATTGAGACAGGAGTAAATGGTAGTGTCATCTGCATAGATGCCTACTTGAGAACCAATGACATCAGGAAGATCATTGATGAAGACCAGAAACAGTATAGGACCAAGGATACAGCCTTGAGGAACACCAGCATTCACATGGAAGGAACTGGAAGAAAACCCACTCAGGGCAACCTTAATTTCACGGTTTGACTGGAATGATTGGATTAAATCAAATAATCGTCCTGTAGTACTGTATCCCTGAAGCTTATGTAGAAGGCCAGCATGACAAATCCTGTCAAATGCCTTTGATATATCTAGAGCCAAGCTCTAGATTTGCCATTATTATCAAGAGATTGGTAGACATATTACCCATATTGTTTGTCAGAGAGTAAATTGTGGAAGGTAAGATGCTTAACCACTTCGGCACTGATTAAAGCCTCAAAGACTTTGCCGAAGAGTGGTAGGAGACTGATAGGATGGTAGTTAGATGGGTTAGAAGAGTCTCAAGAGTTCTTAAAGATAGGGACAACAGAGGAGGACTTCCAACAGGGTGGAAAGCAAGAATCATCAAAGCAATAGTATAGTTTGGAGAGAACTGGAGCCAGCTCAGAGGCACATTTCTTTAGGACTACGGCTGGTATCCCATCCCCACCACTCGCTTTAGGAGAGTTTAATTTAGTAATGATGTCCAATATCATCGATGGGGTTATGCACATCTCAATCAGTAGAGCTTCAGTTCTAGGAGGGGAAAATCAGGTGTGAGTACTCTGGATGAGTTGAGTGTTGAGTTGGATGAGAATTTCCAAGCAAAGCACTCAGCCTTATCAGCTGTGGATGTTAGGACTTCAAATTGATTAAATAAAGGATGGATTGAGGATATGCTGTTGTTCAGTACACTCTTGCAAAGTCACCAATAATCTTTAGAACCAAACTTGCAAGATGCAATACGTTGTTTCATTCTATCAGCAAACAGTAACTTTGCTTCATTGAGGACACGCTTGCATCCATAACGAACAGAGATGAAGACACGTCTGTTGCAATCAGACATGCCACTCCAATACAGATAGAAGTGATTCCTATGGGCTATAGAAGCTGAGCAAGTGAGAACCAAGGAGACAAGCGCAATTTAACTTGGTATTTTCTTGCTGGGATGAAAGCCTCAATGCAGAAAGAGACCTCAGACACATTTCTGAACGGGATGATGAGAAACCATATTCCAAGGGACGTCGCAAAGGAAATCATGGAACAAATCCCCGTTGGCGCATTGATAACAGAAAGATATTCTGTTGGTAGGAGGTTCATGGCCGGAGGGGGAGTGGAAGGAGATGTTAACAGACACTACAGCATGATCAGAGTTGACTAGAGGGAGAGCTGCATAGCACAAGAGTCAAGGATGGAGGTAAAACAGATCAAGAAGGGAAACGTTACCATCTGGGTTACTGGGGAAATGTGTAGGAAAGTCAACCACTTGCGTGAAGAACTGAGTGATTGAAAATTTAAGGGTTTGGATGCCAGCAACGTCAGTTACAGAGTGTTTAAGCTACATGGTA
Source organism: Acanthosepion esculentum (assembly GCA_964036315.1). NCBI lineage: Eukaryota > Metazoa > Mollusca > Cephalopoda > Sepiida > Sepiidae > Acanthosepion > Acanthosepion esculentum. Next base: position 109,367,827 of record OZ038480.1, on the reverse strand, counting down.
TGGTAGGTGTTAAAGTCACCGAACACAAATATGTTTGCAAATGGATGTAGAGGGATGGCTTTGTCTATATTATCAAGTACACAACAGTCTTGAGAGGAAGGAGAATGGTAGAGAAAGAAGATATAACTTACTGAATTGAGGAGACGAGGAACATATACAAATGGTCTGGAGATTCCAGTTCCCTAGCTAGCAGGAAATGATCACGGACATAAACTCCCAGGCCAGGCATGTGGATTTTAGAGTCCTTTCTAAGGGGAGGAATGTAGCCGGGAATCAAGAAATCAGAGGAAGAGATTGAAGAGTTAAGGTTCGTCTCACGGAGAGTTAGTATATCAGGAGACTTATTGAAGAGGAACGATTCCACACTGCAGAAGTTGGTACAGATACTATGGATGTTGGAGAAGGAAATGTTAAAGGGTTTAGGTGATTTTTTTAAGCTGGTTTAGGTTTATATTTTTGGGTGCTTATGGTCATATTGAGTTATGTTGGTAAGGAAAAGGCTCAATGTAGTAGTAGCAGTCATTCATCATATGTGACATGAGCAGAAAGGAACTGGTGCAGACAGGAACATAATGTGGCCTTGGGGTTGTCTACCAGAGGTGCATGCAGGGACACCCATCCATGCATGACACTGCAAGAACACCGATATTATGCAACTGTTGATCAGAGCAGCCTCTCAAGACGCTACACAAGAGTTTAGGCTTCTAACTACTAGGAAACTGCCAACCCAGTACCCTCAATATGAAGAGATGTTGCCACAAACTGCACACATCACAAGAGATTCATGCCAGCACTAAGGCCAGAGAAAGGGAAAGGATCCAGGAACCCCTTCCTAAACAGGAAACAAGAGATGAGCCTTCTACTCCTGTTCAGAAGAAGGGGGAGGAGTATTGACCTGGTGTTGTGAAAGCCTATCTCAGTCAATTATGTTCCATGTGTGATACCCACTTAGACGAGGAAGATTTTTTTTTTTCCTGCAGTAGGTTGCCATTTCTTTCTGTGATATACCAGTTGCTATCCAAGGCTATAGAACCGGGTCTGTCCTGCTATTTACCCATAGCTGGGGGGGGGAGATGAGGATTAATTAATACCTTTCTCAAGGGTATTAGCACGTTAGTGAATATAATGGATTCGAAAGCCTATCTACTCCTAATAAAAAATAAAAATAATAATAACGGGCTTGGCATCCAGAAAAATTATTACAAAAAAATGAGTTTCAATGAGAAAACTAAAACAACTGGAGTTGTTAAAAAAAAAAATTGAGGCAAAATATTTTTTTTTCAGTAAATTTCTGTAAGGCAGGGAAAGAATAACATGACAAAGTACTTTTTTTTTTTAAAGTTGGGTGATTAGGTTTTCAAATTTTATGTAATAAATCTTTTAAAGAGTACTAACAGTTGTAGTTATATCAAAGTAAAACAACTACTTCAAAAATATAGGTTAAAGTAAACTTTACGGAATTATTTGTATAACTGAAGGCTAAAAATAGACAAGAAAAAAAACTGGGATGGTAGCATTCTCAATGTCAGAAAATGCGCAGTTTTAATGTGAATAAATAGACACGTTAAGATTTCGAGCTTTTTAATTTTATTTATTTCTGCAATCAGACGAAAATATATTTACATTAAAAAAAAGTCTCAAAAGAATTCAAGTAAATAATAAAAAAAAAACAAATCGTAAAAAATAGTCACGTTCTAAACCGTTAAGAAGACGTTTACTGTTTTTTCGATGATTTAAAAATGGTAAACGCATAAGCTAACTGAATCGGCTGGACCAAATCAATTGTTTCAATATATTAAGAATCCCTTGTATTTAAGGCAAGATAAAAAGAAAAGAAAAAGAAAAAAAAAAGAGAAAAAAACAGTAAAAAAAAAAAAAATTACGTTTCTGTGACAGCAGTGATTTCAGATTTGGGTGTTACGAAGAATGACGATCGAGGCTACTAAAATGATTCTTTTGTTGTCATTAATTTGACTTATCTATGTTTCTCTCCCTCATAAAACCAATTAGAAGACAAAGTGGAGATTTTCAATAATGTAAAAACAAAACGTTATAATAGCAAAATTACTTATGTTAATATTCGATTTTGAAAATTTATCAGTTAAAAGCCAAAATTGAAACGTGACAACTACTACGAAGGAAATTCTTTGTAGTACGCTGCACAAACCTAATTTTTAAATTCACTTGGTATGTGAAGCGAAATAAAACACATACGTTTAGCATAAGTAAGATTTTAGCCGTGTCTGAAGGAGAATTAAAGACCTTTTTACCTTGTAGAGTAAGGACAGTTCCTTTCAATAATTTTATATATAACGCTGCCTCGTCTATGTCGTCCGCCATGATGAATAAGTGTTACTTCCGCTTATGCGTGAGCATTATATTAACTTTCGAGGTCACGTGACTTCCGTTGCTCTTTCGTTTTTTTTATTTTTCATTTTTGAAAAGTATTTCTCTTCAGCGTTAAACTCGCCTGATTTGCTATTTTAAATGTAAAATAAAAACTAAATTTAATGGTAACTGCACTCACAGTGATATACATGTTGCATTTAAAAAGTATTTCTCTGTAATTCATTTTTTTTAAACAACATCTTATCTTCACAAGACGAGTTCGATGTTTCTTTTTAAAAAAGATAATATTTGACATGACATTTAAAAATTAAATTTTTGAAGATCAAAATTGACTGGAAAGCAAGAAAGTGGAAGAGAATTCCACAAGCGAGAAGTGCAAAAGAAGAAATTGTCTGCATAAAATTTACTGTTCGGTTACATTACAACTAGCAATTTTATAAAAATTTATATAAATGTAAAATTTAAATAATTAAAGGGTAAATAAAAAAAAACAATATAACAGACAGTGGAGTTTGAAATTGAATTCGAAATGTCATGCTTATTTCTGTGGCCAAAAATAGACATTACGTAAGTTCCCGTGGAGCCAATCAGAATCGCCCACAGGAAGGTATAAGAGGAGGCAGTTACTTTCATTTTTCTCTATTTTTTTCTCTCAATAAAAATCACTTGCCGCCTGATGAACAATGTGGCTTTCTTTGAATGTTGTTCACGGGTTTACCTTTAGCTATGAGGAAGATATTATCCGCAACAATACTATGTTTGTTTTTTATACTTTCTTTTGTGGTGATTGTTCAATAAGCATTTATTAAAAGAAAAACATTGCTAATGTGCGGATCTATTACGCACGAACATACATACATACATACAAAAATACAAATCACATACAACGCCAAGCATTCATTGGTTAATAAATCATCACTACATTACTACAGGCAATTTACAAATCGCAGTAATGCGACAATTTTGTAATCGCTCTATTTTTAAGTAGTCAATTTTGTGCCCTTTTGGGAGAAACGGGTCACAGATGCTTTCTTAAGTCTCCCCAAAGCTCGCTCGCTGATTAGTCGATGCCAACCAATCAGATCGTTTTCACGTGAAGAATAATTTTTCCCGCACAATGATTTGGCAGGAGCCTATAGTCGCTTATTTAAGCCAATATTTTTCTTTAAACCCAATTAGTGAGAATTCAACTGTCAAACGAATCCACGACAGTTGAAACCATGCGCCAACTTTCTCACTCACACCACTCACATGCTGAACACACCTTGTACACACTCACACAAACTCATCTTACACAGCAATCTTTCAAAAACAATCATTACAAGAGACTCTCATGAATATTCTTCCAGTGAACTTTGAACCAAATGACTATTTCTCATTGAACACTAAAATAACAAATAAAGAGAGACAACTCTTGGTTAATCAACCTTTTCTTACTTAAATGCATGCTTTCCTTCACATCGTTGTGTTGCAGACTGGCGAATGTATTTTAAAGTGATCAGAAGGATTTTTAGTGTTGGTGTTCTAAAACATTCGTCCACAACAATTAAATAAAAATATTAGAAACAAATCATGCAAGAAGATTGAAAGCAAAGACAAACATTATGTACAACAATAACATTGGTTTACAATTCACGAATACAATTGAGTTGAACTTGATGGAAATGAGAATAGATGTATTTGGCTGTGTAGAATACTACTGTGAATGTTTCAACGTGTTTGCAATTGTTATTTAGATTTGTTCACAAAATTAAACTAAGTGTCCAGTTACGTACGAAATTGTCCTTTGTGCTAGTTCAATTATTAGTGTGTGTACGTAAATTTGCTTGTATTATTGTTCAGAATTGGTAGGAGTTGCGTACCTTTAGTTGTGTGAGAATTTGATTGTTTACTAAGTAGTGAGTAAAATGTCACTTTTTAAAGTATTGTAAGTGATGTTTAGATAGAGATAGAGCGTGCTTGTGGTTTGTTGATTCAACGATATTTTGCGCGGCAATTACCCCCCCCCCCGCCAGATTAATAGTCATAGGATTATGCCTATGGGTATTATTAATTAAATAACTGATTGAGATTGATATACCGTAAAAAGAAACCAAACCAATCTTAAATTCGGAATAGATTTGATTTTTTTTAAAAAACAAAGGTAGAATTTCCTTTACATTCTCCGATAAGTCTTGCAACTTAACCCATTTTAACTCCAGTCTCAAATACTAGATAACTTTTTTTAACAAAAACAATTTGTCACTTCACTAAATTTTCATTAAAAAAAAAATGGTTGAATTTTACACTTTAAAATTCGACAATAGTCACATAACTCCACTCTTAAATACCGGATAGATATTATCCTTTTTATGAAAACAGAATTTTCTTCTAAAATAATTTTTCAAGAAAATAAAGGACATAATTTACGCATAGATTGTGTTTGTTTAGTCTTGAAAAGTCAACGCAGAGTTAAAAAAAAAAAAAAAGAAAACACACATTTTGTAGTTCAGTCCAATCACAACGGAATAAATAAATTTTTTTTTTTAAATCAACGACAGAATTTTATCTTTGAAATTCTCCGATAACTTTAGAATAGAATTTTGTTATTGCAGTAAAATACTGATTTTTAAAATGAAAGGCTGAATTTACGCATAAATCCTACAGGTTAGTTTATTAGTTCTCTTTTAACGGAGTAATTTGTCAAACAAAATACTGAAAGAAAAGAACAAATATCTTTTGAAGAATCACAGCAGAATTTTATCTAATTCTCCGATAACTTTTTTTTTCTTCAGTCGATCAATACTGGTTTGAAATTTTAAAATCAATGGCCGGATTTACGCATAAATCCTCTCGGTTAGTTTAAGTTAAACTGCACGAGATCGCTAAAAAAGTTTTTCTTGTGTCAACAACAGTTGTACTATCTTTTAGCAGAGGAAATTTTCCCCTCTTTTATATGGTGACAGAGGCACATTAATTTGGAAATTCTTGCAAAACTCATAATTTTCAGAGTTGAACGAAATTTTCAGGTCTTATTCAAACGAACGAAATTTGAAATTTTTTATAAGAAAATCTTGGTAAAAATATTTATGTTACATACGTTTCTCCTTAATTTTTATGAAAGCTTGACAAATTCATCGAGATAATTTTTAGTGACTACATTAGTTAAAAGCAGAATTTATTGAAGAATTTATGTCTCCATTTTTTTTTCTTTTTGCAAAATTGTACCCAGTCTTACCAAAAATCTATTCAGAATCGAAAAGTAAGAATGCAGTAAAACGAAGACATTTAATTAGAAGATTTTAATTGCTTTTATGAAATAATATTTATTAACGACAATATTATTTAAAGAAAAAAAAATTTTGAGGAAAAATGAATTTTTACAAGAACTGTTTTCAATTTTTATAATCTAAAATTGAATAATTCAAAGTTTTTGAATCTTTTAAAGTTCAATTTCAATGAGATAATAATATTCACTAAGAATTATTTACTAATCATAAAGCTTATTGCAGTCTGAAGACTGACTATTTTTTTTAAAGAATTTTGATCTGTTTTTATAGATGCAGAGTTTCTGAAGTATGGATGTACAAACCGAAAAATATATTCTTAAGATTAAGAAGGTTTTAACTCCCCCCCTTACGTTGAAAAAACAAACAAACAATGCATTTGATAGTCTTGTAAATGCTGGTTGTGTTGGAAAGGTTGATATGGCTGCGTGTTGAATAGCATTTAACAATTATACATTTTTGTATCAAGGAAAAACAATGGAAAACCGATTTTTGTTTCAATGATAAAATATATATTAAAATCAACAACTACAAAACATTTGTTGTAATGTGTGAAACAATAAGATAGGAGAAGTTGTTTCCCTTTATCTGTTAACTGAAAGATTAAATGTAAATAAACAAGTTTTCTGAAAGAATGTTCAAAGTTCTGTATTAGATAGAATGATGTTTTCAGAAGAACATGTAATAAATCAGTTGTAGATTATATATAACTAACAGAGCTGTTGCAACTTGGCTTGTTAAATAGAACTGATGGTGAATGATATTTAAGTTCTGTGTGTGTGCGTGCGTGCGTGCAGGGAATAGAATGAATAGTCTGTGTAGACGCGTGTGAGTTGCTGAGTTCTACTGAGTTCTGCTTCTACTGTCTATTTTTGGAACGAATTCCGGTTTATATAACCATGGGTAGGCTCCCAGGACAAATGCGAGAGAAAATTCGTGAGCACACTAAAAAAATTGGATGAAAAATTACCCAATCGGTGATTTTGTAATAAAAGCATGTTTGTGAATTAACAGTAGGAAAAATTCAGTGTGGTGAATGCGATCAGTAAATTGTCCTGTGATAGTTAGTATTTATTATTTGACCAATCACAGTTGAGAAAAATGTAGGCGTGTCAAACATAGTAGTAATCGCTACAGTCTGCTATATCATTAACTATATAATACGTTCAGCGGTCAATCCGCCGTCAACAAATCGATTAACATTTCAGAAAAAGAAGACGCCGTGGTTAGGAAAAGCTTTTATACAACATATGTTCTATAAGTAATATTTGTTTCAAATCAGATTAACCTTAAATTTGATAATTTTCCTCAAATAACGTTTCAGTAATATATATTTTATTATTTTTGCAAGATTTTTAAGGAAAACAGAATTTTCATTTAAAGTAATTTTTAAGAATAAGAAGAAGCAGGATTTATGCATAAATTCGCCAGTTTTGTTTTAAAGTTAGAAATTCACCGAGAACTTCGAAACAGAGTTTTTGTTTTAGTCAATATACTGAATTTACATTGGAAATATTTTTTAAAGGCGGAATTTCACATAATTTCACTTCGCTTTTTAAGAGAAGACTATGCTTAACTTTTACAGTAAGAAATTTTAGAAATTGTTACAAGTGAAGGCAGATTTTTTTTCTTTAAGATTCGAATTAACTAAATTTTGTTTTGATATTCTATTTCATGAGAAAATCTATCCAGCCAGACAGTAAAAAAAATCCTTAAAAATTCACGTAGCAAAGTCGTGTAAAAACGAACGCAAATTGTCCATTGCATTCAGGGATTAAATTTTTTGTTCAAAATATAATTTTATTCTTACCAAATCAAAGTTCTTGTGCCAAACGCCAAACTTAGGAATAGTAAGGCAATAATAGATGCAAAATATAAAACAAGACAACCACTGCGCAAAATTTTAAAAGGAAAAACATTACAGTACACAATTACGAAAAAAGGTACAATACAAACAAGTTTGCGCAAAAATTTCCACTTGTGCGCAGGATAACAATTTCAATGATTACCAACGAAAAAGTGGAAAAATACATCTTGTAAACAAGAATTATGTAAATGACAAAAAGAGAAAAAAATATAAGGAGGTTGTAAAAACAAAAAATAAAAAAAAAAGGTTTAACCCTAGAGAAAAAAAAATTAACGAAAACCCTACTTTCACAGTTTTTATTTATTTATTTATTTTTAAATCCTTAACTTCACACAGTTCGTGCTTGGGAAAATTTATTTGAAATTTTTTCGTTTTAAACTGTCCAACAACAGGTGAAATTTCTCTTGAACTTTGGTCTCTCTGCGGTTGGCTGGTAACTGTTGCCTTCTTTAGTGTTCTTTTAGTAACCCTTCCTTTACTTTCAAACATTTCTTGAAATCTGATTGGTTCTTAAATTCACAGTAAGCTTCTAGAAACTTTCATCGTAAATCAGTCGATTTTCGTGCAAAAATAGGTTCAACCTACTTGAAAAAGTCTTTCTCTAATTTACCCCTAAATTGAATGCCTCATACAATTCTGTTAGTTGAAAAATACGATCTCGCCCACGCATTTCTTGGGATTTAGTGGCAGCGTCAGAGAGAGAGAGAGAGAGAGAGAGACTGATTGACTGACTGACTCGAGGTGGTGTAATGGTTAGCAAGCTTATCTTGCTAGAACGATTACGACTGAGTAGTGAGTTCGATCCTCACTTGGTGCCTCATACTTTCGGCCTTGTGCCACATCTAAGCTACGCTTGGAAAATCTCTACAGATACTCAGAGAGACGCCGAGAGAGAACTTAATTTCATGCTGATCAGAGACTGCCTCTTTGAAACAAACTTCTTTGCTGAAAGATTTGGAAAAATACTCTACACGACAATTCACCAACAACAACTCATTGTGACAAAACTTTTTCCACTAGAATATCTTTCTCAAAAATTTTGTCTAATTTCATTTTTATTAATCTTGACTTTTCTAGTTAAAGGTAGACAACTTTCACTTACTTAAAAATTGTAAATTTAAAATTTACACTGCAACAGTATTTTAAATTTCTAATAACAATTTTATTCTCAAACTTTCATACACTGAATTTTTAACCAATAATGTTCAGAACTTTCTGCATTTAACATTCCAAACCAGCAACAAGAACATTTTCTCCTAAATATTCTCTGATCAATTTTGCGCACACGTCATTACAACACAGATTCTGTACATAAAAAAAATTATTTGTTGTTCCGAGCCTATTCTTTTGTCATAATTGCATATCGTTACCTATTGCATTTTTTTTTAAATTTATGTTTGTGGGTATTACATGTTTCATTTGCAGCGAAACACTAAAATATTCATGCAGCCTTCTCAGATCCACTACATTCTCCTCTTGATGTCGCTTGCCTTATTTGATGTTGACAACCTGCCTTGTTCATTTGCTGTCCAAAAGTCTCTTCGTATCTACAGACCTGACCTCTATTTATTTAAAAATTCGGCTCATCTCTGCCCCACTAGTATGTTATTAGAGCCCGAAACCGCGTCTCCCATTGGTCAATATATGCAAAAAGTCATTTTCTATAAACTGAAAAAAATCCTTCACAAATTTTCTCTGAGCCGATAAAGATACACAATTGTAACAATTTTTGCACAAACCGCCTTACTTACATAAAATACATTTCTCCCAAAAGAACTCGTATTTAAAAAAGCAATCTAGAGACGATCATATATTTAGACGATTATAACATTTTTAGAATGATAAAAATTAATTTTTTATAATGTGTATTCGATTTAAACTTCAAAAGTCCAAAACTTATAAACTTTTTGCCTATTACATTCTGATTTAACATGTTGCAAGGGAAGTTTTCAGTACTCTATAAGCGAAGATAATTGAAAATTTAAAAAAAACATAATAGTTAGCGGCTAACTGTTAGCCTTAAAAAACATACCAAAAATATACACATATTTTTTAGTGTTGTTTAATTATTTTCTCTTTAAAATAAACATTGGCAATGTTAATGAATGGGTAGTGAATTAACATTGTATACTTTTTACTTTAATAAAAGACAATTTTGTTAAGATTTATTATTTATTTATTTTTACACAAAACTTAAACAAAGGCAAAAACTAAAGAATTAAAAAAAACTTATTTAAATTAAAAATTATTTAATTAAAATTAAAAGAAAGTAAAAAAAAAAGACCCGGTTCATTATTTACGTACACTTGATTGCAAAAAGGAATGTAAATTTGTTATTAAATTAGAAAACACAATGAAACGATTTTTTTTTTTTTTTTTTTTTTGCAGCATAGACATTATTATTGTTATTGTAGTTAAGTAGTAGCAGTAGTAATAACACTTATTTCCGTGCTACATTCTGTTTAAAAAACGTTAAAGACGAAAGAAAAAAAAGAGTGTTTTTGTCGGGTTTTTTTTTTTTTAATATTTCAACATTGATTAGTTATTTAAAAACAAAATACACATATAAAATATAAAATAATTAAATATTTTGGAACAAAGAAAACTTTGAAATTGGCGATAGAAAAATTGTTGTTTATGTAAACTAAAGCCAGCATAAAAATTGATTGAAAGCAGACGACATCGAATTAAACGCTTACTTCAGTTCAAAGTACAACAGATGTGTGATTTTCATCTGCAATGAAAACACAACAAAATACGATTGCTCGTGGAATATTTTAATTATGGATTTTTAGAAGCATTAATACACTCATATATTTCAAAATATATGTTTGTTAATTTTAAAACTGTGACAATTATTAATTAATCTATTTTCAATATATTCAATCAAGTTTGTTTTGAACAGAATTCATAATGCCAGCTTATTTCCAATCCAGAACTAAAGTTTTCTAGAAATGTTCAGTTAGTCTGAAGAATCATAGTCTCGCTCGATAAAATTTATTTTAATTTTATCGAGCGAGACTATGATTCTTCAGATTAACAACACTTCTAGAACAGAGCTAACGACTCAGCAACCACTTCAAATTGATTTAAAACAACGAATATAGGAAGAAATTTTAAATAAAATATTAATCGGCAAAAGTTCTCTTCAGAGTCAAGGAGAAAAAAACAACAAAACGTAAACGTGAGGACATTCGGCAGACCCATTTGTTTGCTATGGCACGAATAGCTTCGATCCACCATTTAAAACTATGCAATGGCACAAGACTAACTATCACGTTTCAAAAGAAGTTTAATGCCCTGTGCCCTGGAAGTTATAATCATGCCAGGAAATATCCTAGAGTTGGTTGTCTCATCACTAGAATTCCTATGAGACCAAAAATTTAAAATTTCCTGCCAGACTCAGCTTTGCTGCAGCAATAAACAAATCTCGAAGATCATTAAAGAAGCTGTTGGACTGGATCTTTATGCTGGTCTTTCCAAAGTTGGAAGCCCCGATGTTCTCTTCACTCTGGAACCAGAAGAAAAACCAACAATATTGTTTATGTTTATGAAGCTTTAAACTGAACAAGTAAGTGAACAAAAAAAAGTAGTTTTTTTTTTCAGCATTGAAAAAGAACACTGGTCTCTTTTTTGTAATGTGTACAAAACTTTTATCTTACTCTATTTTGTTTATCCCTGCAATTTCGAAATTTCCTTCAAATAGCATCATTTGACTTGATTCTTTTCGTATTCACTGAAAGGAAACTTAGTGTTTGTTTTAGTTACCACCATGGATTTCCTAATAAATAAATAAAAACTGAAATACGCATTTTAAATCATTTAAATGTCTCTGAAGTTAATTTTTGGATTTGTTTGAAAGATAATAGCATAAAGCTAAATACCACTAAAAGTGGACTTTTTGTTTTTTTGTTGTTTTTTTTTTTTTCGAAATGAAAGCAAAAGAAACAAAACGCTACCTTCTGTTTTTTAATTTACAAAAAATCAGGGAATTATCCGATTTAAATGTAATTTTCAGTAGTTATTTAGTTAGAATGAATTGCATACTGAATGAATAGGTTATTTTATTAGAAAACATTAACAGCATCAATTTAATAATTCTTTATCAAATCCGCCCTTTCTTGTTGCACTTCCTTTAGTTTGTTAAAGTTTAAAATCAGAATAATTAAAAAAGATCTTATTGGGTGCAATTAAATATTTTATGACATCAAAGAGGTAAGAAAATACCCTGACACATTGTCTACTATGCTACATAATTTTTCTACCTCTCTTTTTGGTCATGGCTTTCTCACATTTCTTGAACCTGATTTGAAGTGAATAGTTCGTCTCTCCCTTAAATTCTTTTCCATATTTTCGTTGGATGCCAACCAATTTAAGAGAGGAAAAACTCTAAAAACTCTAATTTCAAAACAACCTCGATTGTGGAGTGGCGATCCTTTGATTATCAACTAACTTCTCATTATGGATATGTCTCCATCACTTATGACTAACAGAACTATAATAAAGCCTATGACACTGTGTGTTTTTCTTTTCTCCTCACCCATATGGAACCAATTTTTGTCTTAATACTAGTGCGAAAAGTTAGGATTTGTCATGTTACGGAGAAGAGAGAACATCAAATCTTGTATCATATAAAGATATGTATTTAATGGCGTAAATGAAAAAAACACAACTCTCTTACTCTGGTTTGAAATTTGAAAGATACATCCAATTATTTAAAAAAAAACAAAAAAAAAACTATATTCTAATTTATAGCAAATTGAATCAAAAATCGATTCCATTAAAATCGTAACTTCCTATCCTCACTGGTTAAAAATTTCACATAAAGTCTCTTTAAACCACACATGTTTGCAAAATTTATTTTGGTAGGCTATGGTTTGAGCTTCATTTTTTATAAATATTTTGAAAACCAAATCATATTCAGATATCTTTTTTTATAAACCGTCAGACTTCATTTTACCTGTTTTCTTTTTTAAAAGAAACCATGTTAGTGACTTTCTTTTCATAATTATTTTTAAACACTCCCCTCAAAAGAAAGTGTCATAAACAAACTTAGTCTACTGCATTATTATTTCTTAATAACAATAATTTTAATTAATTTTAATATAATTTTACATTTTTTTATTATATAATTCTTTATAGAGTAGCTGTGACATCGAAAGCTACTCTGATGGTCTAATATTCAGAAACAATATAGTTAAATAATTAAGAAATAACTGAATAAAAAATTTATTATTCATCGGAAAAATTTTTTGATTTCAGAAAATATTGTCCATATTAATACAAACAACTAAAAGCAAATAAAAGCATTTGAAATTAAATAATATATTTGTTTTATTGAGTTTTGTTACAGTTCAAAGCTATTTTTCAGGTACGTGTGGAGTTATTACAAAAAAAAACAAAACGTGATTTGCATTCTTCAAAGCCTTGTGCTTTTAACTATTGTAATAACTAAACCCGATGCGAGCGAATTTCTAGAGTTTTCATAAAATTAGTTATGGTGGGGGGATAATAAATATAAAAAAAATATTTCTGCCATGACTATAATAAAAAAAAACATATTTATAATAATTTCGATCATCTGTGAATACTTTCTGAAAGTTTCATTAAGATCCGACAATTATTTTCATTTTTGCAAGATTTCCAAAAATAATGTGTCATACAAAAAAAAGTGATAAAAATTGTATATGTTATTTCACTGGTGACCGTGACACAAAGATAAACAAAGTTTTGTAATCAAAATTTAGAATATTCTAAAAAGAAGGAAAAATTTTTTAAAAATAATGAAAAAAAACTTTGTTCTTTCCTCTTCCACATAATATAAGCATTTAAAAGATAAAATTTTGTTTTCGTCAAGTTTGGCGTCTTTTTAATCATGCTTATGCCATTTTTTTAGCGATATCGTAGAGGTACCTATATTTTTTACATTAAGTTGGTAAAATATTTTAAAATTACTTACAAGCCGCGTCGGATTTTCTAAATGCCCTTATGATATAGATCTTGTTTTAGTGCTTTATAAATTGTATCGTTTTGACTACTCCGAACTCCACACGTACTTAAAAAATGTAATTTTGTCTTAAAAAAAAAAGTTAAAACGGTTGTTATTAAAATGTATGAGAGGTAACAAAAGTATAAAAGGTCACGTGACTTGAGTTTAAATGGCGTTAAAAATTCTTAGCGAGACAAATGTTGTGCATTTTGAATTAGCGGTTTTTACTCATTACAAAAATTTGAACATCATCCTAAGCCATTTTCACCATCAACATTACTACATTTTTAAAAATACCATTTATTTCATTTATCATTTTACATATTTCATTGCAATTTCAATTTTTTGAAGTTGTTTTCTTTTACAGCTTTCACTTTTTTTCTTTCAGTGAGCCGTCTGTCAATTTTTCAATTACGATTCATTTTCATACTGTACCATTTGATTTATTTTTAATTTTTTTATATAGCTACTTTTTCAATATATTTCTTGAATTTGTGAAATTCTTTTTATAGATTTTTTAATTCATGTATATTTTTTTTTGTTATGAAATAAGAAAGATAACATATCCAACCGAGCACTGAAATTTGGCGCACTCAGATATTTTTCGACAATTTTTTTTTTTTTTTTTTCGTTTTTTATATTTTTTGATTTAGTTTTAATAGTCTTCATTGAGATTTTAATTCATTTCATTTACATATTTTTCATATAAATAAGAAAAAGAAAAGAAAAATACCTAGCAAAATTTTTGTCATCATCATTTATTTATCAAAATACTATATAAATTTACAATTTTTTTTTTTTTTTTGCTCCTTATTAGTTTGTTTCATTTCTAGACATAAAGAACAACATATAACTATCTCGGTGATCATTGTGAATTCAAACAAACTATCCAGTATTGCCTCCGAGTCCTTGGTCCATTCTGTCTACAGCTCATAAAAATTCATTGTCATCACCCTGCTCAAAATGTGTTAAAAAACAAAAATACATCAAGCCATTTCTCAAACTTAAATTATAAAAAGAAAAAAAGAAAAAATTGGGTTTTTTTACAAGGTGGTGACAACTTGTTATTGTTGGCTGGCTGGCCCTTGACCCAGCAATGTCGAAGTCATTTTTTGGGGCTTAATTTCAACACTGTTTTCCTCAATGCTGATTTCAAATAAAAAACATGCAAAAAAAAAAACAAAAAAAAACTGGTTTCTAATGTTCAGATATAGTAATTTTAACTATTTTTTTTTTCATATTTTATGCCCAGAAAAAATTTTTTATAATCATTTTCATTTCACCAACCAATTTCACTCAGAAATGAAAGAGCATTCTTTGCTTTCAGGAAATACTTAGTTTCATGGGGTGCAGATCAAAAGTTTCCTTGATATTTTGTTCAGATGATGACAAGTTATTTTTCAATATTTATTTCAGGGCAAATAGGCTGCAGAGTGTAACAAAATAACTATTGATATGTTTGTGATGATTTTTACTTAGGATAGAAATGTTTTATCAAGCAGATATGTATTGACTTTAGGAGGCTACAGCTACGTGACGTCATTTACGTCCTTCCGTATGATCATTCGGATCTCACGTTAGCTGACGATATGTGATGACAACACATCACTCATTGCCTGTCAATAGCGAAAGATGTTAAGATCGCCTCCCTTTATTTTAAACCACATTTTTTTTCGAAGAAAGTAAGTAAAAGTTTCCTTAGAAATATATTAAATAATCTTTAAATTAGATAATTTTCGTTAAAAAAATTTTGAACAACCTATAATTTATTTTTAAAAGAAATTTAAACTCGGATTTTAACTTAGTTTAAAAAAATTTTTTTTTGATAATTTTGCTGAAAAAAAAAACAAGATTTTTAACTAAAATTTCGGACATGCTAAGAATGAGTAAAAAAAATTTAAAAATACTCAAAAAATATTTCGGTATTTCTTCTTAATAATGATATATATACTTAAGCAGATAAAAAACTTTTTCGTCAAATTTAAGGCCTTTCTTGTCAAGCTATACTGATTTGTTTACATTTTTCGTGGAGGTACCTATAACACCTAATTTTCATATTTTTCCTGTAAGAGTTCTGAATAAGGAGAGACGACACAAAAAATAGTTGTGCAAAATTCTTCGGCCGCCTCACCATTTTTGTTTTCTTTTCTTTTCCACCATTAAAAGGCATTTTTTTCAGAACAGAACCGATTTTTTTCTATACATTTGGTAACGTATGACATCAAATTCCTGCAATAT
Source organism: Acanthosepion esculentum (assembly GCA_964036315.1). NCBI lineage: Eukaryota > Metazoa > Mollusca > Cephalopoda > Sepiida > Sepiidae > Acanthosepion > Acanthosepion esculentum. Next base: position 109,352,118 of record OZ038480.1, on the reverse strand, counting down.
TTAATTACTATAAATTATGGGGAAAATTCCAAAAGAAACTAGGATGAAGATGGTGAAGATGACCAAGAATATTAACCAGCGAGTAATCGCCAAGACGCCAAGGAACTTGGAATGTCAAAAAGCGGCATTCCTGAAATCCTCTCGAAGTTTCAAAGCACTAGAAGTGTTTTAAATCGACCAGACTATGGCCGACTTTGGAATAGGATAATATGGATACTGATAGTAAAAGAAGACTGATGGTCAAGTGATAGATGAGCGCGACTTGGTTAATTTGGTGTCAGTAGATAACACTAAGTGCTTCCTTCAAGAACATGGACATAAGAGATTCATTTCAACGAAGAAACCGGCATTAAATAAAAAAGCATTTGAAGGCGACATTACGATGGTCAAATTGGTATGAACTGTGGGATGCAGATGCTTAAGTTAAGATCACATTCAGCGATGAAACGATGAAGGAGCCGCATTCTAATGTGTGGATGCGCCAGAAAGCCGGCATGAAAACTAAATGACCTAAGTTACACAATAAAAACAGTGAAATTTTGTGGGGTAAGACTTTGATGCTTTAGGGTTGCAGAAAATAGATAATTCAAGAAAATTGGTTAAAATTATCAATATCTTGTACAGGGTACGAGGAATAAATTGTCGTCTAAATTGCGCAAAAATGAAAATAATACTGACATTTACCAAAATTACACAAAAATATCTTGAAATACTAAAGTAAATTTATTCAATAAAATCGTCCACCAGACGAATTCGTAATCTCCCGCATCACTTCTGGACAGTCGCCTCCTTTAAATTGGTGTATGTTGCCATAATCCTTACCTCCGGTTCATTTTTGGTGTTAGAAGGAGTTGTGTTGGCCTCTCGCTCAACTGCGCCCCACACATAATAATCAAGGGTGGTTGCAGTCTGGGATGTTAGGTGGCCAGATGTAAGGGGTGATGTGATCGCAGAAATTGTCTGACAGCTATCACTGGGTTCTCCTGCTTGTATGGCATGGTGCAGAGTCCTGTTGCCAGACACAGAGTCTTCCAGTAGCCACCCAGGGCAGCACTACCTCCTCAAGACACTTGATGTAGGCCTCCGTGTTGAGTATGAGGTCCTGTGTGAAGATGAATGGAAGCATAACGTCGCCATCACTAGTGATCACTCCAAACATCTTCGGATTCACCATTAGACTCATCCAACTCTGTCCGAATCCACGGCACTGTCCTCAGATTGACACCATAACACTCTGAAATGTTCGTATTGGAGCTTCCGGCGTGAATGTGAAGCAGTACAATATGCATTTCCAAATTTCTGACGTAGCATGATGCTCTTTTTCTCACAGACGGTGCCCAACTGACCCTACTATACTGTGCAGTCAACAAAATCAAAAACAAACAATGCGCATGTACGAAATTAAAAATATAAAAATGTCGATATTTTACCTATTGCATCCTGTATAGTGCCAAATACATCCAGTTTTTGAAAGAGCTCTTTGATACCAGACTTGGATGTAGGCGAAATTTGTTAGCATTACGGAGCGTCATATAAACTGCATGCAACACAACAGTAGCTGATTGATCAATATGTCACCGCATTGAAAGATTGGCCAGAGTATAGCCCTGACTTAAATCATGAATCAAATGTCTTGAGTTGTGGGAGCCCAACCAGAGGGTATGGTATTTAATATCTGTGAGGATTGTGAAGTATTTGTACGCATACCATCCAAAGCGCATTGAAACAATTATTCAAGTTATAGGAAGCGACACAAAGTATTAACAATATGTATTAAATTCTTGAAAACAACATTATATAATAAATTTTTATTACAGATACTTTTCTGTTTTAAAAACACAGCATCTGGCTTGGTTTATATCAGGTGGCACGGACATTTTCGTAGGGTTGCATTGCATCTTCTACGCTTGTTCCGAACCCCTGCTAAAATTATAATAATTAGATGTGAAAATGACTCCTTTATGGTCAAAGTATAATCTGTAGATAGCACAATATAAGATGGCAATTATAGGTCATTTTCCTATGTTTGGCTGGCTCCATATGGCCACAGCGTTTATCAAACAAAAAGCGAACTCGATCGTGCCAGGATGGAATGACAAAATGGACGATCCTAATCCGAGGACAATGTTGGAGGATGCCGTCATGAAGATATATAAGAACGGCCCTGTGCAACGTGCCTGATGCGTTGATATCCGCGAGGTTGACGTCTGGATCAATGCGAGCTCCTTAATCACTGGAGTCTCACTGAAGAATAACAGCTCTATCATTGAGGATGCGTGCTGGTTGCGTCCGCAAACGGCACATACCGCATCAACCTGGCCAAATTGGAAGCGGTGCTGAAAGGCATTAATCTCGCTTTTCAATGGCGGGTGACCAAAGTGCATTTGATGACTGTTTCTGCGTACGTACATCGATGGGTTCCGATCCTCTGACCAGGAAGGTAAGTCTTCACGCTAAAGCCGCGAGTGAGATGTTCAAAGGAAGTTGGCTCAACACACTCTCAAAGCTCGTCAAGAAGTACAGGTATTCTGTCAACGTCAGACCAGTAAAGTCTGACCACAACTAAGCGGACAAGTTGAGTAGAGATCCATAGCGTTGCTTTGACGCCATCAAGAAGCAAGTCAAAGCTGTTTTAAGGTTTCACATAACGGGAAATTAATAAATTGTCTGCGCTTGGCAGAAGTAGCTAGTGAAATTCTGTAGGCGTGTTTTTTAGTTGAATAAAGCCTATCAAAAGGTAGATTTCTTGTTAATTCCTTTCTTAATTCATTACAACCTATGAAGTATATATGTGCTGTCTATTAGGATTCGTTAAGTCCCAGCTAGATAATGGCCATCCACCACCAGAGTGAGCATCCCGGAATGAGATGATTGTAGTACTTTATGCGTTGGGCCAACCTGTCAGTGTCACAAAGTGTTGTTAGAACCGTGGTTAAAGAATACAGAGCGTGCTAGTTCACAAACCCAGCACCAGTACTATGGTGACGAGGACGATTAGACTTGAGCGAAATATAGAGTAGGCTGTGCACTGATGTTTAGATGTTAACAAGCTTGTGGAGTTTGTGTATTTTTAGGTGAAGTTGCGTGTTCAATATAAACAAAGAAAATAAAAGAAGCATACAAAAAACTTGAGTTTCTGCTACGGACGTTTATTTCTTCTATGTTGACTGTATTGAAATAAATGCCTCTTGTGTATGACCGTTTTCCTTTTTGGTTCAGAAATAATTTATGGGAAGTAAGGATAAGAACGGGTAAAGATGGTCGACCTCGTCAGCTTTGCGCTGCGTTGTGATGGCCGAAACTCTCCTTCATGAGTAGGGCTGCTAAAAACACGTCCGAGCGATCTCGATGGAAAATGGAAAAAAGAAAGATTCTGTCCTTTTTGGAAGTGGAGCAATAAAATCGCACATGTAACTAGAAACGCTTTCCGGTTTCTTTATAACTTGCAACATGGGAAAATTAATTTATTGATTTTTTTTAAATCTTTATTATTATTTTATTTATTGGTTTTATTTCATTTTCTCACAATGTTACCCAATACAATGCCAAGCATTTCCGCACCTTTATTAATTGTAGCCTCACCAGATTTGTCGATGATGGCTTCAGTATGATTCCTCAAGTATCATTCGCCAGTTTTCAATATTTTTTGAACGAGGCCCACCAGAGGAAAATCTCAAGAACAATGACGTATCCTTTTGTAATAGGTAATTCAGAGAGTTCTTAGACGATTGAAGAGTCCTACTTCGGCTACGATGCACGGAATGTGCCGTCAGGGAATGGTACAACAGAGAGGTACTACCTGAGCATACAGAAGATCGCTGTTAGGAAGCAATGCATCGTAATGGAAGCGGCATATTGGTGTAACAGGATAGTTTGTATGTTTGGGTAAATATTTAAACACCATTATGTTGCGGTAATCAACACTTTTAACTATTTACGGGCTCCTGGAAAATTTATCTCACAAACAATATTGGCGGATTCAATGTGAATCCAAGTAATAAACGATTAGCATAAAACAAAAAACAAATGACAACTAATTGCATGTATTGACAAAAGGAGTTGCAAATTACAATAAAGGAAGAAAATATTTAAAGACTAGTTTCATTGAAAACATTTAAATTAGAGGATGTATGTTTTTGTGTCTGTGAAACTTATTTAAGGCTACGTGACAGGAACGTGCGTGAAAGAGTACAAAAGGTCACGAGAAAAAAGTAAAACCATGAAAATGAACGTGCCCCAGTTCGGGACACCTTTTCCCACGTGCGACTACATCTTATAGCCAGAGTTGTAAAAGGGGAAAAGAGAATAGGGAGAAAATGCACGCCTTTTTATAGGCTTAACGAGCCTCCCCTAGAGACGGTTTTTTAGCAAAGTAAAGTTGGATAACCCACATTGTTATAACTTGGAAAAAAACATACAAAAGACGATGTGTTAAGTCAAGCTAATGTTATTACCCATGAGCACAGATACAGGGAGTTGTCACCACTCGATTATGAGGAAGGGGACACCCCATATAGCATTGGAGATGCTGTCTGTGTGAAGCCGCTCAATAACATGTATTACCAATTTTAAAAAGGTGTGTAAAGGGCGTCGTCAGTCGGCACTCAGTACTGGTCTACGAGACCCTGCGCCATATCTTCGGCCCGCTTTGGGGAAAACTTCCTTGACGAACAGCGACTACTATGCGTCTTTCGAGAGTGAAGGTCTCCCTCGTAAAGCTGCTAAAACCTAATCACATCAGACAATTGCTCCAATATTTCCTCTGATAGCTCATATAAATGAGGTATTGAGACTGCCCCCTTTCCTACGGAGAAGCACACGGCTAAATAAGGCAGCTCCGAACTGCCATCTGTGTGATCAAAAGATCAGAGCTGAGCGAGTGTGTAGAAAATACTAACTCATTCTCTTACATAACGGCAACATTTTTGTTTAAGTATTTGTAAACGTGTGTTTAAATTTTCAGGTAGCCGGCGGTTTTTCAGGCAGCGTTTTTCATTCAGTCGGCATGTAAATTTGTAGCAGTGAAGTTAGCAGTGACAGTGCGACACTGCGAAGTATTTGTTTTTGGAGACACATGACGTATGATGGAGATCACTTCCTTTTCAGATATATTTTTTATTTGAACTTGTATTATCTCCCTTAGATTAATGCTTCATAAAACAAAAGTCAGCAAATGTAAAGGGAAATAAGCGAGAATAAATATTAGACTTATTTCCCTTGAAACATTAATGTTTATGCAAGTAAAAAGTGGCGAGACTATTGAATCTACGATTTCGAATTCTGAGAAAAACTGATAAATATTTATCCCTACACTCTATTTTATCGTCATAGATAACCATAAATAGCTCGTATTACAGACATTAGATAATGGTTGATAGATAAGTAAGAGAATGACTACTTCAGCCAACTATTCCAACAGTCAATTTTGTGTTGTTGTTGTGTGTGCATATATATATATATATATATATATATATATATATATATATATATATATACAGGTAAAAAAAAAACGAGCCCAAGGTCTAAAATGCATTTTAAAAAATGAAAAATCTTCCTTGAATCTTTTATTTTAGTTTTAATTCCAAGTTAATAGATTAAATTTAATATTTACAATAAGCAAAATATTTTGTTGTGTTTCAAACCGAATTTAAATTGATTAGATCGTTTTTATGATTATCATTAAAATCGATAAAATAGTCAATGTTGACAAATCTGTTAAAACAACATAATTCCCTTTTATAAAAAATGCATTCAAAAATAAAAAATACTTTTCTGAAACATTATTTGAAAAAAAAAGCTGATTTAAAGTTTAATGAATCTGAATTGAAACAGTTATTACTCACTTTTGATTTAAGATATCGCAGAAAAACATTTTTTTAACACGGAAGTGTGTGTTTTTATTAAGTTGTAGCGGGCCCCTTAACGGTGATGTTTCCAAATGTGTTGTGGACGTGCAATGTTGCGGTTCCCGCCACAATTATTTTATTTTGTCTAGGAAAGGCGTGGAAAGGATCATGCCATTATGCTGGAGGTCGCTATCCAATGTGGTGTGCAATTTATATTTGACGTAAAATAGCACATGTTATAAAATACAAAACAGAACGTAGGGTTGAAAACATAACAATTGAATTTATTACGTATTTGATGTACATGCACATAAACTGAAAGGTTAGACGGAGTTACGTCTCTTTGATTAGGAAATATTTGTACCTGAGCTCATAAGGATAGAATTAATTATTAAATTGTAGTTTAGAAGATTGAGTTCGTGTTGAATGTTTGGAATTGTGTATTGTACAAGTTGGTAAGAGTTCAGAAAGTTAAGAGTTGTATTTGCGTGATTGTTGTAAAGTTCTTTTACGGCTGACTGGATTAGTCAAGACGGGAGTTCTTTAAGGGTCATATTTTGGCAGCGGAGATGAGACGCGAGAGTGACGAAGAGAGTGAGCAAAAAGAAAGGGCAGAAAGAGAGCGAGAATCACTCGTGTTTGTTTTTATAGTATGTTGTATCACGTGACTGGATCAAACTTAGTTGGCGCCAAAACAGATCTGTCGCATGGGGGTGATTTGATTGGTCGAAACTGACTAATCAGCGAGCTAGATTGAAGGTGATTAACCAATGAATGCTTGTTGTATATTTTCTATGAATGATGGTGGTGGTGGTGGTTACCACAAAGTGTTGACACATTTATCGACATCCTGATATTTGGGTAATTTATGTAAAGAGCAGTTAATTGTAATAAAATTACATGAATAAAACGTAAAGGCCTTTTTATATCATTTTTTAACGATCCAGTAATGGTAAAAAAATTTAATATTTTAAGCATTCTGATATTCTTTTTGAATTTTAGGTACGTTGGCTTTATAATCTTACTTACGAAGAATCTTGTTGAAGAAACGTTAGAAAATTACCAATAATTTTTAAATTTACTATAGTTACTACTCTTATTTTCTGATAATGTCATGTATGGACGTCCGTATTTACAAAAATCGGCATGTTTATACACACATCAAAATAGATAAAAAAATTCTTAAAATACTAGGGGTCGCTTATCCATTTATGATTAGTAAATGCAGTTTTTATTTAATAACAATATCACTTGACTACTACAAATTAATAGATAATTTTAAGATTTAATAGTTTATAAATTATTATAATTAACTGTTAATTAGAATAATTATAAACTATTAAATCTAGTAATTAATTAAATAATACGAAGTAACTTTTCTCTTTTATTACAGTAATAAAAGAGAAAAGTTACTTCGTATTACATTTCATAGAGAGAAGTAAATTGGACACTAAGGTTCGTGGTGAATAGATTGAATTTAAGTTTTTTCTTTTTGTTTTTTTTTTAGGGGTTTTTTTGCATGCTGGGAGTATTTTTATTATCTTTATTTTTTATCTAATTTATTTTAAAAAGAGTTTAAATATTATTGTTTTATTTGATTTTATTTATAATTTTCGTTATTATTTATAATAATAATGCACTTACAAACCTCTTCAAAAAGAATAAATTAAGCAATAAAATTTTTATTCTTCTTCTATGCTATTCCTTCATTGTGATACTTTATCGATTAAGATTGAAATAAGGAGAGAAGAAGAAATTGCAGTAGGTAAACTATTATTCATAAAGATTTGAATCAATAGACTATTGGGGGCTCAGAGAAGGCAATTTGAATTCCTACTTTCGACAAAAAATTAAAGAATAATAAACCACAATTTTTGAAAACGTAATAAAATAAAGTTGATAAGCGATCAGGATTTTTAAGAAAAAAATCAGAACGATTTTTTTTGAAAATTAAAATATCAAAACTAGTATTTTTTCTAAATTTGGACATATTTGCATCCTAATAAATTACATATATTTTTGATAGAATAAAAGTAATCCGAGCCCCAACCCTTTTCCAGGTCATTTGGAGTTCAATCGCGTGGATGACGTAGAAAGTACATCACGTGACTTCTATCCAATCAAGTTCCAGAAACCACTTCTTTAATTTGGAGCTGTTTGTACAGAATCGTAAAAAAGTTTTCGCTTGTACTAAATTTAATAAGACTTATTTGTAGGCGTTTCTTACTTGTTTGCGCTTCACTTATGACCGTAAAATATAGGAGTTTATATCCTATAGTCTACAAAAAGATATTTCAGTGAGCCTGCCAGATGCTATTATATTTTCAATGATAAAGTGTTTTGTGTAACATAGATCATAGTATCACATTATTTTCTCAAAGACTCAAAAATAGATTTTCTTTTCTTCTATACACCGTAACATGAGAAAATGGTAATAAAGTTATTTTTCTTTTATTTTACAAACATATTAATTCATAATAAAAGAAAAGGAAAGGAACAAGATACACGGAAATATGACGATTTGGGAAAATTTTTATATATATTTAGCGCGGGGCTTAAAAACAAATTTACCGGAAAAAAGTGTTTCGTCTATTCAAAAGAGGTTAAAAAATATGAAAAATCTTGGAACAGTTATTAATTCACATGAAAAGAATACAGACCATATAGAAAACAATTACTTGTGGACTTGATTTGCAATTCTAAAGGAGAAAAAAAAACAACTGATGCCAATAACTCGTAAAGATTTGTCAACTGGAATAATTGGGTGACAAGCATTACAACGCTTGACTGATAAGAATACTTGGCGAGCAAAATTCTTCATTAAGGAGTACAAATGCTAAGTTTTACAGTGTTAGCAACGGAATATTTTAAAAGTCTGAATATCTTGTTCCTTTTCTTTTCTCTTATTAGGAATTAACATGTTTGTAAAGTTAAAGAAAAATAAACAATAGTTAATTACAAAGTAAACGATATCTAAAATGAGTTTATACAGCTTCTACACAGTGATATAAAACAGTAAACTTTAACAAACGCAGCCAAATATTATTCAATTATTTTTGGTCATATCACGGGTTGACCCAAGTCTTGTCAGTGGAATTGGGTAGACGGAAGCCGTCGATGAATGTGCAGCACGAAGTTACAAGGTTTCGAGAGTTTGAGTGTACTGTCGTTGTTCAAATTGCTGATTATTCCAGATTATGCACTCTCTCAGTAATTTGTTAGGAAATTTTGTTCACTCCTTAGAATCTTATTTGTGGGAAATTTTATTCTTTTATTTGCGATAAACTTGAAAGGCTGGAGATGATTTAAGAGCGATCATTAATAATAAACACTTTGATTAGCGTGAAATGTAATAAAATTTTCCGCTTCTTTCTTTACAACCACTTTCTATGACCTCAATAGAAATCTAAATCCAAAAGTATTAAAATCACCATGAAAACGAGTACGCTTTACCAAACAGGTGAACATTCACGGTATAGTTTCGTTTCTCTCTGCATTGAAATTAAATACCTTAAAGTGTACGTGACAGAAATAAACTCACAACAAACGCCAAAAGTATAATACTTAAAAATTTAGCTTTATCGGCAACTAAGAAATATCAGAGTTTTAGAAAAAAATTAAAATAGATTAAATTACGCAAGTAAGTAGATTAAGTAAGGAAAAATGAATAAAAGTTCTCATGGTCAAAAGAGGATAGGCCGTAAAGTCAAGTAGTTTAAGATGAGATATCCTGTGTTTAAGTAGGTAGGATTGTTTCGGGCAAATTAACTGTATAAAGAAAAAGCATTCATTTAAAACCAACACAAAGTCTCTTTAATACTTGCGGTCAAGAGTTGAAGTATATAATTAAGTTTTCATAGAAAAATAACAGAAATGAAAAATAGTCCACTTACTAAATGCCTGAGTACTGAAAACTGTTCTATTTCATTCTCGTTTATTTATTAATATCTTCTTTTTCTTGATGTGCTCATTCGAGATGTAGAAGATCATAGTCCTCCACAACTTCCTATTCTTTGTAGCTCTAGTAAGATTTGTCTTTTTGCTATACCTTTTACTCCGTTCTACAAACCATTTACACAAGGCCGTTAGGTTATTTACTGCTTTTCTCTGTCCCCATTGCCTTTAACGTGAGTGTCAAATTCTCCAAGCCCTCTTACCACTTTATGTACTCTAGAAATTTCAATTGTCTCTTTCGATGTTAAGCAAGAGTATGCAATTTGTTTCCATTTTCAATAAAACTGTTATTCACATGTTTAGTTCTTGATATACTCAGCATCATTCTGTAGAACTACATTTCTGTAGCCTCAAGTATCTTCTTCATCTGTTAGAAGATTGTCCAGCATTCACTGCTCTATATGAAAACCGATATTACATAACAGTTCAGCACTTTTTTCTTTGTTTGTCACGAAATTATTGCTGTTTCTTAATACTTTGCATCGCTTTTGGAAGGCATTTTCCGCTATTTCAGTGCATTTTCGGATTTTCCGTCCTCTGTTAAATTTTCATCTTTTGCTTGGTTTTGGTGTCTCCGATTCGTACTTCGCATCTTGGATTGTTTCTTTTGCTGACAACCGTACATTCTGTATTCTTACAATTCATATTTAGTCCTCGCTTTTCTTCATTACCTTCTGCGGGAGTTCCTCTAGTTTCCTGTGTCTACTATCAACAATATGTCATCTGCTTATGTTGTTAAGATTGTGGCTGTCAATAATGAATCTTGGTAGAACTACTAATTATTTCGGGGTCGCCTTATTGTAAAGTTTGAATAAATCCTGTGAGAAGACACGTTCTTGTCTTACGCCTCTTTCTATTTTTGCACATTTACTGAATTAATTTTGTATCCATATGCAGGCGATTTGCTCCCACTATAAGTTTTGGATTATCCAAATAAATATGTCCCGGGTAACGTGCTGCAAGTCAGGTCTTACAATGTGTGACGTCACTAATAGTGGGGATGTAAACAGGTTTAACATGTATACGGTAGTATATAAAATCCTATTCAAACGTGCATAAATTTTCGATGCCTAAAGTTTGAAATGAATTTTTAAAAATGAAAAAACATTCTTGAATATTTCATTTTGGCTTTAATTGAAAGCTAAATGATTAAATTTATTATTTCCAGTAAGTAAAATATTCTGGTGTACTTCAGATAGAAATTATATAGATTGGAATGTCAAATTTAATTTCGATTTCGTAAAATTTTCCTAAAAGAAAAATTTTCTTAATTTTAAGAAATTTGTAAACAAAATAAATTTGTTGATTTTAAAATCCGCCCCACAAAAAAAAATTACATATATATATATATATATATATATATATATATATATATATATATATATTTCTGACAGGTTATTTGAGAAAAATTAGAAAATTAAGCGTTAAATTAATCTGATTTGAAATAAATATTACTTACTTATAGCATAAAAAATAATATACAACCATTTATTTAATGATTGGTCCTGATTATCATAGCTTATCTGAGGCGATAATGTATGGCCGATTGAGTGACAAAGCGATGACAGTTAGTATGGCTGGCTAGAATTGATATAAAATTTACGAAATCTAAGTGAACCCATTTTTTTTGTTTTTAACTACCTCGTAATTTTTACAAATGAACATATTTTCCACAATTATCTAATAATTTTTTGTCTTTTATTTATCTTTCGAAGATGCTTTTTGCGAAAATAAAAGATTTAAAATACTATAAAATCTTCTTAAATTAATTTCTCTGTAAAGAGACAAAACTTTTACATCATGTGACCGTTTCATAATAATGTCACATTTAGACTTTCATAGATGAAAATAGGGAACAAATTAAGTAAAAAAAACAAAAAGAAATAATAAATTATTTTAAAAATAGAATAGTGTAACTACGTTTATTATTTTTTTTTTCAATTTTGGATTCGTAAATTTCGTTTCCACTTAATTACTATATTACATCCAGGAAATAGCCCAATACAGAATTTTACACGATTTTAAACTATTATAAATTATTACAATTAAAATTCTTGTAAAAATTCATTATTCATCAGAAAAATTTTATTTCTTCAGATAATAATGTCCTTAATATAACTTATTTACAAAAGCAATTAAAAGCTTTTCTAATTAAATAATGTCATAGTTTTATTGCATTCATTATTCTTCAATTCAGAGTAGATTTTCAGTTTGAAAAAAAGATTAGGCGATTTAGATTCTCCAAGGAGTCCTACTCTTAACGAATAAAATAAATTCAGGAAATAAAAAGGTTTTTTTTCCGAAATTTCATGAAATTAAGTAAGTGGGGGCGGGTAACATCTGTAAAAAAAAAAATTATATTTTTTGCCAAAATTTTCGAAAAAAAATTCCAAAAATAATTTCATTCATTGTGAATAAATCCTGAAAATTTCATTAAAAATCGGACAATTACTTAATTTTTACAAGAATTTCCGATTCAAGTGTTTTCAACTGAAAAAAAGCGAAAAAATATCAATGTTATTATTATGCCACCGCGATGACATAAACAAAACAAGATTTTAACTAAAATTTCGAACGTTTTAGAATGGATTAAAACATTTCAAAAAATAATAAAAATATATTTTGGGCTTCATCTTAATAATAACATAAACATTTTGACGATAATACTTTATTTTTATTAAGTTTGTGGCCTTTTTCATTACGTTATGCTGTTTCCCGCGAAAAAGTGGAGGTACCTATACTTCGTAGGTCAGGAGCACTGGTTACGCACAAAACAATGAACATTGATAGAATTTTTAGGCACGCCAATCGAAATTCACGGACAGTTAGAAGGCAACGGAATATTGTGAGTACTCAAACAAGTCTTCTACAGACTAAGACCTGAAAGGAGAATTTTTTTTTTTTTTTTTTGCATGAAGATAACGCAAGTCAGTATTGGCATCAACAAACAGTGCAAACGGGGAGGAATCTAGTATTCGCATATGCTACATACTCTTCGTACAGCCCCAGTTTGGCACGATCAGCCTTTTGATAATCTTGGAAATTGAAACAGGCGTTGAAAGGTCAGTATTTTAATCAAGTGCCAAAGTTGAAGTTACCGTGCATAATTGGATGAAAAGCAAATCAGATGCTCCAGATAAGTCAAAAGTAGAGTTTAAGGAGAATTTATGGGCAAAGCATTCAGCTTTATCAGCAGAGGATGATAACACTTGAAATTGATTGAAGAGAGGAGAAATAGAGATATTACACTTATTTAATAAAAACTATTACAGAGCCGCCAGTAATCACGAGAGCCAAAGTTGTTATATACAGTGCAGTGCCTCATTATCTCGGCAAACAGGAATGTAGCTCATTCAAGGACTCGTTAACATTTATTACAAACAGCAAGGAATAGGAGAGAGCTGTCACGCTGGTACAGTCGAAAATAATGGTTTATGTGTGCTACACCGGCCGAACATGCTGGTATGAACCATGGAGAGGATTGAGGTTTCACTGGTATTTCTGAGAAGGGATGCAAGCGTCCATACTAGCATTAACACAAGAAGAAACCTCAGTGGCGCAATTCTCAATCGGCATGCTGGTAGCGGAAAGGGATCTTATGAATAGGGGTTTTCTGGTTAATAGATGATTGTAACGATATATCAATAGATACCACAGAGTGGTCCAAGTTACCAAGAGAGTAGTATTGAGAAGCTCCGCAGGAACGAGGAGAGGAGATAAGAAATAAATCAAGTAGAGAAGCTTGTTGCTTGGTTTTGCTAGGGAAGCTAGTAGGGAAGTCCACGATTTGAATAAGGGATTGATCAATGGAAAAATTTAATGTCTGAATATCGTCAACATCAGTACGCTTAGAATGTTTAAGTCAACATTAAAGTCACTGAAGGCAAAGATGATCGCAGATGGATGGAGAGAAAGTAAAAGTGATAAAAATAAAAGCATAAGGAATATGCTTCTGTTTCTACATAAAAGCAAAGCATAAGGAAACTGAATTACATTTGCTAGACTACATATCCAGACATCTGAGAAAAAATAAATTTAAGTTTAAAATTTCAGCGTTCCAACATCTTCAGTGTTTTACATTCCACCTCATTTTCCTATATATAATTCCATCAATAAAAATATTAGTTAAGTCCGGTGAAGTCTTAAATGACGAAACACATCACACATTTTTTCCGGTTTTTAATTAATTTGCTTAATATATATATATATATATATATATATATATATATATATATATATATATATAAAAAATATATATATATATATATATATATAAAAATATATATATATATATATATATATAAAAATATATATATATATATATATATAAATATATATATATATATATATAAATATATATATATATATATATAAATATATATATATATATATAAATATATATATATATATAAATATATATATATATATATAAATATATATATATATATATATATATATATATATATATATATATATATATATATATATATATATGTAACGTAAATCATTCAAACGAAAAACAAATATTGAAGCTAATTATACGGCGAGAATCACTCTCACAAACAATATTTACTAATAAAATATAATCAACTTCGAATCTGTTAATGAATGGTGTGATCCTTGTTCATAAATTCCGGGTTTATCAGGTGTTATTTTTCCTACGAGCCGGGCTTTCAGCCGTACCAAACGGCCATCATCAGGTAGACAATTTAGTGTGTTTTTTACTAAGTTCCAAATAGTTGACTCCAAAATTCGCTTGACGAGGAAATGGAACTAATGTCTTTGGTTTAATAACAAAATTAAATTCAGGGGCTTTAGCTTCCATTTCTGAAACATGGTATCACTGTGTAGCGAAAAAAACATATTTTAAATCAATTAATTTATAAATTAATATATATATATAAATATATATATATATATATATATATATATATATATATATATATATATAATATATATATATAAATATATATAAATATATATATATATAAATATATATATATATAAATATATATATATATAAATATATATATATATAAATATATATATATATAAATATGTATATATATAAATATATATATAATATATATATTTAAATATATATATATAAATATATATATATAAATATTTAAATATATATATATAAATATATATATATATATATATATATATATATAAATATATATATATATATATAAATATATATATATATATATATATTTCTTATTAGAATGTAAAATAATTAAAAATATAAATAAAATAAATAATTATTAAATAGTTTGGGTTTTATTAACTTACTTTTGAAAGAAATGTATTAAATGAAAGCCAGACGTTTTTATCAAAAATTGTTTCATTTGTGTGTAAAAGTGTTTTTATTTAGAATTTGCCCTCAAAATGACCACCAGAAATAACTGGTATGGCAGATTGTTGGTGATATAATTTTTTTTTAAATTGGGAAAAATATATTCGCCTCGTATTTTTGTCCAATCAAAAGGTTTTTTTTTACTTTCGTAAATTTAATATTGAAGTGGTAACATTTTCTCTTCTCCCATTCCTTCGCAGGAAAAATTTCATTATATATAGATATATACATACGATATTTGATACTATATATATAATAGCCGGCTACTCGTTTTCCAAGTAAACTCGTCTGCTAAGATCTTTAGTTAATCCCTGTAGTAGACACATGCTCAGGTACGTTTGTGTTTGTTTAACACCCACACAGGACACTTGTGGTTTATGCTGCAATAATGTCAAGTTCCTAACAAATTGTGTAATGAAGGTCGTGGTGAACGGACACGCTTCTAGTTCATTTTATATTAATGCCGTCTATTCCCAACTAGGAATTTATGTAGATGACACAAATATTTAGTCCTGTCTTAGGAGGAAGTCCGACAGATGCGACAACGGAAAACTGGCAACTGCTTTCAAAAAGGACTTCCAATCAGTTGTTAACTGGAGCGAGGAATGCTTTGTAAATTTTAAACGCCTCAAAAACAAAACTGCTTTTATTTAATCACCACTGAGAAACTGCATGGCTAATGCTACGCTCCAGGAGAGGAACACTTTTTACCTTCCTGTGCTCACGTTTTCCACTGATATGAAGTGGAATGATTATACAATTCTTTTTGTCAGGATCCTTGTTACACATTTATAAATCTATCATTCGTCCGTGCATTGACTACTTCTGCCATATGTGGTCTGGTGCTCCGACTAAACATCTCGAGATTCTTGACAAAATTCGAAGACGGATCTCTAATATAAACGATCCTCACCTGGCATATCGGCTTTAGTCACTTTCTCACCGACGTGACGTGGCTTCCCTCTGTTTGTTTTTTTTCTACAGATATTTTCATGGCAATCGTTCTGATGAGCTACTCCCTTAGTGTCCCGACTTCACGAATTTAAGCGTGCTATTAGATTTGTAACTGGCTCTCAACATTTTACTGTTGAACTAGTTAGATGCAACCATCAGTTTTATTTTAATACAAATACGAGAAAAGAAACCTTTTCTCGCATTTCTCGCTTGTGGAACTCTCTTCCGATTCCTTACTTCCTTGCTACCTACGATCTTCAAAAAGTTTAAATGCAACGACAATTCTATTGTCTTCCTGGACGCTGTTCCTTTATTGTCTTTTCCCCACTTCTTCTCACTAAAATCTTATTCTCTTTCACTCCCTGTAACCTCCTGCATCCAAATTGCATTATCACCTTGCTTGGATTGAAATGATTATATATATATATGTGTGTGTGTGTGTGTATACATATATACATATATACATATATATATATATATATATATATATATATATATATATATATATATATATATATATATATATTTATATATATATGCCCAAGTATAGGATTGGTGTATATGGAATAAATTCCAATAACCAACAAACACTATTCTTAAGAGAGTGCTCAATACAGAGTAGAGCGAATATAATTATTTATTCGAAAATTATAACATAAACATGTTATAAAATCACTACAAAAATAGCCATTTTGTTTCAACACTTCTGGTGTCTTATCAAGTGATGGTGTTGAATGTAGAATAAAGGGTTTTAAAAGGTTCAAATCAATCAAACACCCCTCGCAAGGGGAGACGCTGTTACATAAGCTGGAATGACCAATCAAAATAGAAGTATATGAGAATTCAAAAAACTTGACAACGGACTTTAAGGTTATAATAATTATTTAATGCTTTAAAGTTGGGGTTAGACTAAAGTAGAATTCATTATAATTAATAAATATTAAATTATACTATAAAATTTAAAATTAAAAATTACCAATTTTAAATGTTAAATTTAATCGATATTAATTTAAAATTATAAAGTTATTTAAAGAAGAAACAGAAGAAAAAAATACATATGTTTTTCTATTTATTTTGTTTTTATTGAAATTAAGTTAATTAACGTTAAGATCCAATACTGCTCTGAACTTCATGACAACATAGATGCATTTGAAGCAAGCACATGGGCAGGGGAGGATGAAATCTTGCAAAAGACAATACATACACAAACAGATTATAATACATAAATGCGCAAACGTATTTAGATATATAAACACGCAAAAAAGCGACGCGACAGGAAATAGCTCCACGACCCTTTAAAAAAATAAAAATAACGACAACATACATATACAATGAAAGGTACGCATAAGTGACCATACACACAGACACTGCGACTAAAACACATACATACACACACATACATTGACAAAGACCCGCCGATACACCCACCAAAAATATTCAAGTCTGAAAGTGTTATTAAACGAATTCTAAACCTCTTATTAAAATATAAATTATACGGGCAAAGATACATATATAAAAATGGTAAAATAGATCAAATTCAACATGGGTAGGACAGAAAAACAAACATTAGGGAAAAAGGACACTAAAACTTATAGATATGGACAGAAAAATATATATATACGCATAAAAATAACACCATCTAAAAAAAGAAAACTCCAAACACATAAATATATATAAATATTTCATATACACTTATATACGCACCAGTGCACATATAAGAATACAAAAATATAACAATATGTGAAAGAAAATAAAAAATACATACACACATATATATATACACACATTCTTCACTACAGATAGAAACAGAAAAGCATACCTACAAAGATATACACACACAGATATATACCCATATACATATATATATATCCATATATACACATACACTCACATACATACACGCATACGTATGCATATATACACATACAGAAGCAAGCATAAATATATCAACCTACATAGCAACATAAAAAGTGAACAAACCAAATATATATATATATATATATATATATATATATATATATATATACAGATACACACAAACATACATATGCACACACATACACATATACAAACACACGTATATATATAAAAACACATACAAACGCAAACATAAATACACACACACACACACACACACATATATATATACACACATACGTATGTACGTATATATGTGTGTGTGTGTATAAAATATTTATTTTATGAGAGGATCAATTAAGAAAATATAGAATCAGAAATCTTTCACACTTAATATATGACATATCCCTCCCCCAAATCTTTATATCTGATTTAGAACACACACATACAACGTTTTATTTTGTCACACCGTACCTGTTCATGTGGTTTATTTTACGTGTACAGGTGTACATGTTGTCTTAATTATTCATCTTTTCTGTAGCGTGTTTTAACATTATGCTAAACTATATTGAAAACAGCCTGGTAGCCAGTACACAACCTTACTTCAATCCGTTTGTGCCTAGTAGAGTTGGATAACCATGTAGCCAACCTAATTTTTCTAAGTTTATCTAGAGGCCCTACGCGCTTATAGTGTCGAACGGTTTTTTCGAATCTGTTATATATAGCTCTTTGTTATATTCAGGATATTTTTCTTGGATCTGTCTTCAAACAAAAGCCAAGTTAGTCATACCTCAGTTAGTTCAAAAGCCATATTTGCTATCACGGAGATCATCTTCAGTAACCTTAGGTAGCTCAATGAGATCGCTAAAAAAGAGCATAGCATGATGAAAAAGACGCCAAACTTGACGAAAACAAAAATTTATCGTCTAAATGTTCATGTTATTATTAAAGAGGAAAGATCAAAGTATTTTGGGGGTATTTTTTTATATTTTTTATTCGTTCCTAGCACGTCCGAAATTTTCGTTAAAAATCTTGTTTTTTTTTTGCCCTCAAAACTGGCAGATAATCAATCATTTTTTTTCCATTTTATAAAAAAATGAAAATCTCACTTTGAAATTCTTTTAAAAATCAATTATCATTTTTTCAAAACTTATTTTAAGAAAATCAGAAATTATAATGTTTATTTAAAATATTTTGAACCAAGCTTAACTTAGCTTCTGCGCTGAAAAGATGTAATTTGAAAATAAAACAAAGCAGGTCATAACCTTTCGCGTCACTTGACAGGTGACGAAAGACATTTTCATGACGTTTAGATAGCTTACGTGAGGATAATTCTTTCTACGGATGGAGAGAAGTGAAGTTATTTAGATTTAAGTGAACAAATTATTTACCTCGTTATTTTTAAGGAAAACTTTCCGCGCTCTAAGTTTTTTTTGTACTTAGCTTTCACCTTTACGTTTACGATGCTTTATGGAAAATATATAAAGAAATTAAAATAAGACTGTTAAGAGTGAGATTAAATTTCATAAGAAAGGTATCTAATTAATTTATATGTACCTTTCTTATGAAATTTTATCAGAAGTGTACATAAAATACTCTAATGTTATGTACATTTATTACATTTTACTGTGTTATTTGTATTTCCATTCATTTTATTATTAATTTTGATATTTCATTTATGGAAAAATGTCATAACTGAGATTAATATAAAAATAAAATCATATAAATTTCATAAAATGATACTGATACTTGTAGGTACCCTTCTCAGTTGAAATTGAAAAATCAAATTAACTTCACACGTGTTTCACAAAAGTAAAGGTCTTAACAGCGGAGAACAATGCTTAACTCAAATAACGCAACTTAATTGTATTCTGGTTGGTCTTCCGTACTTTATAATTACAGCCCGCTTATAAACACAAAATTACATTTCTTAATTACTGCGGAT
Source organism: Acanthosepion esculentum (assembly GCA_964036315.1). Taxonomy (NCBI): domain Eukaryota; kingdom Metazoa; phylum Mollusca; class Cephalopoda; order Sepiida; family Sepiidae; genus Acanthosepion; species Acanthosepion esculentum. The sequence goes on along the minus strand of OZ038480.1, from coordinate 109,332,200 downwards.
CTTCTGATTAATGAAAACGATACAGTTTACAGCGCTAAAAAAAGATCTATCTCATAAGGACACTTACGAAACCTGATGCGGCTTTTAACTAATTTTATAATATTTTAACAATTTAAATGTAAAAATCTATTATAATTAAAAACAAATAATTGTATTAAAAATTCATTTGTCATCGAAAACATTTTTTTGCTTTCAGAAAATATTGTCCATATTAATAAAAACAACTAAAAGCAAATAAAAGCATTTGAAATTAAATAATATATTTGTTTTATTCAGTTTTGTATGTTACAATTCAGAGCTGATTTTCAGGTAGGGGCGGTCCAATTAAAAAAACACAAAAAAAAAACATGATTTGCATTCCTCAAAGCCTTGTGCTTTTAACTATTGTAATCACTAAACCCGATGCGATCGAATTTCTAGAGTTTTCATAAAATTAGTTATTGTGGGGATTATAATATAAAAAAAATATTTCTGCCATGACATTACTCACTTTTAGTTTAAATATCACAGAAAAGCATTTTTAACACGAACGTCGGTGTTATGCGACACATTTATCAACAATCTGATGTTTGGGAAATTTATATAAAGCGGATATAATTGTACTAAAATTACATGACGTCATTTTTACATAATTTTTTTAACTATCCAATAATCTTAAAATTTTTAACTATTTTAAGCATTCTAATATTTTATTAAATTTTAGGTACTTTGGCTTCGTAGTTTTATTACGAAAATGCTTGTTAAGGAAATATTAGAAAACTACCAATAAATATTTTCTGATAATGTCGTGTATGGACGTCCGTATTTATAAAAATTGGCACGTTTGTACACGTACAAAAAAAATAAAATTTCTTTTATAATACTAGAGGTCACAGCAAGATTTTAAAATACTAGGGATCACTGTAAGCTTTTTCATTTATGATTAGTAAATACAATTTTTATTTAATAATATCACTTGACTGCTACAAATTAATAAAAAAATTTTAAAGATTTAAGTTTATTAATTATTCTAATTAATTGTTAAATGAAAACATTTGTTGTAAATATTCAATGTTAATCAATTTTTTTCCGTAAGACAATAGTGACTATAGGAAATGATGCAATTTCCCTTTAAGGAAAATTCGAGAAAAATCGGATCAACTTTGGCGCAATTCTTAATATATAAAAACGCCTATGGACGTTTTCTAAAAAAAATAAATCACTCGACCACATTTTTGACCAATCGGGTGTACAAAAAAAATGCGTCGCTTCGTTAGAAATTTGTGGAGCTAACGCATGTGTGCGTGATCCCATCTTCTTTCTTCTTTCTATGTGCCGTTTTCTTTCAGGATGTAGGCGATAATGGCTCTCCACTGCCACCTCCCACAGACCACGTTCTGTCATCCACTTGCTTAAGCCTACTAGGTATGTCATGGGTTGTTTTCCCTTGTCTCTCTTTCCCTTTATTCGACCTGTGAGTATCAGATTCTCCAGGCCTTTCTTCCTCATTACGTGTCCCAGAAACTTCAGCTGCCTCTTCCTGATGTTAAGTATAAGCCTACTCCTTGTTTGCATCCTCTCTAAGAAGTCATTTTTCCTTTTACGATTGGGGGCAGATTTTCCGTAATTGAAGAACCTGTTTGACCAAAAAAATTGATTTTAATTCTCCGAGGATTTGTTCTTATAACTAATATAAATAATACAAAAAAAATTTCTCGAAACATCATAAAATTAATTTTTTTTTTCTTACATCTATTATCCTCCCCGGGTAACAGATGTACAAAAATTTTTTTTTCAATATTTTCTAAAAAGAAACTTTCAAAAATAATTTAATTTATTTCTGAATAAGTTCTGAAAGTTTAATTAAAATCTGACAATTATCTGATTTTTGCAAGAATTTCCAAATCAATGTGTTTTTACACCACAAAAAAAAACCAAAAAAACGCGCAAATTTCCCATACAAATGTATGATACCAAGTTGATTCCAGAAAAACAAAAAACATGTATGTATGTATGTGTGTAATATTAATCCTTAAATAGGAAATTCAGTCAGTCATCAACTCTGGTATTCAACTACTGAAATAGTCAGCTAAATTCAGACCATTTACTATTATCCCGGTCGCACACCATGTAGATTTTCCATTATGATTTCCTACTGTCAAGTGGAAAAATTGCCCTTCCTAAAAACGTTTTAGTGTTAATTTACATCCTCAAAATTACAATTATGTTATCTTATTGTAAGCAATAGCAATTTTGATTATTATCTGTTAATTAATTCATTGGCTAGATAGAAATAAAAAATATACTGCATGAACAGACAGAAATAGGTGGAAAAGAACAGAATCAGATATATTAAGACGGTCTGGAAGAGTGACAGTTGGGGAAAATAAGAGAAAAATAGCTGATAATCCTATTATTGGTGAAACCCGTCATGGTTATTTTAACAAGAATTACTGTTAGATTCTAATTATCAACATTTAGTAATTATTTGGCAGTTAGCAAGAGGATTTTAAAATAAGATCACACAATTGTTTGTTTATTTTTCTCCTATGAATTGGAATTAACTGAAAAATTATTAAAAGACGAACGAATAAATACGTTTCCGTTAAAAGTAAAAGGTAAAAAGAAATAATAAGTAACTTCAGTGTTCCTTTTATTTTAGTAAATAGTCATTGTTAACTCTTATTATCACTGTCTATTAGTTTCATATTAATTCTTTAGGTGAATTTTATTGTAATTTTACTGAAACCGTCACTCTAAAGCAGTGAGCAGACAGTGCGAATGGAAAAAGGACAAGCTATCGGTGAAATTAGAACGTACATCTCTCACCCAAAGAAATCTCACTGAACAACTCAGCTGTTTTACTCGATAAGCTATGAGGTCTTAACAAAATTACAGAAGAACAAATCTAACCTATACCGACCATTCTATTTCACGACCTCGACCGGCACCATATTTGTTTTGTTGGCACACTCGTAGTATTCGTAGTTGCTGTAAAACTTTTAATTAACTTTTCTTTTGATAAAGCGTTCTAAACTAGTATCATTAAGCTTGGGGATACTAGGTGCTGTAAGCTTGGATGTGCGGATGGTGTAATGGTGAATAGTTGGGAATTTTTGATCGAAGAACCGAGTTCCAATTCCAGTTGGGTTCGTTATATCCACTTACGCACAAATAACCTTAGGAAAGTTATGAATCCTCCTTTTCTTCCGTATTATGCGTTAATTGGTAAGACTTGTATCACTAGATCATTATTATCTAAAAAAAAATTGTTACAATCTAAAAATATTTTTTGGCTTTAAATAACCTGCAAAGGGTTGATAAGCCGTAGAAAACAAATCATCCAAATAGTATCATTAATTTTTATTAATGATGTTATAAGTTATATGTACAATATTAAGCTGAAATTGTATGCTAGTCATAATTAATAATAATAATTGTTTATATGAGAATCTCAAACTGTAAACATACACATCGACTATTGCTCAAGCATTCCACCAACCGATCAATGGTTACTTTACGTTGTATTTCGATTCTTGTTCTCGTCGGTGTGCACCGAAAGCTGAGAAAAAGTTCGCTGCTACTCACAAGGTAACAAAATAAAAGACAAACGCCACGTCGAGGAATAAGAACGCGAACCCTGTTTCCAATATTATAAAACAAACAAATGTTTTATTCAGCGCTTCGCCTGCTCATCTGGGAGGGTAGGTAGATAGGTAATACTTGGCTCAATGCAATTTCTGCTATGTTATTCTAACAGCTCAGCTCTTTCTCTACTAACTTATCGCCCATCTACTCATCCCTGCATGGTGACTGGTAATACAAATGAACGACACAGGAAATACGCGACAGACACGCCCGTCTCCCACCAAGGGCTCACCAGATATATATATATATATATATATATATATATATATATATATATATATATATATATATATATATATCTCATCCCAAGCATGACTGTTAATATAGATCAGCACCCGGATATACCCTATTTCCGATTCATTTAGAACTTGATATCCAAAAAATCACTAATTTACTCCTTTACTTCCCATTCCCTTAGAAGGTCAAACTGCAAAAGGAATCATCTTATGCTCTAACAGAAATACTTGAGATCGAGATAAAAACACTTCTTCCCTTTTTACGCTGGTATCTGTAATCTCACAAAAGAAGAACCCACTTCCCCATATCTGACTAAATGAAAAGTATTGGATTTTAGAGAATAAAAACTTTTTGGTTCGTTCGATAACTTTCAGTACACCCCACTGTGTGTGTATATATATATATATATATATATATATATATATATATATATATAAAAACGTTTTGTAATGTTCTATTTAATGTGTTACTTTATTTTTACAGTTTTCGAATAACTTGTACATCAAAACTGGGTAAACTGGGAAGTACTTTGAACCGTCTCAGTTATTATCAAGAACTAGGTGCTGATAGTGTCACAAGATTACATGCTGTCCCACAATGTAACTGTTCTGGAGACGAAGTTGAGTGGAACTTTCTCCTTATCAATGGAACACGAAGGGAATGTGGATGAGTCGACACTGTATAAGTGGCATGATGGGCCCAACCCGTAAAGGTTTGAAATAGTGAAACTAAGGAATTTATGTCGTCTGAACATTTGCCATAAACATAGTGATAGAAGGATGTTGGTCGTAGTTGAGGGCCGGAAACCGTGCTGTTGGTACCTCGGGACACATGGCTAAATCGTGCCCCGGTAAACATCCTCAGCCTTCAACTCGGCCAACAACAACAATAGCAGTAGCAGCAGCAGCACTCGCACCACCTGCAGAGGAGGGAGTAGGGAAGAAGGGCCCCGAAGGTACCTGGAAGGAGGTGGTGAGCAGGAGGCCAAAAAATGTGCTCTCTCTCTCTCTCCCAAAATATGATGAGACTGCACCAAAGCAGAATACACCTTCACAACAGCAGACAAAGAAGAGATAGGAAGAAAGTCCCCAAAAACCAGCAAGTCCCAATAAAAAAGAAAGCCCCCAAAAGGCAGAAAGCACAAAAAAGGCAGAAGGCCCCTAAAAGACAGAAAAGCCAGACAAGGAGGTGAAACAAACACGGCAACCCAAAAAGAAACAATATAAGCAGCAGCAGCAGCCACATACAGACACAGGAACGGAAATGGAAGTTGACTCTATGCCACCACCTCGGGCTTCTTCTCTAAAGAGAAGTAGAGAGGAGGAAGAGGAGGTGGAAACGTGATCACAAAAGCACTCTGGGCGTAGTAGGTCGAATGAGGGCATGGACAAACCAGGTCCCTATCCGTTCCTGCTTCCTCTAAAGAAACTGTTCCAATGCCCGAATCAAGGAATCTCTCTTCTTCCCCTTCCCGTGTTACACCCCCTCTCCCTCTAACCCTCCCCTCAGCTCAGCTTCAACACCCCCTCACACATCCATCTCTTCCTCTCCCCACCGTTCGAGAGAGAAGGAAAAGAAAAAAACTATTCGCGGATCCAGAAGCTATTTGCAGGGTGGACAGAGAAGAATATGAGAAAGCTCTGTCCGGCCAAAGGAGGGCTCAATTAGGGCTCTTATATAAGTTAGACGGAGTAGATGGGAAGTCTGTTGAGGACGCGCGTAACTTCCCTAATGCTCCAGGTGTACTTACCTGTGTCAGAGACACGGGGTTGTACTCGAAAGTCTGGGGGCATTTGTCCGAAGCCAAAGAGAATTTTCCAAAAATGAGGATAGTCGAGATGGACTCAACTTACTTGAAGAAACTAAGACAATACTGTGCTGGGAGGGTCCCTGTTATTCTCCACCCCTCCCTATATAGGTGTCTAAAATTAACCTATCCCACGAATGTCGGCGGAATTGTCCTAGAAGGACGAATGACGTCAGAGCTAGGTGTATGGAGCCTAGGACAATCCGTCGGGATCCTTATCAACTCAGATTTCCGTCCCGTATGTGAATAGGTCTTTTCTTTTTTCTCTTTTTCTTTTTCAGACCTAGAAGATGTCAATTAAGATAGCCACTCTGAATGCGAAGGACTTGAGGGATCGGGGTAAGGCAGCCCGCCTGCTCCGTGACCTCTTGTCTTTCGGCGTGGATGTCGCCGCGATCGAAGAGACCCATTTGTTTGCAGCGTCGATGCGTGTGTGCTGGAGAACGACTTTGTCGTTTATTCAGCATATGGGGACCGGCATTCCAGAGGAGTTTCTTTACTGGCGAAGCGGACTCTTGATGCGAAGGTGGACCTTGTGCATACCGATGCCGAGGGCCGGTTGATCGTGGCCGATATTGCTGTGAAAAGTGGTTCGTTTTGGGTCGTTGCGGTTTATGCGCCCAACGACCAGGAAGAGCAAGTTTCGTTTTTTCGGCAGTTGGGGCCGTTTGGATTCAACGCGCCTAGTCTTAATGGGGGACTGGAATGCCGTCCTGGACCCCAAGGTAGATCGGGAGCGGGATGCTAGCGGGTGTAGGGGTGATCGTAGCTTGGTTGATCTGATCAACGATTTTGGTCTCGTTGATAGATACCGGGTCGATTACCCCGGTGGGGAGATGTGGACGTGGGCAAATAGTTCGCCGTCTGACAAGATGGTTAGCTACCTTGACAGAATGTTAGTTAGAGGAGCCGACATAGATTTGTTAGATTGTCCCACGTTCCACTGGCTAGGCTATTCGGACCACAAACTTGTTTGTGCCCGGGTAGCGTTAGATCATAGGCCTAGAATGGCTGGTTACTGGAAGTTCAATCTGTCTTTACTGGACAGGCGGGACTTCCAGGAGCAGCTAACTAGCTTAGTGCAGCAGGGAGCTAGTCGGGGCGGTTATCAGGAATAAGTGGTGGGAGGGACTTAAGTGTAGGATTAGGTCTTTCACCACGGATTTTAGCAAACGGCTCGCTCTAGATTGAGCTGAAAAGGTGAAGACGCTTAAGGCTAGTCTTTCCCGGGCGGTGGCTGGGGGGGTACTCTAGAGATAGCATTAACTGCGCAAGGAAGAGATTCGTCGAAGTTACGATCGTTACATTCGTGAAGTCACAACCCCGGAGAGGCGTACTCTGCGGGCCACTGACATGTGCGAGAGCCGGTTTACCAAGGAGCCTGGTCTTCGTGATGACGAGTTTCGCAGCTATTTGGCTGACTTTCCTCGGCTTTCGCCGACTGAAGCGGCTAGCTGCGACGGAGAGATCACGGAAGGCGAGGTCTACACGGCATTGCAGAAGGTCCGTAGAAGCAAGTCGCCCGGTCTGGATGGTTTGCCCTATCAATTGTACTTGAGGCTGTTGCACAACTTTGTCCCGATTTTGACTGTGCTGTTCAACAACTGGTTCCGGCAGGGGTCCCTCCCCGACCGATTCTCCGGGAGTGTGATCACGTTGTTGAAAAGGGGCAAAGGTGTTGGGGGAAACTAGATGATTACAGGCCCATAACACTGCTAAACACAGAGTTAAAGATTTTGGCCAAGATCCTGCAAGAGCGTTTGCAGTCAGTTACTGAGTCTCTGTTGGGTCCGGAGCAAACTTGTTCTGTGAGGGGCCGAACAATTCAGAGCAACCTGCATCTGATCCGCACAATCATAGAGGGTGTAAAAGACGACGATGAGGCCGCGCTGATCAATTTGGATCAGTCCAAGGCATTTGATAGGGTTGATCATCGCTACCTTGCTGCTGTCCTGTAGGCCGCCGGATTCGCACCGGACTTCTGTCGCTGGATTAGCCTCCTGTATCTCTCCCCCAGTGCTGTGGTACAAGTGAATGGGAAGCTGTCGGGCGCTTTTGCGCTGTCTAGGTCGGTTCGTCAGGATTGTCCACTGTCGCCCCTACTTTATGCTTTGGCATTGGAGCCTCTCCTTCGCCGGTCGAGGGACAGAGCGTGCAGTCCCCTACGCGGAATTACCGTTCCTGGAGGGGCTCGAGCCATGGTTTCTGCGTACGCCAATGACGTAACTGCTTTCGTGTCGTGCCGCAGCATCATTGAGGCGTTACTGAAGACGCTTGACCGGTACGAGGCCAAGATTAACCGCGACAAGTCGTCCGGCTTGCGGTTAGGTGCCTTCCAGGGCTCTTCGGTTGGACGGACGGTCCTGTTCGCATTCTTAGAGTGTGGTTTGGACCCGGTATCCAGCTGGAGAAAAATTGGTCTGAAGTACGAGCAAATGTCGACGCTGCCGGTCAGACTTGGGGTCGACGGAGGTTGTCCGTGAAGGGCAGGACGGAAGTGTGTGCTACATACATTTTCTCTCTTGTTCTTTTGTTCTTTATCGATTGTCTGTACTTCCTGTCTGTAAAGACCATCGGAAGCCGCTCGAGCGCTCGCCATCCTCCATTTTATGGTGGGGGGGGGGGCGTTGGAATCGGGTCGACAGACTGTCACAGCCTAGGAAGGTCTTCTATCGTCTTTTAGCGGAGGGGGTCGCGAAGGTTTCCCTACGTGATCGGCTCTGCTTGTCGGGGAATGAGTTTCACTCTTACTGGTATTAGGCGCTGCTGGCCACGGCCCGAATGGTGATTTGGATGACGCGAATGGAGGAAGTCTTGCGAGGCAACCGTATTTCTCATCAGGATCTAATTCGATCCTTTGAGCTTCAGCTCAAGATGAAGAATAGAACTGATAGAAAACGATTCCATTCGACAGTCTTCAGCGAAAGGCGGATGACTGAGGCGAGCTTGGTTCGTTTGAACGGGACTAGCCTTGATTTTCTCTTTTAGGTCAACCTATGTCACATCGGGGTGGTTTGCTGTGGAGCTTTCCCCTTGGTTAGGTTAGACAAGCTTTTGTGTACCTAGTTAATGTGAGTAAATGTTGTTCCTGGCCTGTTCCCGGCTACATCTTTGGTTATGATCCAAGTTGAGATTCCCAACCTCCCCAGTTTGTTTTTGGTCCCCTTTTATCTCGACTGGGTCAGCTTTATATTTTCCCATGGCCGTATTATTTTTCATCCTTCCCCCACTCCCTTAGCGAGAGAGTCTCTTGATTTTGTCCCACGGACTGAATACAGCGACCTCTCTGTTTTGAGGTTTGGACGGGCCCTACTAACATCTGTTATGTTTAATTTGATTTATGTTAATATTTTAGTTTATTATTGGATTCATCTCCCTTCCCTCTCATTCTTCATTATTAGATTTTTATGCATTATTTATTATCATTAAATTTTTATGGCATGGGGCGCGTTTTGTAGGTCCCCCTTGTGAGGATGCGGTATTATGGTGTATGGAGGATTGATTGGTGATGGATGAGTTCTTGTGGTAAGTGGGCAAATTGTAACGAGTGAATGGGTCTTGAATCGGATTAGCTAGGTGCAGGATAGTTAGTTAAGACCAGCCTAAATCCCTCCCCTTTTTCGGCCTTGTGCCATAATTGTATTTTTTTAATACAATAAATAATATCACTACGGATCTCCGTGACGTATCTCCCGTTTTCCTTATTATTATTAAGAACTCTTACTCATTGTACTTTCGTACAATAAAACCCTTGTTATTTGTTTTACCTAATTCCTGTGTTTAGCGTCATCTTTCCACTCGGAATTACCTAGTTGCTTATATCGTATTATCCACGATATAACACTAGAAAATGTTTAAAGTCTCTTTAGTGATAATTAAAGGTAACTAGCTTGGTTTTGGTGGCATTGAATGATACAAATCAGTCATACCCTTATTGTGCTGTGATGGCTAGGTAGGAAGTCACATCATCTGCCATGCTCTGATCATTTAAATTTTTGGAGATGCCCCCATAATCCATGTTATCCTTCGTGAATATATTTACAAATGATCTGAGAATGCTCTTATGCAGATCGTTAATAGGGTAGTATGATCGTTAATCACAGAATGAGGGTAGGATCGAAGAGAGAGCCTCGAGGACGCCTGCATGGGCATCAATGGACCGGGCATTAACGACGACCTTCATGGGCCTATCTGATAGGAAGGATTTGATAATTGAGAAAGCTCTTCCGAAGATTTCATATCTGGAGAGTTGTGAATCAACCCTCTATACCACACCTTGTCAACAGCCTTTAAGATATCTAAGGCGATCGCTCCCGTGATGTTTATTATTATGCGTTTCATTGATTCTATGCATAATGATTGTTAAGCAAGAGGACCTAGAGAAGCAAAATCCATACTGTATGTCGCCCAGAAGGTTTTTTTCTGTTGAGGTAAACAACTTTAGACTCAAATGATTTGCCGATTACACTAAGTAGGCTAATAAGGATGATATTGTGATGTGCGCCCACTCGCATTTTTACAAACGAGGCACACAGACGACACCTTTCACAGACTTGGAAAACATTTCTCTTTCAGAGAACGTTTAAACAACGTTGCCAAGATTAGAGATGGCTTTGGGTTAAGGTTCTTAAAAACAACCGCAGGAATTTTATCCGAACCGTTAGCTTTCGTGGAGACAAGGCTTTTGATACGTCTGACAATTTCTCGAACCGAGACAAAGATATCACAAATTTTATGTTTCATGAGAGGGGGATGTCGCGGACGAGATGGCCCTTGTCTAACGTGGAGTTAGAGGCAAGTTCATTATATGATGAGGATATATATGTATGTATGAATGTATGTATCTGTATATACACATGTTTAAATCCAACATTTTCTACTGAATTATGATGTACAAGTTATTTAATTGTAATTATTGGTTGCGTATTTTACTGATAATTATTTTTTTTAAATTACCCCTCATTTAAATGTTTCCGACATATTCAAGTGGGAAAGATGGGAGAGATGGTTATGAAGTAAAACATATTAGTAATGTAAATCACAAACAATAATAAATTTTGTTTTAATTTTATTTTACGATTATTGTCATTACAAGCTGCATATTCTAATAACTTTTATTCAGAGAGCATGATTTGCAAACTCGTTCGTTTTCAGTTTTGAAATTCGTATTCGTAAAAACTGAGAGGACAGATGCCAGAGAGACAGAAAGAAAAAAATAATAATGTATAGCAGAACCAAAGAAGAGTAAAACGGATTAATGTATTTTCCGACACTCTTTTTGTTTCAGTTAATGTAATTTAAACTATCAATTTGTTTTGTTTTTTCTTAAAAAAGATAAAAATCGACCGAAATAAATACTTTCGAATAAAAACTTGCAGAAAAATGTGCATGGTTAGTGAATGATTAAAAATAGAAGAGTAATAGATGTATGTACCTCTTACGTGGCAATGCCGTAATAATGGAATTAATAAATTATTGACTGATAAGTAGAATCAAAACAAAAATATTTTGGTGAATATCTTTCTCCTTTACTGCGGTATATGATTTCAATAAATAGTTTTGTTGACATTTTAATGGAGTATGTGCATTGATAATATTGCAGATGGAAGACTTTTCTTTGAATTACTTATGATTATAAGGAGAATGTTCACTTGGAATTAAAGTCCGATTCTTTTGACATTCAGCATGATGATCTGCCAGAGAAATGCAGGTCTTTTTTTTTAATAGCACCAAATTGTAAGGTTATTATTAAAGCTACTAATACAACTATCAAAATATCGGTGGACTGCAATCTTGTCAAAGAAAACATTTATGGTTCGACTTTAATTTGCATGTAAACTTCAAATAATCTATTTTACAATATTTCGAAGTTTTACGAACTGTCTAGTCACTTTGCACAAAACCTGTGTTTACAGTGAGAAACATCAAGACGGTACAAACGACAGCATATTTTCCACGTTGTACGTAGGTGTACTTATTCGGAATTTGTTGCAGAGATCTATAAGTGCTGTTTTAGCCGCTGTTGCATTGGGACCAACAGCGGCAATATTTGCAAAAGCTTGTTCGAACTTCTCATAACATGGCTCTTTTTCAAACTTGTTGAACCGGATTGAAGCATTTTCGTGTTTTTCTTGAAATTGCTTTATGTTATCTGTGTCACTAAATATGTCTAGATGTTCCGATGGCAAGCACATGACACCGACGATACTTTTAGTTGCCACCTTTGGACGGACATGCGGGCGGATGCCTAGTACTATCAGAAAGGTGGATAATAGTATGTCGACATCATAACACTGCTTTATCCAGTCTCTCAAATAGAAACCTCCCATGCGAGCGTTTATTTCAAGTAGTTTAGGCCCAAACTTTGTCATCTTTAATTCAACATTAAAGATTCCATTTTCAAAACCGATTTCTAAGCAACATTGATAAGCGGCAGTGATGAGTTGGTTTTTACTTTCTTCATCCAAAATGCTTGGCATCACTGCCACTGTCTCGATGAAGTTTGGTACTCTCGTAGGCCCGTTGTCGCAGACAAATGCCACGATCAATTTCCTTTCAAAAATAATCAAGTCGACATCGTGTTCGGAACCGACGATATAGTCTGTGAGCATCATTGGAGAACCGAAGCCGAGTCCAACCCCATAAACATGAAGTTCTTTCTGTATTTCATCGAAATACTGCAGGCACTCATTTTTGTTTTCTACAAGATTAACTCCTATTGCACTAGAACCATAAAGCAACTTTAAAACACCAGGAAATATATTGGAATCTTCACTAACAGCTTTATGTATATCATTTCGAGAACTGATCAGACGTGTCTTGCAAGAGTACAGATGAGTTCTTGGAAAATGTGGAATATCCCCTTGCCTTTTGGATAGAATCTGATGAGTGAGGAACTTATTCTTTGCAATCATCGCCGCCCGAAAGTTAGAACCAACCAGCTTGAGCTTATCACAAATGGCCGCTGCTATAGGCGCGAAATCCTCCCAGAAGGAGACACAGCCATCGATATTTATTTGTTTGGAATGAACTTTTTTGATAATTTCTTCTGATATTTGTTCAATATTTCTTAAATTATTTAAGTCATGCTGTATGAAGGCGGAGACTTCCGGCATGGAATCGTCTAAATCAGTATCAACCAGAACCACCTGAATTGGGAAAAAGAAAAAAATATTATTAGAGGACTCTAGTTAACAATATGAACGATAAAATATAAATATAATTCGTTTAGTATCACATGTTTACGTTACATTAATTTCTATTTCATTGTCATATCACATGAACCTATTTACATTTCAAACTGAAACAATGCAAAAGGAATACTGAATATTTCTGGATTTTAATCATTCCTTGAAAGTAGCTGGATTTTAATATTTAATTTCAGTAAATTCTTTTACAAGTTTTCATTTGAATGATTATTTCAATACCAGGTGAAACTCATCAAAAGACTCAATAGGCATTTTCTGTTCTTCACACGCCTGAAGATTGCGTTCAAGCATGAAACAGATTGTCGCGATGATGCTGACCTTAGGGTTCACTTTTATATTTACACACGCTCTATCCCTGATAATGGGCACTTTTACCCATAAAAATATATTTTTATCGTATATAGATACTGAATATTGCAGATCAAAATTAGACGTTACTTTCTGAAGGTATTTATGATTAAGATTACTGATATTTTATCTGTAGCTAATGAACTTCTTTTTTTTCAAAATAAATCGAAAAGGTGACCTCGAGCATTTTAAGCGAGCAAAAATGCACGTCTAAAATTTTATTCATTAGGCCATTTTAAAACGTAATTGATAAAATTAATTTATTAACACTGCAATGTTTATTTCTACCACTATCAGAATATTAATATTCTGAAAATGTGAGTAAACAGAATCCTTAACACAGCTGCCCTTATATGATAAGCAAGTGATTTACACCGTCAAATTTCATTATGCAAATCAATGCTTTCAAAATAAAATCAATATTAATTAACTGGAGTCAGCAAAAATGTCAAAATATATAATTAAATGATAAATATACCATACGAATATTAGCTTATATTATTTGTTTTTATTAGAAATATTTGTGTGACATTTTATTATGCAACTCGATGGCTGTTCATTATATTGGAAACAAATATATACTGTGATACAGCGAAACTGTCTGTGGATGACTATGTTCTCGAAATAATTCGATTGAGCTCTCGGAGAGGAAGGGGTGATTTTATAAACAGTAGATGCTGCTGCTGCTGGTGCAATGCTCTTCAACTAGAATCTAGCTCTCCTAGCCACTGACGTCTTTCGTATATTAAAAACGTTAAAATTTCTCTTTCCGTGTGACGATAGCTTGGAGATAGAATCTCTGACTGATGCCAAAATCGGTCGGGTTTCGAAGGTATATCTTTATTACGAGCCATGTTTTATGTTAAAGGTATATCTTTATTACGAGCTTTAGTTTTCTCTATTACTTTTTGATTGTTTTTTATTCTCGTTCAACTTTTCCCAATTTCTAAAGCTGTCTTCTCATCACACAATAACATTACAATGTCTTCCTTGTTAAGTTATTCAGTGATGAGAAGACAGATTTAGAAATTGGGAAAAGTTGAACGACAATAAAAAAAAACAATCAAAAAGTAATAGAGAAAACTTAAAGAAGCAAAAATGGATTTTCAAATGTCGCCAGAGGAGATTTAAGAAAATTAAAAACAGAAAAATTCGTTAACTCTCAATAAAATATCTTCAAACTAAGAGTGAAGAATGTAAACAAAGAAAAACCCTGTAGAATACTAAGAACATTGGTTAAAGACAAGACAAAACAAGAACTATTAGTTTCACCTGTAAGTAAATGTCATCAAGAAGTGTAAGTTAAGCGAAAAAGTACATGAAAATTGGTTTCTAATTAATAATTTTAATGGTGAATCTAGAACTACATTAGATGAACCTGATAGCTAAACGAACACGATTTAGAAGAACGGTGGATTACGGATAGAGTTGGGGGCTAGTATACGGTCGAGCCATGGATAGCGACTAGGATTGATGAATCGGAGAGCCGAGTTCGAATTCCAGTCGAATCCATTACATTCACTTACGTGAAAAGGTGTGAATCCTCTTCTTCTCTCCCTCCCCCAAGCTATGGGTAAGCAGCAGGACAGACCGGGTTCTATAGCCTTGGATGGCAACTGGTCTACCGCAGAAAGAAATGGCAACTTACTGAGGGAAAAAATCTGTCTCTCAGTCATGATCGACTAAGCGTGTATCACGTATGACACATAACTGACTGACTGATTGTAGCTAGTAAAATTATAGTTCTGTTCAAAGTTGATGATGATGGACAAGGTACATTAATAGTGCAGTTTAGAACTAATAAGCTTTTATCTGAAGTGTATATTCATACAAGATAATGCTCCTTCATTCTGCAAAGCTGAGTATTGACTACCTTATCAAAAATAGTTTCAAAGATACCAAATTAATAGAATAGTTCTCCAGCATTTAAAGAGATGAATATGAGAATGGAAAACAATATTCAAGCAAATAAGATATCTGGAAAGTAATAAAACAACTGAAAGTAAAGTCGAAACAGCAGTTAAAATGTTAAAATCGAAACAGGAGAAAATGAACGAAATCAATGCTCGAAAGACTGAAGATTATAAGCTGCCAAGGAATCCATATTAACATATGAAGTAATAAAAATTATTCAGGTATATTGGGCATCGTATTAATCAAATATATATTTTTGTGGCCTATGTAATGTAAGTCTATTTATAAATAAATAAATACGTTGCACTTTCTTTGCATAATAAAAGTAAATTATCAAAAATATTTAAAAATAAGGATTGATGTTACAAGCTGAAACTATCACGATATATTACTCGTATAAATATAAGTATATTCTGAAAATATTACATCGATTGGTTAATACCAATTTTATCATTGGCTTGCATTATAAAAATCTGACATGACGTGTTGTGGTTTTTATCACTTAAACTACTTTGAAACTCGGTTTAAATATATATTTCTCTATAACAAAATTTCAATATAAAAATATTACAAACTTCTCAGTCGTTTTTAACTGTTCAGTCAAAAGGACAGAAGAATATCTTACCACTATGCACTCGTGTCAAAAGGCATTTGTTATACATCCATCATGTATTAACTCTAGCTCAATAAAGTGCAAAATTTCCGCATGTTATCAATCCCACAAGTGATCGAAAGATACCCGGGGAGTTGTTGAGTATGAATAAATCTCTTCTCCACATCTTATAAATGCTTGATTGGGATCATGTCGGACTAAAGTAATGGCCACACCATTTGTCTAAATTCTCAGAATATTCCTAAAATCAATTTTGGTCAATATGGCCCAATGATACGATGCTTTACTATGTTGGAATAACCCATCGTTTTTTGACTACATGGAATACATGAAAAGATGCAAATGCTCAAGAAACAGTGCGATGTAGTGGCCACCAGTCTGAGGTGTTTAGGCAGACCCAAAACGTGCCACTTGAATACGCTCCATGTATTATGGAAGCACTACCAGCTTGAACAGTGCTTTATTGACAACTGAAGCCTGCGTCATGCACAAAACCTATCAACTCTGAAGAACTGGAATCATGACTCACCACCCACGCTACACTTTACCAGTCTTCCTGGATTTAAGTAGCAAAGTTACGAGCATGTTACAATGTGTCTAGTGTCATATTGTTAATAGGCGTACCCTGGTTGGGTTTATGTTCTTATATTCCATGGAACCTTATGACTGCTAATCTGATCTGCTGGATATGCGTCTGGTGTCTTTTGAATTGTGTGTGGATGTGATCTGCGGCAATGTCACTTCCCTGTTACCAGACGCCTTTCGTGACAAGTATAAAGGATCCGTGTTTGTAGAACTACACAATAAGTGGTTATTCCGTATACAACTAACACTGTAGATCGAAGATTGCCAAATTTGCCGATAATTTCTGAAATGGCGTGTCCCGTTCATCTGGCATCCACTTTCATGCTCCGTTCGAACTCTGAAAATTTACGCCGCCTTGCCATATGTAATCTAGACAGTGTTCACACTAACTTGCCAGCTGCTAGAGTACAACTGATATAGATCTGAGAATTATATACTGCTGTCCGATGACTTTTGGTACATTAATATATTTTAAAATAATATTTCAGAAAATTGAAGGTCGTGTTCAAATTCCAGACAACGATATTGCTTTCACTTCATGATAATGATCTTTGGAAACGAATGAGTCTTCTAACCCAAAACTAAATAACATAACATACAAGGTCATCAGTCAATCAGTCTGGGAGAATGGCAACTCTAGACTCAAAACCGCGGAGAAGGCAACGAGAAACTATTACCACTATCTTTCGCAAAAACAGTCATCTCGATTCACAACATACAGACATTAAGGAAAAAAGTTGCATTCGTGACAACTGTTTAAATATTTTCTTGTTAATCTATTATAAAATACATCTTACTTTGATTCCAAACTTGATTGCCTCTTCAAAGATAAACCATTTACTGTAGCTGCCAGCACCGATTATTAGTAATGTCTTGTCATTCATTAGGAAAGCATTAGATCGAGCGATCATCGTTTGAACTAGTTCTGTCGCTGCCTCGTGCAACGTGTTCGGGTTTATAAACTCGTACACTTGGCAATTGATCATGCAATCATGACTGTTGACCTCAATCACAACCACTTCGTATTTCTCGGCTTGTTTCTTCAAAATCAGGTCGATTCCTGAGGAGTAGAAAAATAAATAATCAATTAAAAAAATCTGGCTCCAAAAGTGATGTATTGCTAATTTGTTAGTTTCGCTTATTTTAATTGCCACAATTTAATACGATAACTGATTGTATCTTAATTTATCTTTACATTTATATGTAACTGCAAATGCGCATGCAATTACACGAAGTTTTACAGCTAAACACGACCAACTTATAACCTGTAGACATATGACATCTTGGGTCATCTTTTGAGAGGAGACTATCATTAATTTCGTTATCTCCCAGGTTTTTTATCATTTTACCCCAAACAAGGCAATAAAGGTTTACTGAATGTTAGAGAATACGAGAATAACACTATTAAAGAGAAAGAACAATAAAAAGAACAAGTATTAAGAAAGACAAAGATAACGATTGACATTGCATTTAAATTTTTGAAGATCAAAGTTAACTGGGAAGCAAGAAGCCGGAAGAGAGTTCCACAAGCAAGAAATGCGTTAGAAGTAACTGTTAACATAGAACTTACAGACATTTCAACTGTAAAATGATGAGATCTTACCGCCAATTTAGGATTATGCTTAAATTCATAAAGTCTAAGTACCATAGTGGAGAGTTCATCAAAACAATTATCATGAAAGTAGGTACCTCCACTAATTCGGTATACGTAAGGTTTAAAATGAATTTTTAAAATGAAAAAGCTTCTTGAAACTTTCATTTTAGCTTTAACTGAAAACTAAAGAATTTAACATTTTCTATTTCCAGTGAGCAAAAGTGGTGCATTTCAAACTGAAATTATATTCGTCGGAATCGATTTTTTAAGTAAAATCGATAAAAATCTGCCATTTTGACATATTTGTAAACAAAAGTTATTTCTCGGTTTTAAAAATCTTGCAAAAATAAAATATATATTTCTTTAAATTAGTTTTTAATGCCATGCAACATCGAGAATATTTCAGATAGCGCTCATGTGTGTTGTTGTTTACTAAGCTTAGTTTTGATGCAAAACTTTAAGTATGTGGCATCCACTAAGGATCGAACTCAATATTAACGATCTATAAAGCTAGCTTGAGGGACTTACTCCCAATATATTGAGCCAATGAACAAATTCCATTTTATTAAGCATTATCCTACAAAGTGATTGAACTTTCTCAAAGTTAACAGTGGTAGTGACAGATTTTTTTCTTTCTTATGCTAGTAATCAGCTACTATGTAGATTTACTGTGCGAAGGGACGGGCACAAGGTCGTGAATTCATCTTTTCCAATGTCATTAAATATAAATAGCCTCAGTCACACTTAACTCTCAGATTCCGTCCGGATAACCAATAAGACTCTCAATCTACTTCCAAGTATGCTATCAAGTTTTTTAACAAATTGTCGTCATGATTTTGCTGAGTGAGACCTGCAGGATTGGAGATTAAAAACTTTGCCGAAGCTTTAATACAGATAAAGCAGCGATTTTCTGGCCATTAGAGGTCTCGATACAACTTTTAAATCTGAGCACACTGCACATATGCAAGCCTCCCAGAAGATGTTAAAACATTTCTTATTCTGGACAAATGTTCAGCCCATCCAAGAACTGAGTATACAGCATACTTACCACCAAACCATAAATCTTTTATCCAAACAAAGGCTACTGAGCTCAATGAAGGTTAAGTACCGCTAATTTTTTATATTTTATATATCATGTCTCTTCAGAACGTGGGTGATCATGGCTCAACAACTCCCCGTTTCTTATCGCTCTGAGTAACGTTTGACTCTTTACCACTGCTGACATGTTCAATCCATGATATTCTCAGTACCAGGCTGTAGAACCACACATCTGTCGCTTCAAGTATCTTCTTCATCTTTAAGAAAATTATCCACTGCCATATAGGAGGAAAGATATGACAACACCCTTTTGTTTGATAATAACGACATTTTCCTATGACTTAATACTTTACTTAGTGTCTGGAAGTCTTCTTTCGTTAGTCCGATGTGGCTTCGCATCTCTGTATCACACTTTCCGTTGTTTTTTACTACACTACCCAGATAGTTTAATTTCTGTATCTGATTGATTCTGAATTTTAAAAATCACAATTAACACGCGAATAGTATAAAAAATGCGTTGAAATATCACTTTTCAGAACATGTATATATGTCATAAATTTCAGTCATATGTGAAAAAAATCTCATAATAACCTACCAATGACGTCAGTTTGAGCACCAACTTCTCCGCGCTTCTCTTCACTGAAGTTCTTCTCATTTTTGATGATAGAAGTCAGAGTTTTTTCTGACTGGAGTTCAATATCTTTGCGAATCTCCTTGATTTGAACGTCTGAAAAACCAAATTTCTTTAGCGACAGTTCTAAAGAATGCGGAACTGAATTGTCACCGTTGACTGGTTGGTCTGAAATCCCAATGCCACACGTAATCTGTAATTAAAAAGTTGTAGACAACTTATTTTTTAACCTTGGTGTGTGTGCATGTGTTTCTGTTTTGTCAGCCTTGTTTATTTATCTCATTCACACACACACACACACACACACACATTCTCCCCCTTTTTTTCGTACCTCTCACTACGTTGCGTTTCAGTCTTATCATTCTTTGCTTACGTATTATTATTCTTTGATTTTTTTTGTCCACTTGTTATTTAATTCACACAAACTGTGCAATCCACTAGAATCAATTCATTCAAGCATTCCTCTGTTATCTATCTATCTCGGTCTGTTCGTATCTATCTATCTCGGTCTGTTCGCATCTATCTATCTATCTATCTATCTATCTTTAATTATATCTTTCTATCTCAGTTTTCCATCCGAGTTTTATCAACGCATAGCAACAATACACGTCATGTTGACCTACCCGTGAACTCTTCCGATACCATCCGCTATCTTGATCTCGAGTTGTTGCTACACTGACCTAGTCAAATATTGTTTATTAAATAGCGACAATGAAATTATTTGCTATACTATTTCCTCTGTTGCCACTAACGGCATTACTACTCTTAATGCTAATATTAACAAACATTAATACTGGTAACTATTACACTGATAATCTCTTTTCAAGGTAACTTTTCAAAATAGCAATGAGTGAATGAGTATTTTTAATATCATGCCCCTTCAGAGCATTGCCTTCTCAATGCTTTTGAAGTCAGAGTTGACATTCTCCTATCTGGCCATCGTCCAAATCTAGAGAGCGTAATCTATCCTGCTATTTAATTCACACCTGGAACAGGGAAGAAGAGAGGGATTCACGTTTTTTTGTTAAGGGCATTAGTGATAAAGTGAATGCAACAGAGAAAGGCCTGAACTTGAACTCAGCTCACTGATTTCACTTTCCGCGCTGAAAATTGTTACATTACCCGTACATCTCTCATCTTGTCAACTGCACACAAAATAGCATTGCAGCACAGCATACATTGCATGTTTTACAAACAACAGTAACATCTACTATGACGATTGTCGATATAGGCCTCACAAAATTTATTTCAAATTGATCCTGTACCTCTTAAGGCTGGCTCTGTTTCTACGCTTGTCTAGTGACTAATCAACTCTGTACTAGCATTATATCCATGTTTTGTCTATGTGATAAATATATCGAAAACAATATAGAATATATGTTTGGTACATGAAGATAAAACCTATTTATAATTCTAATTTAAAATTTTGAACTTTTACCAACGAGTTCAGCAGATATGTAATAAAACCGTAAGTACCTCAACGCACTGAGTAAAAAAAAAGGTAAAGAAACACATTTTAAATAGTTTAAAAAGTCTTATTTAAAGTTAAATTCTGGTTTTATTTAAAAGATAACCTAAAGTTAATACCTAAAAAAGAAAAATAGTTTTATTCCTTTAAGTAAAGATTTTAAATATTTTAAAATAAATTAAAAACAAACTCTCATCTGCCCACTTTGATTAACTAATTTAATGAATGCCGACAAATGAAAAATTAAAACTTAAAAAAAACTCTTAAAAATATATTTGTCCTAGACATGAGTTTTAAAGAAAAAATAAATACATTTAAGTATTAATTGACTAGATTTTGTAAAATTATTGCTTTTTGCTTAAATTAGAACGAAAAGTACATTTTCCCCAGCTTGTTAACACGTTCAAAGGCCAGAAAAGAGTTGCTTTACAATTCTACTCCAGCTTTAAAAATTGATCCATAAGCTAATCAAATACGGAGCACCAAACCTACTACAATAAAAACATTGTTTTCATGTGGTCTTTTTAATTATTTTCATATGAAAATTCATTAAAAGAAAATAATTAAGAATTTTATTTTTGATTTTGTTTTCTGACCTTACGTACAATAAAGTATAAAACTGTTGCTGAAAATTTCAATCAAATTGGATAATTCTCTAACTTTTGGTACATTTTACAAACGAGTTAACGCTTTTTATCGCGTGTTGAAAGTGCGAAAATCTAGAAAATCATTTTCGAATATTGTATTTAGTGAAAATTTGCAACTGCTTACTTTGGTCGTTTGGGGCTTTTCGCTCGAAGTTCGGCAAACAGTGCTTCTGATTCGAGCGGTGTACATACTATCATCTTCTGAAAGTGCAAAACATTCATAGTGATTTTAATTTCTAAGCAGCGAAAAAAAAAAAGAAATGCTTTTATATTAAAATATTAAATGGTAAATAAATACGGTTTAATTATGTGAGGTTTTAAAAAAACAAAAAACAAAATGGTAATTATTTGTAACGTACGTTTACTTGAAATTTTAAAAAATCTGACTTTTTCATTCATGAAAATACTTTATTATAATCATATTAATGTAAATTATGCTATGCATTTTTACGCCACGCTTATTTTTACACACTGCAAAGAGTTGCTTTGTATTTCATTAGCTTCTTTACATCTCTATACTCGCTAAATATTTCTTCTATGTACTGCAACCATTTTTTTAAATACTGAATTGTAGTTTGGCGATCTCTTTTCTTAATAAAAAGAAAAGAAAAATGAAGTTTATCCACCTTGAACATAAACATTTTATATTTTTTTAAATTAATATTTCTTACATTATTTCTTCAAGTATGTATTCACAAAAGGTTTTAAAATCGTGTTTAGAAATTAACTTTGGTGTGTAATGTTTTTCAGCTTCCAAAGTAGGAAGAGTATGATTATAAGAGCAGAATTTAAACATTTTAAAAATACACCACAATCTACTCATACATTTTTGCCTGTACTATACTTCCAAGTGTTTGGCATTGCGATGTGGATCTGTCATGTTAGTGACAATGTTTAAAGTGATATTACAGATGCATTATTAAGTTTACACTATTGGTATCGATATTAGAGAAAGATTTGTTTACATTTACAGAGAGGAAATCAAAGACTTACGTTGCTGGAGTTGCGGCTGTTCAAATTGAATGTATTCCTCAACAAGAACAGACTCTCTTTCTTCCAAATGATTGATGACATTTTCCACAGCTGACGTAATTCCTTCTATATCCATCTTATCGTGGAAAGACACGAACTTGCTTCCATACCATAATACACCCGATGGCTTCACCACCAGCTGAAAGATGCATTAAAAATCAGAAAATATTTTAGTGTAGATTTGGGGATTTTCAAGCATATAAAGAGCTTTTGATATTCATAGTTATTGTTGTTTCTCATCAAAACACTAACGTCATGACAAACATATATGAATAACCTTAGATAGATAGATAGATAGATAGATAGATAGATAGATAGATAGATAGATAGATAGATATAATCACTATTTTAAATTATATCTAAAAGGAAAGGGGAAAAAAGAAGTACTTTTGAATACATACCTTATTAAAAGACGCATCTTTAATTTGCGTGATGAATTTGTTGATTTCATTACGCACCAAATACTTCGATTCTGGATCAGAAAGATCACTGTAGACTGGAACTATCGTGATGTCAAGACCTTCATTCTCATATATTTCTACGGGTTTGTAATGAAAAGCTAGTGTAATCGGGTAGCCAACATTAGCCTTTCCTAACAATACACGAGTGTAAAGTTTGTCATCGACAAACTGGTTAAGTTTTATAGAACTGCTCATCGGACAGTCTAGACCTCTCTCTAATTTTTCACCTTCATAACATACGCCTCCAGTACATGCATTCGTAAAAAAGTTTACAAAATATGTCACTCTTCGTGGAGGAGAGTATCTTTCCAAGAATGAATAACCACCTGCAAAGAGACCAAAAGAAACAAATAAACTATTAACACTATTTACATATGTTTGTCAAAACAGTTTACATAATTTAGTAAATAACGCTAAACTTACGTATAGTATGTACAAAATATACGCATAAATGTAAGTATTCTTAATAGGCACTAACTTTTGTACAAAATGAGACACACTGTAACTTTTTTGTTATTATTATTAGTAATAGTATTTTATTTGTTTTTTGTTTATTGCAATGTCATATCAGTTCAAGACTTAGCGTAAAAGAAGGTCGTAAATGTATACATTGTTGGTACAAATTCTGATAAGTATAACAGTAGTTTTAAGGTATTTCATTTTGTTTTTTATGATACTTATATTTACTTATTTTGGCATATATTTTAACAGATATATGTATATATAATGGCATTGCTATTTCTATGACAAGTTATTTTTGTTTGTAGCCTTTAATCACTGTATCTTGCCTATTATCTTATCTGTTAGCTTTAATAAGTCTTATTAGCTTTTATGTCTTTATTATTAAAATTATTGAGTGAGGAAGCATAGCGTCAACAAAGTAACGTGCAAAACTTTTATGCCACATTGTTAAATTAACTACTTTTAATAATTTTACCCCAAATTCGAGAGTGATTAGCAGTATATTGTATGATCTTTGAGGATCAGAAAACAAGTCACTGCATTTTCGTTAATGCTGTAGGGCAGACGATAGAGCATCTTGGGCAAAGTGATTCTGATAAAATATGAGCCACCACAGAGAATTCCAGCTCTTTTATTAAGTTAAAAGGGAATCTAACTTTTCTCTTTTACAGAATGTGATCTTTATTATTACAGAAAATATGTGGTTAGTAATTAGTGTTGCGGCCGTTGGCTCGAATAATTGCATCAATTCGATGTGGCATTGAATCGAATAAGGTCCAGGTTTCCTCATTCGGAATGTTTTCCCATTCTTCTTGACATAATTTCCAAAGCTCTTGGAGATTACGTGGTTTCCGTTTGGCACTTGTTTCTTCAGCTCTCATCAGAATAGTTTAATTATATTGAGATCAGGACTCTGTACTAGCTCCTAAAAGTTTAAAACCTTCATCCACAAGATGATGTGCGTGGTGTGTGGCAAGGAACACTCTCATGCTGAAACATTTCTCCATCATCATAATCTGGTAGAAGCTTAGACTGTAGTAAACTAATATAGTTTTCGTTGTTTAGGTTTCTATCAGCCTTTACCAATTTTTTCTACTATCACTTTTGGTGCAACACCACGCCATTACGTGTCCACCACCAGCTTTTACCGTATTTGCGATATATCTTGCATTGTTTCTTTCTTTCATTCGTCTTTTTGCATATTCTCTTGCATTAGAATATAACTGTAGTTTGTATTTATCTCAAAAATTACTTTTTGCCACTTTCCAGTATTCTATGTCAGATTATTTTTTTTGACCACTTCAATCTTCTGTCCTGATGTTTTTGGTTATTTTTTTTTTTGCTGCTATACGTTCTTTCAAGTTGTTTTTCGCAATACTCTGTGAAGTGTATTAGCTGAAACCTCGCTGTTAAGATTGCATTCACTCTTCACTTGTCTGACTGTTAATTTGTCATTGCCTACTGAGACTCTCACGTCTCTCTTGTTTAACTTTTGTAGTCGATCGGCTTTATTTGCACTTAAAACACTTCGAGTAGTAGTAAACATCTTTGCGGCATTTTTAACACTGTTTCTGGAAATTAATATCATCTCTTGAATCATCTTCCACTTCAAAGTCCAAACTTTCATTTTTATTTCATCAGAAATTTTAGCCATGATTTTAGTGTAAAAATCAAACTAATTTTCAACTACAATGACTTGCCAAGGCACCTAACACTAATGTTAATAAAATAGAACAATTCCTACTTAGAAATTTTCATATTATCATGACTATTCAGCTTCAAGCTGCTTAAAGTGATGTATCTTCTGTTATCCGGTACGTACAAAAACGCAACAACTTATTTTCTAACCTTCTGCTAAACAATCTTAACTTGACAATAAAATAAACGTGTGTAATCATTTTATGTAATTGGTTCACAGCGTTTGCACGTTAGAGTATATACGAAACACCATATATTTCCATCGTGCCATCCAGTCTTATAAGAGTATACCAGGCACATACATCACAGCCAAATATGTGCGATATAGTGAAATAAAAGGAGGGATTAACATTGAAGATGGGACTCAGTTAGAAATTTCTTCGAGTCGAGTAACCCACTTTCCACTAGGTGCGATTTCTAAGTTGCCTCATCCTTCAAACTTAAAAATAAACATTCTCGGCACCAGACTATGATGTCTTCACCGTTAATCTCCCTCTTGAACATGGATATACAGTACGTCAGTCTCTTGTGGGCATACCCAGTTGGTTATGGTCAGGCAACCCACAAGGAAATCTGTGGTACTGAACACTGTAGTCCATCTTAATTTCTCAAGACTAATAATGTACATGCTAACATTTTTATCATTATTAATTTTCTTAATATAGACTAAAATTGAAAATAAATGTACCAACCTTTGTGAAATGTCACAGCCTGGTGTACATAGAGCGAATATTTATTTGCCAAACTAGGTGATGGTAGTTTTCTACACCAGCTGAGAGATAGAATAAGAAGCATGTCGCCTGGACATTGTTCGCCACCTGACAATAGAATACTCATACATTCAACTGGAGACGATAGTATTCCGATGGTCACTTGATCACGTGTTACTTGTTTCGCTTCTCTGGTCATATCAATCGTTTCAGGAAGTCCTGTTTCAGATAGCGTGTGCTGGAGAGCTTCGTAGTAACGTTTCACATGACTGTCATTTTCAGAAGGAAGAAGGCAGCCGCATAAGCCGCATGGCACCGTCCAAGTTGGTTTTTGCCACAATACTGCAGTATAGTCTTCCAGCTGGTTGGATTGGTCTTGCTATAAAAAAAATATATAAGAAGGCGTAAAAATAAGAACGTAGTCAGAAATACAGACCTTTTAAATCCTATTTTTGTTCTATTACTACTAATTTTTTTTTTTTTTAACGTATCATCCCAAGCCAGGCTGGAGGCCACTATCACGCATGGGGTTACAGAAAGGTTGGAGGAAGAGCAGATAGGAGTGGTAAAGGAGAGGATGTGGAGAAAGAGAAAGACGGAGGGTCGATCAAGGCAAGGGGGTTACAGAAGATTTGGAGTTATACCAATTGAGTTTTCATGCTAGCAGTACGAGGGTGTGCTGAAAAGTTCTTGGCTCAAACAACTTCTCAAATTCTAACCAACTGACCAAACTAATTTTTTAATCTGATTTCGTCAAACCAATATCTTTATAGCACCCCGGCGTGCGGATAATGATCAGCAAGGTTACTGCTCAGTAGTGAGTTCAATCGTCACTTGGTACCTCATACAACATTCTTTATTAAATAACCCAAGAGTTGAAATGTCGTAACACCAACCAATCTAAGAGAAATAACTGGAGCTTGAAGGATTAAAATTAGTTTCAATTTGCCAGAAACTTCCTCAATACTTTCAATGACTCTAGCATTGCGTGATTTGGAAATTCATATAGTCTGCCCTCTTGAATTTGAAAGAATGTTCAAAGTGTGTCAGTAATTATGAGTATGACAATAATCTTCATGTTCTAGGGCTTCTACAGATCTTGGGCGACATCCTGATATTATAATTTGTACTACTGGTCCACTGTCTTTAATCCGAACATTCAAAGTTCAAAATGTTCTGAAACAACACTTTTTCCCATGGAGTAGGAGTAAAGGAAGGTGAACCCGGAGCCCGGTGTAGCAGTATAGAAGGCCCGGCGGTACGGTTGGCTCAGCCGAACTTTCACCATTAAGCTGCTGGTCAACGCTCATGTGATGAACATCTCCAAGCTGGCATTTACTTTTGCTTCCAATTTTGGGATTTTGTTTTTAATCCTACTGTGAGAATGTCAAAGGAGAGTAATAAAAGAAGCATCTTTCATTATCAATAAGGCAGAAAGTAAAATTACCACAGAAGCTTGATCATGGTGTATCTGTGCAGCGTCTGACTGAAAAATACGGTGTCGGAAATACAACTGTATGATTTAAAGAAACTGAAACACAAGTTAATGAAATTCTTCTGTGACAGTCATGTAAAAACAAATGAAAACCAGGAAAATACTGCATAAGACAAAAAATTAATATCTTAACTGGATGTAGCTGGAGTGGGTACAGCAAAGGAGAAGTGAACGCATACCTGTGAATGGACTGATGGTCATGAAACAAACAAGAATATATTATAATGAACTAAACATTGAAAGTGAGCGTCAATACATGGAAGGATGACTGCAGAACTTTAAGAAGTATCATGGTATAAAATATCTAAAACTTCTGCTGATCACGATGTAGTCGGAAATCACTTAGGAGAATTTGCCAAGATAACATCGGATGAAAAACTCGGCCCTGATCAGATATTGGCATCTGTTGTGCATTCCTTGAGTGATAGGAAATTGTTAAAATGGTGTTAAATTCATAAAATAACGAATACAGTAGTACTGACAACTAGTAAAAAAAAAATAACCATTGACAATCTGATGAAAACATGTGACCAGTTAATTACTGGGCTTGAACAACGCAAATTTATCAGCGAACAAGAAATTGTCAATTTATTCAATTAAAATAAAATTGTTGACCGAGAAACCGAAGTTGATGAAGCAGACGGTACTCACAGAAATGTTTACAAAGGCTCGTAATATGAACGCAACGTCATTACGGTCGTCAACATCGAACACCCAGGTTCTTCGTGGCAACCAAGATAGTGACATCAACGATCTCTCTTTTTGCAACATCGTCACGGTAAAAGACAGTGTAGTATGAGAGTGTAGTATCATTAAATTTTCGTATGAGATGTAGCAGAGTGTGGCAGCTCACCATAGGACGTGTGCACCAACGACAGTCAGATGACTTAAGTTTTACCTCATTTTCTTTTAAGAAATACATTTCCCTACTGCATGTGTTTATGGAAAATAATTATTCCAATACTACATTATTTATTAGTATATTTTCCATAAAGTGTAGTGTTATTTTGCGTCAGTCATATTTTCGTGTTTTTGTCCTGGCCATAATTATTCTATAATCCGAAAAGTTCTAAAAATCGAAACACAGCTAGTTCCAAGGAATTTTGATTAAGGATAGTAACTGGTAGCTTCCTCGAGAGATCCAGTAATAATAACTGTCCTCAATACTAAACCACTCTTTACAGTATTCTGATATTAGTTCATTACTTTCATACAAATTTTCTACACGATCTGTTAAAATAACATCATCTACTATCTAAAAAATTTCTTTCTCCTTGTTTACAATGACTAGATTTTCTGGCTTAAATTATGGGATTTATTTGAATGTAAAAGAGAAGAATTATTCATTAAAGATTTTAAGCATTTTCATTCATTGACATAACTTTGTACATGTATCATTTATTTATGTTTGTTTCTAATAACTCTTCCCACCATTACTAAGGATTCGGTTTCTCTCTTCGAATGATCTCTTCGCAACCATATCAATGTCTTCTTATTTGCAATTCCGCTAGTTTTACTCTTGAAATGTTCTTGCGGTAATTTTCTAGCCTGTTTTTGGCTCCTCTCTTTCAGATTTCTGATATTTCCCATTTGTCCGTATGTCGATTTTACTGCAAATAGTTTCGATTCACAACGCATTATTTTGGGTTTTGTCTTATCGATATAATGTGGTCAACAAAAATTGAACTTTGTGAATTGAAATTTAGGCTGCAGATATTTTGCGCGTAAAAAACGTTTCCAGCGAAAAACTGGTTTTCACTTGTGAACTAGGTTCTAGTTTTCAAAACTGCTAGCAACTAATGTACACACCTAATGATTAATAAATATTATTAATACAGAGAAATAAAATTTAGTTTATTAATTGTCAATTTGTTCGTGAAGGAAAGTTGCAAGGCATAACGTATAAGGTTGGATCAATAATCTGTATTTTGGCACAATTATTTTGATTTGAAATTTTAACTGCATACGGATAGAAAACGAATTAAGCAATTACACAAAAATAGAAAGAGGAGTAAGACAAGGATGCGTTTTCACATCGGATTTATTTTAGTACCTCCAAAGATTAGCTAAAAAGAGGATACAAAAAGCACAAAACATAATAAAAACAAAGTTTTATCGTCAAAATCTTTCTGTTATTATTAATAGGAAAGATCAAAGGGACTTTTTGATGTCAACATTTTATTTTTATACGATTTAAAACCTTGGAAATTTTTGTTAATAATCTTGCAATAATATTAAAACATTATTTAATTAGCAAAGCTTTTATTTACTTCTGTGAATAAAATATATTATGGGCACTATTGTGCTAAAAAAATTGAAGAATATTTAATTTTTACACGAATTGTTTTCATTGTTTTTTTTTTCATTTTAATTAGAATAATTTATAAATTTTTTAAATCCCTTAAAATTATGTATTAATTTGTAGCGGTTAAGTGATATTGTTATTAAATGCAAACTGCATTTATTAATCGTAAATGGAAAATCTTACTACAATTCAACGACTCCCAGTATTTTAAAAATAATTTTGAATTATTTATGTGTATAAACGTGTAAATTTCTGTAAATGCACGACATTATGACAAAATATGAGCGGTATCTATAATTAATTTTAATTTATTAGTAATTTTCTAATATTTTCTCAACAAGCGTCTGCATAAGTAAGGCTATAAAGCCAAAGTATCTGAAATTCAATAAAATATTAGAATGCTTAAAATATTTATTTTTTTAAGATTACTAAGCAGTTAAAAATATATAAAAATGACGTTCACGTTATATTCGTCATGTAATTTTATTTCAGTTATACACCTCTTATTTAAATTTCCCAAGCACCAGGCCGTCAACACATCATTCGGCACGCCAAAAAATACCATCCCATCTTAAAAATATACTTTCTGCGATATTTTAAACTGAACGTAAGCAATATTTGTTTCAATTCAGATTGATTAAACTTTAAATCCGCTTATGTTTCTCAAATAACGCTTCAGAAAAGTATATTTAGTTTGTTTTGTTTTGTTTTTGTTTTTTTTTTTGGTTTTTTAACTAAAGAGGATTATGTTGTGTTGACAGATTTTTGAATTTGAACGAATTTATAGACTATTTTGTTTATTGGGAATATTAAATACAATATATTAGATTGGAATTAAAACTAAAATTAGAGATACAAGAAACATTTTTCATTTTTTTAACTGCATTTTAAACCTTAGGTATGGCTTATGTTTTCATGGTGGTATCTATATTCATTTAACCTATACAGTGAGACGACCCTAGAAGAAAGAGAAAATTCAATATGATGTATTATCGGCATCCATAATCTTAACAACATTAGCTGATCAGATCACCCTGTACTGATGGCATACTCAGAAGGAAAACATCAATAACGTCTAGAAAAGATCGTCAAGACAAGTGAGAAGAAAAGCATAACCATTAACTATTAGAGGAAAAGATGCATGAACATCAGCAAAAGAAACAGCCAAAGCTATGAGCTTCGAATTGGAAACATTAGGATCAGGCAAGTACAGAAATTTAACCGAGTAGAATAGTAACAGACGACAGAAAATGTGATACAAATCAAACTGTGCATCGGGATAGCATAAAAGGCCTTCCATAAACTAAGAAAAGAATTAAAACAGGAATATTTCCTTGAAATAAAGAAATAAAACGCTGTCATATCTTTTATCCTGTACGGAAGTGAACACTGGTCAATTTCCTTAAAGCGGAAGAGACTGAAAGCGTCAAAGATGTGGTTCTGCAGACGGATGTTAAGAATATTGTAGATAATACGTAAGCCACAAGGACTTTCTAAACAAAACAGGAACTAGATGACACTTATAATCAGAAAAAAAAGTTGAAAATTCTAAGACACATAATGAAGAAAGAGGATATACTGAAGGAAGGAAGAACAGAGAGAAACAATATATAATCTACTTAATGACTTTTGGGTAAATGGATGGCAAATTTGAGTGGTAAAAAAGTCAAAAGTTACTTAGAGTAACAAGGGACAGCTATGAACGTACACGTACTGAAGAGATGTGACACATGAAAAAGAAGAAAGTTATGGATCTATCGTGTCACTTCCACAACAATGGATTAAATAGTAGGGTTTTGATAATGTTTGAAGTGGTTTTAGCACTTGGATGGTAGCCAGTTAAGGAGAAAGACTACTCTGAATTAAAAACTGTGGAGACGAAAATTGGAAAATATTAGATTATCTTTAAAAAAAAAAAATAATAACAATTCACATTTAATAAAGAAAAAGGTGTCCGTGGAGAGCTATGGTTACCTAAGTACTGAAGGGACATGGCATTCAAAAATGTTGTTATAATCAAAATAGAATATAAACAACTCAATTCTCAAATTGATACTCTTAAAATGCTGAGACTAAAAACAGTCCCTAATGCTCTCTTTTCTCCCCACTAAAAAAAAATGTCGATATCTAGCACGCACACAAGGATATAGTAGCATGCTTCCTCTCAAAAACAGATAAGGATTCAATGAAAAACTTCTGCCACACTTTTATCTAATTATGTGTTTTGTATACAACATGATAACCTGTTTTTACTTGATGAATGAATTAAACAAACTTTTAATTAGTCTTGCTATGAATGGTGAGATTGTGAGTGCTGAATGTATGGAAAAAAGAAACAAGGCAACGTCAAGACTGAAAATTACGGTCATTTTAGCATTTGATAAATCGAATATTCACCAGTTTGAACAATGTAAAATGTTTTAGTAAAGTCCTATGTAATTCTCCGAAATTGATATGTATAGCGTGAATTTATCAAAAGGTTTATACTAACTGCTCGGCGATTTGAACATTGTATTGTAAAAATCTGCAAGTAAGAAAGATTAACCAGTTTTGAAATTCAACTTAAATCTTAATTTTTATCTTAACTAACCTGTATCCATGTAGGTTCATAGATAAGATACAAATGTAAACAAAATAAGATAAACAAGTATATATGTAAATGTATGTGTGTGTGTCTATGTGTATGTGTGTGTGTGTGTGTGTGTGTGTGTGTGTGTGTGTGTGTGTGTGTGTGTGTGTGTGTGTGTTAAAAGGACATTATCTTTCATTTTTAAGTGTTCATCGAGGTAAAATGTTTCTGACAGACATGAAAAGCATAAAATTTAATCAGTTATAGAATTGTTGCATACATTAAAATATGAATTAAACTTTTCCTTCAAACATTATCATCAAAATATTTTCAATTGCACTTATATTTCGTAAAAAAATTCCAAAATTATCATTTTTTTAGCATTCGAATAAAATAAAACAAGTTAAAAATCTGTAAAAAGAAAATAGACGAAAAGGTAAAGCAACCAAAAATTTAATGACATCTGTGAAATTCAAACAATTTTAGACTTTTGTATCTACTATTATTAGCGGTAAAATATAATAAATATGCTGGAGAGTATAATTAAATAAAATTCTAGATATATGACTAAATTTATTTTCCTCTTCTGTTGGGTTTATGGGACTCATTTAATAATCCATATTAGACAGGTTCACAAGAATATTATGAACTATAAATAAATCAAAAACATGATACTTTCTCTGTGAATTTAAAGGCTTTATCTATTATCAGAACATAGAATCTATATAAACATATATTAGATAAAAAATGAACCTATTCTATAGCGCTCGCTTAATTAATTAGATGCTAAGCTACTACTCTAAGTTATGGGCTCTTGTTTTGTTGTCAACACATATCTATTAGATCATAGATCTTTGGAGAAATTGATTCCACTTTGAATGTAGTATTCTTGAAAAAAGTTAAGATTTGCCATTTGGAATGTAGATGTTCTCAATGTGCCTTCAGAATGCGGGTGCTGACAGCTCTTTACAGCTTACTCGTTTGTTGCTTCCCGCCATAATGTTTCATTTACGGCCTTTTTTTCTGTGATACTCGTCCCTCCATCCATTTGTTCAATTTTTAAGTAGATTACCCCTTTGATTTCCTCTACTTTAATTTTCCCTATGAGTTCTCCGAACCTTCTTTACTCATTATGTGTTTCCAGAATTCCAAATCTCTCTCTCTCTCTCTCTCTCTCTCTCTCTATCTATCTATCTATCTATCTATCTATCTATCTATCTATCTATCTCTCTCTCTCTCTCTATCTCTCTCTCTCTCTCTCTGATATTTGCCAACAGTTTTTTTATAGTTTCTATCCTTAAAATATCATCATTTGTCACATAAATATGTTCGTGACGTTCTCGATAGTCGTTTGAAAAAAATCACATCTTGGTCTTTGCTCCATCGGTTAAAAAAATTGCAATTTCACTCGAGAATATTAAGCATTCGATAATGGCTTAGCTGTTTTTATTATTTTCTAATTTTATTTTTCGATTCTTCAATACCTTGCTTATTTTAGGAAACATATATTTCACTATTCCTGTACGTCTTCAGATTTTTGTGTCACTTTTTCTGCCGTCTGTTACTACACTACCCACATATTGCGTACTTCATATTATTAATAATATAAGAAAGTATATATGAAATATGTTGAATATGAAGAAATACGATATTATAAAAAATAAATGTGTTACTAAGCTTAGCTGGACACAAGAGAATAATATAGCCAGTGAGAATCAAACTGATTACACATTAGTAATGACTAATAAACAAGTTCTGTGAATAATTACTTTGCGCCGAGGTGCAAAACTGCTATCAGTATATATATATATATATATATATATATATATATATATATATATATATATATATATCGATGTTTCGATATTTGGTCAGATTTGGGACAGTTGATCAGAATAACAAATTTTCAGTACCACTTCATAGATTGAGAAGAGAAATGTTTACATTTGGGATCCCTATGAATGTGTTATGCTTCTGAAATGTCAAAAAGAAAAGTATAAACTGGGAGATCTTTGTCTCGTTCAACACTTTTAATTGGTTGTAAATGAATTACGTCATAATTTTAAGATGCAGATGCTTAAAAAGAAAGAAAATGCAATTGTATTATATTTTCTCACCGACTAAAAACTCGATATGTTAAGATATCAAAACATTTAAAACATTCTTCCTTCTTTTTAAATGGGTTTCAGATTACTAACGTTTTCCCATTTTTGCAGCTATGCTTGAGGAAGAAGCTAATGCCTTTAAAAGTTTGAAATAAGAAACATTAGCAATATAGTGCATAGTACAGTTTAATCTTTTAATTTCTTTTTAGTCTTCCATACATTAGTTCTGGGCCCACAGAAGTGGCTACTAACGAAAAATAATCTCGAATTCCTCAGAAACATTTTTGCAATCACTTGAAATTCAATAATTTATTTTCAAACACTTAGTTTAGCGAAATTAATAGTCAAACGACTTGTTATGTTTTTAATTTCATCTTACGAAGAAAGCTAAAGGAAAATTGTGAAAAACTTACAGATAGTTCTTTGTATATTTCAGTTTCATTTTCGCTGCTATTCGAAATGGTCAGATTTTGTTTAAAGTTTTCTTCGGTTCCAGAACCCATTACAAAGTTACTGTTGATAATATTGGACACTTATATAGTTGTATTTGTTAGTCAATTCGTTGTTGTTGTTGCTGTTGGTGGTGGTGTTACATCGACTATATCTATTGATAAAGTAGACAGGACTGGTTGTGTTGAAGAGTGATCATCGTTGTTAATTTTTTGACTGGATAAAGTGTTTTTGTTTTTTTTACAACACCCCTTGACAGTCTACTGCGTTTTGAATGCAATTGAACGTTAGGATACGTATTTATACACGTGTTTATCTTCTTCCTTCACACACAGTCTCTCTTTCTCTCCCTCTCTCTCTCTTTCTCTCTCTTATACACACACGGATATTAATTCTATTGGCCAGGAAATAATACATCAGATAAGTAATTTGTGTTTCTGTCATGGTAACGGACTTATTCACAAATACAATCCCCACAAAATGTTTTCATTGCATCGTGTCAAATGCATTAAAAATTAGATAATTTAAAATTGTGATTATAGATCTAATAAGATTACACCAAAATGGACTCGTTTTTCTTTTCAAAATTAAAACAAAAACTCGACCGTCTGTTTTAAACTAAATTGCCAAAAATCAGGGAGATATCGGGTTCAAACGAAATTTCACTACTTATTTATTAGGTTATTTTATTAGAAAAGTTTGTGGAAATATTTTGGGGGCGGGGTCTGCTTCGCTATCTCCTTCTCGATATTACTTGTGTACTTTTTAATTTGGTGAAGTGTTTGACAAAAATCCCGGAAAATTTTATTTCATTAAAAAAGGGGAGGGGCAATAGCAAGGATGAACATACTGAAAATTCATCCCAAACCTTACCAAAAATAATTCAATAAAACTCAAAACACAATTATCTTCTGAGTTGAAACACATTATTTTCTTTCAAACTGGACAAAAATATCTACACTTAATATTTCTTTTTTTAAATTACTTGCAATTTTTCAGTGTGATTTTGAAATTCATCCCATTCATAACAAGAGCTTTTTTTATTAAAAAAAGAAATGTTTGACGAATATACTGACAAATTACTAAGTCACATGACACAATATATAAGATAGAATACTAACCACGCACGTTTAAGTTCATATTAACCTTTATTAGGTAAGGTATTAAAATTATAAACAAACACGTTTTTATGAGTGCATTATTTTAATAAATGCTAAAACGGTTAATTAACAAATCAGAAGTTACCAACTGATTACTAAGTCACTTGACACAATATATATGGCAGAACACTAATCACGCAAACGCGTCTAAAATGAAGTACCTGAAGATCTTTCTTTTTTGCCAGCTCCGACGATAGGTTTTTCTTTTTCTTTTTTTTCTTTTTTTTTTTTTTTAAGAGAAAATAACCGACGTAAATTTCGTCAATAAAGCCTTATTCCATACCCCCACCCGACAATAAAATGGAAAGGTCGGGAGAAGTTTAAAAACAAACAAACAGAAATAAACTAAAAACAAATGTTTACAAAGACCAAAATAAAAAGACATAAAAACACAACAAAACTAAAAGGGCATGGAATAATAAGAAACACAACCAAAGTGACAAGAAGTAAAAAGACAAAAAGCAAAAAAATATGAAAAAAATGAAGGAGCAAAAGAAAATAGTAACCAGACAGATAAAGGGGAAAAGGCAACATATAGAGACTCTCATTTAAATAATTGCAATTCACCACTCCCATGTATCATTCATGTTGTGGAGTTCGTGCGACAAGCCCAATAAGAAGGATTGGTTACTGGTGGATCCGACTGAATTGAGGGCTATTGAAAAATGAATCATGTCTTCATGGTTGACAGGAAATACAAAAAAATTGTTAGGTCCACGAAAAACTATATGATTAAGCCACTGTCAGAAATCGGTATAAACTGCAACAGGCCATAAAATGCATTACCTTTCCAATGTGGGATATTCTGCTGTCCACGACAGAAGACTGTTTCGTCCTAACGAAGACAGTATTTTTAGTGAAACAGATCAAAGTCAAAAGGTGGCTGTTTTTAAAGTCTCTAACATTTCTGATATATAATGAGGAAAAGGAGCATAGACAATTTAACACTCACATCATATTCAAGGCAAGAAAAGTGGAGTATAACAGCAGGTGATCTAAGTTTGAGCAAATATATGACAAAACAAGGACAAAGAGGGTGGTGAAGAGTCAAAGTTACTCAGTGCAACTAAAAGCAAGAAGTTTTGGTGAGCCCACATCCTAAAGAGTTAGGGGACATAAAAGAAATTTTATTTTGGGAACGCATTATGCCACCTTCTCATTGCAATATGGGGATACGTCAATCGTAGTGAGTGTTTTTTCGATTTTATGATCGATAAGAAAGCCTTCAGCACTATACCAAAACTCTTGGACGTTGAAGGCCGGAAGCTAA
Source organism: Acanthosepion esculentum (assembly GCA_964036315.1). Taxonomy (NCBI): domain Eukaryota; kingdom Metazoa; phylum Mollusca; class Cephalopoda; order Sepiida; family Sepiidae; genus Acanthosepion; species Acanthosepion esculentum. The sequence continues at coordinate 109,294,766 of OZ038480.1, read as the reverse complement.
CTCACGAAGAAGACCGGCATGCTGAGAAGTTGGTCATCTCTCTATAGATTGTCCAGGAAGAAGGCCCCTGTTGATAAACCAGCATCTGATCGACGCGCTACCTCGACATCTACCTAGGCAATAGAAAAGGGAGCAGTAGTAGCTTCGTCCACCACATATAAAATTCGGCCAGAAGTTGGGGTTCATTGTCGTTACGCTCTCTTCGTACAAATTTGCGTCTGAGAGCGAGTGGAATGTGGTGGTAGGAAATTTAAGGATGTGGGATACAATCACTGCTTATGCTCATTTTTAGCATGTACAGTCCCAGGGGAGAAACCTAAAGTCACACCGTGCCCGTCAAAAGCTGTATAGGCAGTGCCAGTTTGGAGAAGGACAAAAGAAAAATTACTTGTGTTGAAGAAAACAACTAGACATACAAAAGGAAAGGTCAGTAGAAGGGATTGCTTCATCCAGTACCCTGTTTCAACCAAAATGATCTTTCAGCCACCACCACCAGTACTACATTCAGTATTGCAGATAAAATTACTCTCCAAAAGAAACTTACTGCACTAGTCACCCCATTCTCACTCATTTCTGTCTCACAAATTTCCACTGCTTCGAAATCACCCCTTTCTTGAGCAAAATCTTCTATTCCTTTCAAAATATTTCCTTTTCCTTGTAAAAATATTCCTTTTCAACTCTCCACCACCTTCTACAGTCAAACCAACCAGATTTAAAAGACAGAGAAGCTCCTCTCTCACGAGGAGTAGCAACTACGAACGGAAAAAGAAGCCCCAAAAATACAAATACATACACGTAATACGAGTAAGAAATCTTTGAAATGTCACCTCCATTGACCGACTCCACCAAAAAGAATTTGGAAAGATTAGTTCTGTTTCTGGATAGTCTCCTGATATATTCACTATTCCTTTTATAGGGATGTTAAACTTAACACTCCGAAAAGCATCGTGGCTTTTCTTAGGATGTCTCCATCGAGACTGAGACGGACCAAGGTTCCATGGGACATGCCATCAATATTCTCACATCCGTTATATTTTTCTAGGTAACCCAACACCAGTAAATTCATCACGGCTTTCTTGTTAGCTACATCTCGGCGATTTACTCTGCCTATGTTGGTGATATTTTCGTACTCGTAACAAGAAGTGTCAAGACTGAATTTGGAGACAAGGAAATCCATGTCGGTAACAGGTGTTAAAATTAACCGCGATAAGCTAATTGGCTTTCAGTTCGTTTTGAAAATATCTTCTTCCCGGTTACTACAATTGAACGGATGAACCGTGCAAGTTATTCTTAGTCTGAAGAAGAATTAGTCGGAAGTATTGGAAAAATACCGTAACAGTTAATCTTCCCTTTGATTACTGAAGTTTGGGTTTAGTACGCCTACTGTATTATCCTTTATCAGTTGTCAGTACTTCCTCACCCGTGTATCAATCTAGTTGGGCAAGGGTTAGCCATGTTTAAACTCCTTTCGAGTCTAAGGGCTCCCGTGCTACATCGCAAAATCTGTTGCTTTCATCTTTCTGATGGCGATCTGGGGATGTCGAATGTCGAGATCCGACCATGTCCTCTACGGTTACATTTCCTACTTAGTGTGTATATATACAAAATAAGGATAACGGAATATTTTGGAGGCAAAATGCTAAAATAGAGCCTTCTCTTACGTATCCCACTTTGTTTCACTACTAATCTAATAAGAATATGGGATTAACTGAAATAACATTAATCGTAGGTAATTCATATATTATGACACTTTTAATGCATTTTCATCTGAATAAATAGGTGTTGTTATCATTTTGTCATCCTCTTAACTACTAATAACCTGATATATGTATATATATATTTATAATATCTTCTCTATACAGGCATCCCTCCATTAATGCGAATTCAATTAAAGCGTTTTCGATTAGTGCCCTAAAATTTTCATATACCAAAATTCGATTAGTGCATACATAATACTCGACTAGAGCGGTAAAACATTCTTCAGTTTAATCATAGTAATTGTAATGCGATTTTTTTGTAGTTACCGATGTACACATTATCCGACACTAATTGAGGGATTCCTGTATATATTATGTATACATGCACAAATTTAAATCCATTATTTTAATGCTGAATTACGACACACACACACACACACACACACACACATATATATATATATATATATATATATATATATATATATATATATATATATATATATATATATATATATATATATATATATATATATGTATCAGGAAATGGATATATTTTATGCCAGCGGCTCGAGTGTTCGCACCCGAGTTCCCCACATGAAAACTGACCATGTGTCGCATCCCGTCTAAGTAGGAAACGTGGGTAAATACCTAGCCGGTTGGAGACAGTCTTCAGAGTAGTAATACAGGCGTTATAATATATATATATATATATATATATATATATATATATATATATATATATATATATATATATATATATATATATATATATATATATATATATATACACACACACAATTTCATGTAATTATTATTCATATCTTTAACTGATAAATAAGTGCTAAAATTGACTGCTAAATTAAATAAACCAGAAATAATATAAAGCGGTAAAGTTTGAAGATGATTCATAAGTGAAAGATATTAGTAACAATAAGTAAACAAATCCCCAAAAAAGTAATTATATGAAAGAGTCAACCCCTTTTTATTTTATTTTTTATTTTAATTTTATGACTATTGTTACAAAATAGCACATTCTAATAATTTTAATTCATATGTCATGAATTTTAACCTCTTTCATTTTCAATTTTGAAATCCAGTAATACAGTATTTGTGTTCTTATAATGCGAGTGGACTGTTGGCCAACAGAAAGAAAGAAAGAATGAATGAATGAATGATATACAGAAGTCGCCAAGAGAGAGTAAAGGGAATCTGCATCTTTTCTAACACTCTTTTTCTTTTGGTAATAAAATGTAAGATCATACTTTTCTTAATAAACATTAAAAAGCGACCCAAATGAATATGAGTTTGCTCGAAGATCACACACATTAAAGAACTGAATCTTTTGACATTTCATTTGGCCTATCAAAGCTATTTTCTAATAAAACTTGCATAAAAATGAGCATTGTTAGTGAATGACTGGATTAATGAAAAAATAAAAGTAGTAGGCTTACCTATTATGTGGCAACGCCGTAATAATTGAAGGAATAAATTATTGACTGATAAGTAGAATCAAAACAAAAATATTTTAGTAAATATCTTTCTCCTTTACTGCAGTATATGATTTCAATAAATAGTTTTGTTGACATTTTAATGGAGTATGTGCATTGATAATATTGCAGATGGAAAACATTTCTTTGAATTACTTATGATTATAAGGAGAATGTTCACTTGGAATTAAAGTCCGATTCTTTTGACATTTAGCATGATGATCTGCCAGGGAAATGCAGGTCCTTTTTAATAGCACCAAATTGTAAGATTATTATTAAAGCTACTAATACAACTATCAAAATATCGGTGGACTGCAATCTTGTCAAAGAAAACATTTATGGTTCGACTTTAATTTGCATGTAAACTTCAAATAATCTATTTTGCAATAATATTTCGAAAGTTTACGATTGTCTAGTCACTTTACACAAAACCTGTTTACAGTGAGAAATGTCAAGACGGTACAAATGACAGCATATTTTCCACGTTGTAAGTAGGTGTAATGAATCTGAATTTGTCGCAGAGTAATATCAGAGCTGTTTTAGCTGCTGTGGTATCTGGACCGACAGCAACGATACTTGCTGAAAATTGTCGAATCTTCCTACATCCTGTCACTTTTGTAAATATTTTAAACCGGAGCGAACAGTTTTCGTGTTTTGCTTAGAATTGGTTTATTATATCTGTGTTACTAAATATGTCTAGATGTTTCAATGCCACCGACAAGACATTTACTTGACACATTTAGCCGGACATGCGGGAAAATGCCAGTGACTATCAGAAAGGCGGGCAATAATATGTCGACAGTATAAGACTGTTTGATTCACTCTCAAAAATGATCCTGCCATACGTGCATTTATTTCAAGTTTAGGTCCCAACTTTGTCATTTTTAGTTCAACATTAATGACTCCATATTCAACTCAAATTTCTAAGCAAAATTAATAAACATCAGTGATAAGTTGGCTCTTACTTTTTTCGTCCAAAATGCTTGGCATCACAGCTACTGTTTCAACGAAATTTGGTACTCTTGTAGGCCCATTGTCACTGACAAACGCTACTATCAATTTCCTTTTAAAAATAATCAAGTCAACATCGTGTTCGGAACCGTTTATATAGTCTGTGAACATCATTGGAGACACGAAAACACGTCCAAACTTACAAACGAAAATATCTTCCTGTAATTTATCGAAATACTGCAGGCATTCATTTTCGTTTTCTACAAGATGAACTCGTACTGCACCTACATCATAAAAGCAACTTTAAAACACCAGGAAATATATTGGAATCTTCACTAACAGCTTTATGTATATCATTTCGAGAAGTGACCAGACGTGTCTTGCAAGAGTACAGATGAGTTCTTGGAAAATATGGAACGTCGCCTGGCCTTTTGGATAGAATCTGATGGATGAGGAAATTATTTTTTACGATCATCATCGCCCGAAAGAAGCAGCCAGCAAGAGCTTATAAATGGCCGCTGCTAAAGGCGCGTAAAATTCCCAGAATGAAACGCAACCGTCGATATTTATTTGTTTGGAATGGAATTTTTTGATAATTTCTTTCGATATTTGTTCAATATTTCTTAAATTATTTAAATCATGCTGTATGAAGACGGATACTTTCGGCATGGAGTCATCTAAATCAGTATCAACCAGAACCACATGAATTTGGAAAAAGAAAAATCATGTCAAAAGATTCTAGTTAACAACATTGTAAATGCTAAAATATAAATATTATTTGTTTTGTGTCACATCGTTATGAATACGAATCTCTAATTCATTGTCAAATCACAAGAACTGATATTCATGTTGAATAGAAACAGTAAACAATACAAAAAGTACAGTGTATGTGTGTGTGGGTGTGTCCAAGGAACTCCTCCGCTGACACTGGTCCGATTTCAAGGATTCATAGCTCACTCAAAAGCCATAGAAATGGGAATGATTTTCGTTGAACTCAGATTCGGACATTCCAGATTATGCGAGGTTAAAAATATATATTAATACATTACACTAGCCATTATCATCGCATTCATGGACCAAGGGGAGTAACTCTTATTTTCATTTTGTATCCAAATTTGCAGTGCAATTTATTATAAACTAGCTTAAAAGCCGGCCTATCGGGTGGTTTTTAAGCTAGTCCCTGTGGAGGACTCTTCGTTTGGTCATCACCACAATAGCTAGGGAGGGGTAGATGCGATAGGTATCAGTAAATTACAGAAGAACTCAAAATTAATCGCTACATTTAAGTATTGAATTAATGTTTAAGCTTGCCTTTTAAAAGTTCAACGATAATTCTTCTGCTGCCATTTAAATTAAACAGGATTTGATATACGTAGATCATTATTTCCCGTACAAAAAATTAGATATATTTCATGGGTGAGAGAACAGGGAGAATTCATAAGATAAATTTAATAGAGTGTAAAGATGGGAAAATAGATATTAGAATTAGTTATACATTCAAATTTGAAGTATTAGAGAAACATAATACCTAATTAAGAAAAACGTATATTATTGAATCTATGAATAATCGCGAAATTGGAGCTCAATTCTCCCACGATTTCTGAGACCAAAAAGTCCCAGCTCTACTTTATAGTAATTTGGTATTTACTCACACCCCACCACCACCACCATAGAGTCGCGTTGTGACACAAGGTCAATATAATGTAGCGAGAACGAGCGCGTAAACCCGGGCAAGGAACAATAATTCCCCGAGCCTCCGCAACTATCGGTTGCGTTGGCCTCCGTGCGAGCATCGATCCGTCTATCTAGTACAATGAGAGGGCACTGCCTCGAGGAGCTGACCGTCAGGGCCGACACCTCTCAGTATAATTTTCCTCAGTTGCAACTCTGTCCTTCGACGAAGCCGCCCCTGAGCGAACTCGGTCCAAAGACAGAGACGCAACTGAGATATGATAAATAAACGTGTTACAAACTACTTTAGAGTATTTTCGACCCCCACGAAGTCGCGTTGTGACACAAGGCCGGTTTAATGTAGGGAGTCCGAGCGCATACACCGGAGCTAAGAACAAAAATTGCACGCAGCACCCGCAACCGTCGCACTCTGCCCCAAAACAGAGACGCAACTGAGAGATGATAAATAAACTTGTCAAAAACTAATTATAGTAATTTGGTATTTACTCGACCCTCTGACGAAGTCGCGTTGTGGAAAAAGACCGGTTTAATTACACCCGGGCTAGGAACAAAAATTGACCGAGCCCCTGCAACCATCGGTTGCGCTGGCCTCGGTGAGAGCACCGATTACTCTCTTTTGGGGCAATGGTGGAGCTGGGCCACGAGCAGTTGTTCCCCAGCTCTGGGCACCTCTCAGTATAATTTTCCTCAGTTGCGACTGTATAATTTGACGGAGAAGGCCCCAGAGTTCACTCTGCCAAAGGACAGAGTTGCAACTAAGAGATGATAAATAGGGGGTTACAAACCACTCGAGAGAGTACTTTATAATTACTTAACTCCCCACAAGGTCAGGTTGTGACACAAGACCAGTTTAATGTGGGGAGCCCGAGCGCGTACACCCGGGCATGGAACAAAAATTCCCACATCTTCTGCAACCGTCGGTTGCCTGGCCTCGATTCTAGCACCGATCCCGCTCTCTAGTACAATGTAAGGGCGCTACCTCAGGCAGCTGTTCCCCAGGGCTGGGCACCTCTCAGTATATTTTTCCTCAGTTGCGTAACTGTTTTTTGATGGAGTCGCCAGAATGCACTCTGCCAACACAGATACGCAACTGAGAGATGATAAATAATGTTAAAAACTACGAGAGAAAGAGAGAGAGAGAGAGTAGTTTGTAATTACCCAACAACCCACAAGGTCAGGTTGTGACACAAGGTCGGTTTAATTTTAGGAACCCGAGCGCGTACACCCGGACAAGGGACAAAAGTTCCTCGAGCCCCCGCAACCGTCGGTTGCGCTGGCCTCGGCGCGAGCACCGATCCTTCTCTCTGGTGCAATGAGAGTGCACGGCTTCGGGCAGCTGTTCCCCAGGACTGGGCACCGCTCAGTATAATTTTCCTCAGTTGCGACTCTGTCCTGTGACGAAGTCGCCGCTGAGTGCACCCTGCCCAAGGACAGAGATACAACTGAGAGATGATAAGTAGATTGACTTTTAGTCAATAACACGTTTCATGTTTAACTAATTTAAATACTGATTTTAAAATGTTTATTTCTTTAATTAACTAGCCTTCATTACTGTTCTTTTATTCGGCGTTTGTTTTGATTTTCATATCAATAATAGTTATGTTTAGGAATGTCATTTTATATAGTGCAGAAAAGTCTTTGAAATTTACATTTTACTTGGCCTTCAACAAGTTGGAATCTATTTGTAAAACTTTCCTTAAATATAACAAGCCAATTTATTAATGAAAAATTCATTTAAAATTTTTGTTTCAAAGATTTCAAGTAGAGAATACATCTTACTTTGCGAAGCGATAGCGAGCGGGCGAAGTCTGCTAGTGTTTTATAAACAGTACTGACAGTCAAAAGCTTTTGGATTTAACATTTAATTTCAGTAATTTTCTTTTTACAAATTACTACTAAATGCAATAATTAATTGGAAACCAACTGAAAATTATCAGCAGACTCAATGTTCATTTACTGTTCTATTTAAAAGAACACACACACACACACACACACACACACACACATATATATATATATATATATATATATATATATATATATATATATATATGTTTATTTAGGCTGCAAAATTTAATTTATGATGGTATTATTGAAAAAACAACGACAAGGGATTTTTAACTATTTTTTTAATTTTTTCTCGTGGAAAATAACAAATATTAGGTTTCAGTATGTATAGAAACTGTCCGTATATGTGCTCATCCACTTTCAACCATCAGTGATCATTTTCAAAAGCAGAAATACTATGCCTTGAAATCCCCAATCCTAAAATTATTTTTTTATCATGAAGTTTAGTGTTTAGAACATTATAAATCATGTATAAGATGTTAGCAAACCCTCAGTCAGGATGACTTCGTGCTAGCACAGCCAGCGACGAACACTTTCGTCTACCCAATTTCAATCATAAGGATTAGTTCTATTCGTGGTATGGTTTCCACCGTAGATATCTTCACGGATTTTCCATACCTATAGTTTAAAATGAACTTTTACAAATGAAAAAACTTTCTTGAAACTTTCATTTTACCGTTAATTAAAAGCTAAAGGATTAAATTTACTATTTCCAGTAAGCAAAATACTCTGGTGTATTTCAAACAGAAATCATATTGACTGGAATCAATTTCTTCGAAACTAGTTGATAAGTGCCCTTTTAGTTGTCTTTCATCGCAGTGTAATTCTCTGTATTAAAAAATCTTACAAAAATAAAATATACTTTCTGAAACTTTATTTGATGAATATTAGCTGATTTAAAGTGTAATTAATCTGATCTGAAAAATAATATTTACTCTAAGTTTAAAATAACAGAAATTTATTTTTAAAACAAAACAGTAGCTGTTTTTTTAACCAACATTTTTTACGTAAATGACGAGGCGCTGACAAGTATTGGCTGTGTTTCTAGGGAGAGTTTATCTGTAAAACATAATTTAAGAAAATGACGTTAGTGCCTTTTCTTTATAATTTTTAAATACTCAGTAGTCTTAAAAATGTTGTAAAATATTTTCCGTAATCTAATTTTAGGAATGGTAACTAGCCATCTTTATTTTCTGATAATGTTGTGCAGTATCGACCAGACTTTCAAAAACGGGCACGTTTATATACATAAAAAAATTTAAATTATTGTAAAAATCTTGGTGCAAAATGATTTGTATTAAGCTTTTCAATTTTTGATTAGTAAATATAGTTTTCACTTAATAGCAATATCACCTAATTGGTTGAAAGTAATGCAGAATTTTAAAAGATTTATATATTATAAATTATTACAATTAAAATTTTTTTAAATGAAAACAATTCTTGTAAAAATTCATTATTCATCGAAAAAAAAATTTTCTTAAGATATTAGTGTTCTTTATACATCTTATTTATAAAAGCAATTAAAAGTTTCTTCTAATTAAATAATGTCATAGTTTTATTGCATTTTTTATTTTACGATTCGAAGCAGATTTTCGAGTAGTTTGGAAAAAAATTGATGATTTACAATCTCCAAGGAGACCTGCTTTTAACTAATAAAAAAATTAACGATGAAATTTTAGTTTCTCGAAATTTCATGAAATTAAATACGTGGAGGGTAAAATATGTAAAAAAAAAAAAATTTTGACCAAGATTTTCTAAAAAAAATTACTAAAAACACTAATCGTAAACATTACGTAAACCGCTAATGGAAAAAAGAGTTTTAACTAAAATTTCAAAGTGCTAGAAAAGATTCAAAAATTTAATAAAAAAAAACTTTAATCTTTCCACTTAATAATAGCATATACATTTTGACGATAAAACTGTTTTTAATTATAGAGCCTTTTTCCATCATGCTATGCTGTTTTTCAACGAAAAAGTGTAGGTATCTAGATTTTTCAAGTACTTTCCAAAAGCCACCCTCTGCACGCAGGGCAACACTACCTCCTCAGGGTACTTGATGTAAACCTCCGTGTTGAGTCTGAGGCCCTCACCAACAAATTCGGGAGTTCTTTTCTTATCAGAAATATCAGAGTGAGTTTTCCGTGCTGCTGTACCTTCGTAATCATCATTACGCTCATCCAACTCTTTCCGAATCGCCTGCACTGTCCTCAGATTGACACCCAAACACTCTGAAATGTTCGTATTGGAGCTTTCGGTGCGAATGCCAAGCAGTACAGCATACCGTTTTTAAATTTTTGGCGGAGTGAATTGCGTCATGGTGCTCTGACGGTGCCCAACTGACCCAATTATAATGCCCAGTCATCAAAATCAAATACAAATAGCTGGCATGCGCTAAATTAAAAATGAAAACAATTTAGCCATCGCTCGCTGTATATATGAGTTGTATTTCCAGATCAATAATTCTTTCAAACATATTTGGTTGAATAATATCGACAAGTTATACCTATCAAATTTCTTATTTCCAAATTATTTGTTTTATGTTATCGATAAATTTACTAAATTTCATATTTATTTTTAATTTATATTATTTTTCCGAGTATTTTCAAATGTGAACGCCGAAAAAAAAACAGTTGCGTAAATATACACAAAACACAATCTTTAAAAATGCATGTTGCAATATTTGAAAGTACTCGAGAAAAAATTATATGAATTAAAAATAAATATGGTTTTTAACAAATTGTTGTCCATATTAAATTGTATATGAGAATAGAAAATAATATTAAACCAAAAATCTCTGGAAAGCAATAAAAACTTAAATGAAATGTTAAATTCGAAACAGTAAATAAATTAACAAAATTACTGACTAAAAGACTAATGATAGTTATAAAATGGCAAAGAATCAGATTAATATGTAAAATCATAAAATAATTTATTCTGGTATAGAGAGTGTCAATCAAATATGATTTTGCGACTTATACTATTTGGATTTATTAACAAGCAAAAATTGATATTACGCTTTGTATAAGAACAAATTATTATCAATGTTTTCAAATAAAGATAGATATTGCCAGATGAAATTCACATGATATTCTGCTTGTATATATAACAATATCCTGAAAATATTATAAACATGTATTGATTATTAACAATTTTATTATGAAAAAATTGACTTGCATTATAAAACTGGGCATCATGTATTGCCATTTCTATCACTTACACTACTTTCAACTTCGATTTAAAATGCATTTCCCTATAACAAAAATTTCAATTTAAATAACATTTCCCAATAACAAAATCTCAAAACAGAATGTCACAAAATTCTTATTTATTTGGAACTGTTCGGTCGAAAATATATGACATAGAAGAATATCGCGCAAGTATATACTGACATGTCAAATGTCATGGTTTAAGTGCCTAATATCCTGACTTTCAAAGATAGGCTAAGTCATGCAGTGCTATCAGCTGTCTTTATTCCCATAATATTTGCTGGCGCACGATCTTGCGTTCAAACCGAACTTTCTCCCACTTTCATAATTTCTTGATTGTGTTTATGTCGGGCGAACGTGGTGGTTCATTCATTATGTGGAAAATCTCCATAATGTTCCTCAAATCAATTCTGGGCAACTTGAGCCCAGTAACATGGTTCATTAACCTACTATAACCCACCGTAACTGAGGTATATAGAGTACGTGAATGGTTACAGATGGTCACTAAACAGTTCCACACAGTAGTCAACCATCTACTACGTGTTTAAGCAAACCTCAAACATTCCAGGTAAACACATCATACACCATTATGGAATAAACATCAACCTTGTTGACAACTGGGATCTTCACCACTTCTGAAACATGCCATCAGTCGGAATAAAACTGGAATCGTGACTCATTGGACAATATCACACGTTGCTAATTCTCTAGGGTAAACTCAAATGAAGCTCTGAGTTAAGTTTCGATTGAATGTGGATATGATTTAAGTCAATACAGCCTGTCTGTAACAAGAGACAATTTTAAACGGTTGCCTCCGGCCACAATCAGAAAGGATCCGTGATCAAAAATAAGTTGTCCAATGTGGGCGGTAAAACCTTCCATCAAACATTTCCTGTACATACGTGAGACCGTAGACAGAGGGATGTCAAACATCTCCACATTTTCAGAAATGTCTTGTTCCATCTGTCTAGCACATATTTTTATACCACATCCGAAATAACGTCATCATGTCAAAAGTTAGTGCATGATTGATATTAGTCTGGACATTTCCATCATGTCATAAATTTGCACTATGATAATCTGTCTTTTCGAACGTTAATATATTTCTGAATAATATTTCATATTTATAATGAAATATGTGAGACTGGCACAGAATACAGAAACCAAATTCAGAGGCCAAATTCGAATTCCAGCAAACACTGTGTTGCTTTCACTTCCCACCAATGCACTTGAGAAAAAAATGAATTTCTTCTAACCCAAACTATGGGCTAACTAGTGTTCTATAGACTTCATTGGGCAATCAGATCAGGAGAATGCCAACTTTGAATTCAAAGCCATGAAAAAGGCAACAAAAACTACTACAATGTCTTTCCAAAAAACAGTTATGTCGAATTACAATTTACAGATATTAAAGGAATTAAAATTTATAAAATGTATCTTACTTAGATTCTGAGTCTGTGTGCCACTTCGAAGCTAAACCATTTGCTGTAGCTGCCAACCCCGATTATTAGTCAGGTTTTGCCGTTGATCAAGAAAGAATTTGATCGAGCGATCATCGTCTGAACAAGTTCTGTTGCTGCCTTGTGCAGCGTCTTTGGGTTTATAAACTCATACACTTGGCAACTGATCATGCAATCATGACTTTCGACGTCAATCACAGCCACTTCGCATTTCTCGGTTTGTTTCTCCAAAATCATGTCGATTCCTCTTGAGTAGAACAAATAAAGTGTTTTAAAATTCTGGCCCCCAAAAAAAGGGTTTGTTACTAAAGGCTAACTTAGATTTACTTATTTTAGATGTTAAAATAGAATTCCATATTTGAGAATGTCTTTATAATTTATCTTTACATTTGCATGTACGTAGTTTCATATTTGTGTGCAATTGCAATCAGCTTTATAGGTAAATGAGACAAACACGTGACCTGTTGTGTCACTCTTTGAGAGAAAATTATCCAAGGGAAAAAATTATCATTGAATTCACTCCATTTTTGATTATTAGAAATAACATTTAATAAATAAGGTAAATTAACATTTAATAGTTACTTCCATTGAAAATCATCTTCCTCTGTTGAGCGCCAACACAAAATGCACAACGACCAATATTCATGTTTCACAGACTATACAGAAACATTTGATAAGGTACGGCATATTGATCTGCTAAGAAAAGTTAATGTATTTTTTTTTTTTTTTTTAAGCGTATCACCCCAAGCAAAGCCGGTGGCCACTATCACGCATGGGGTTACAGAAGGGTTGGAGGAAGAGCAGATAGGAGTGGTAAAGGAAGGGATGTGGAGAAAGAGAAGGACGGAGGGTCGATCGAGGCAGGGGGGTTACGGAAGATATAGAGCGAGAGCAGATAGGAATGAAAGATGTCAGGAAGTAGATAGATCAAGGCAATTGGAGATGATAATTGACGCTACACTTAAACCGTTGGAGATTGTATTTGGCAGGGAAACAGTAATAGGGAAGGGAGTTCCATAGGCGAGATGTGCGAGACATGAAGCTATTTGAGTAGAAAAGACGTCTACATCTAACAGTTTCAACGGTGAAGGGGTGGGAATGGGATGCCAGCCTCGTAGGACGCTTAAATTCACGAGGCTTAGGGACAAGCGAAAGCAACTCCTCAGAGCAATTACCGTGGAAGTACTTGTAGAAAAGGCAGAGCGATGCAACATCGCGTCTGTGAGAGAGCGACTGCAGACGAGATGACAGATCAGGGCCAATCACATTGCATATCCGTCTCTGGATCTTATCAAGAACCCTGAGGCAACACGCAGGGGCCCCAGACCATAAATGGCAGCAATACTCCATGCAAGGTCGAATGGTAGACTTATAGACTTGGAGGATCGATTCCGGGGAGAAGAATTTCCTGGCTCGGCACAGGGAACCAACTTTTCTTGCGGTGGATGATGCAATTGTTCGATGTATTTGTTCCATCTCAGATCAGCGGACAGCGTGAGACCGAGCAGCCGCAGAGAGGAGCTCTCGAGAAGTTGGTCCTCAGACATTCTGATGGGATGCAGGGATGGGTCCTTGTGGTGGTTAATGGAGAGCAGTTTTTTTTTAGAGGCATTAAAGTTGACCATCCATTTCTCTCCCCAGTCCACAACCGATTGGAGGTCCTTTTCAATTTGAGCTGCCATGTTAATTTTGTCCGCCTCAGTAGATTTGTGCTTGAGGCAGGAGTAAATAGTAGTGTCGTCAGCGTAGATACCGACTTGGGAGTCTATGGCGTCTGGAAGGTCATTTATAAATATGAGGAACAGAGTAGGGCCAAGGATGGAGCCTTGAGGAACACTAGCGGTAGTGGGATAGGAGTTGGAGAAGAATCCACTGAGAACAACCTTCAAATCCCGGTTTGATAGGAACGATTGAATTAGGTCAAACAATCGACCTGTGATACCATAACCCCGGAGCTTGCGAAGGAGGCCGGCATGCCAAACCCTATCGAATGCTTTGGAGATGTCAAGGACCACGGCACGGGCTTCGCCGTTACTATGGATAGCTTGGTAGACAAATTCAGTGATGGCCGTAAGCACATCGGCAGTAGACCGGGCAAAGCGGAAACCATACTGCTTGTCTGAGAGCAGATCGTGGGATATCAGGTGAGTAATCACTTCGGTGTTGATAATGGCCTCGAAGACTTTGCCGAAGATGGGAAGGAGACTGATAGGACGGTAATTAGAAGGGTTGGAGGGGTCGCCAGAGTTCTTAAAGACAGGAACAATGGTAGAGGACTTCCAGCAGTCAGGAAAACAGGAGTCCTTGAGGCAGCGGTTGTACAATTTAGAGAGGGCAGGTGCCAGTTCAGGTGCGCATTTCTTCAGGACAATGGCTGGTATTCCATCACCGCCGGTAGCCTTGTGGAGATCTAAGTTAGAAATAATGCCCAGAACCGACGACGGGGTTATGTGCAAGCCGTCCAGTAGGGCCTCAGTTCTGAGAGGGAAGTCGGGCAAGGGTACCCCAGAGGAGTTGGGAAAGATATTAAAATAATCCACAGCCTTTACTTGGAACAAACCACCTACCACCGACTGAAAATAAATTGTGGAAATACACAAAATAAAATGGTGCATAAGTTTGCGTCTTCTCATTTGACTTATTCAATCTATACAACTCGGCGATGCTAAGAGAACGAGAAGTGTAAACAACCAATGAAACTCTCTCCCAGTTTTTCGCCGACCGGACAAATAACCCCACGGTAAGTTTCGATTGTCGTTTGCTTTGGTGTGCCCAAAATTGGGAATGGCCCTTTGGACGATCACAAGGAAACGAAACGTGGCAATAAAAGCCAAGGCGAAAAACAGAAAGCACGAATCCTGTTTCTAATATATTCAGTTGTTTATTTCGATATTCACTTGCGCAGTCTTGAAGTGGGTACTCAGGTAACACTTGGAAAACTTTGAAGCACTCCACTCCTGACATCTGAGATTAACTGATCAAGTGTTCATTAAAACTAGGGATAATTCTTCTCTTCTACCACCCTTCTGCTCATATATAGATCACGAGACGTGGCTAGCAACTGGAAGAAGCGGCATAGGAATTACCTCAACTATCAGCTTGATCCAACCAACAGATGGCGCGGAACACAATCTCGAGTGAATATGAATATTCGCCAACTTCAATTTACTAGGAGCCTGTAAAACCAGTTAGACCAGTTCAGTACACAGAAAGATGTCACGTTCAGTGAGGATGAAATCATGGAGCTGCTTTAAAGATGGGGAAACCTCGTGGAAAAGTAGCACATATCTGGTTGAACAAATCTATGTACAAATATCTAATTTTCGTTTAAATTAACTTAACAAACGCTAGAAACATTTGTTGCAATTTATTATATAGGCAGTAAGAATTTTATTAATTTTATTACATCCGACCAACAAGTCATTTTTTTTAATTTTCTGTTATAGTTTTTTGATTTTGTTGTTGCATCAAATTTCTGTAAAATCGCTCTGATGTTAATATGTTTGTTCACGTACTTTCAATCCTTTTGTAATGCAATCAGTGTCATAAAGAAAAATTTACGCACACATACACATACATACACATACACACGCATTAAAAATGACGTAGCACATTCTTTAAAACATTTTTCATCCAACACTCCTTCAGAAAGATTCGTTGTAAAAACAAACATAAAAAATAATGATAATAAACGGCGAAACGGAAAAAGTGCATAAGAGGGTAAGTAAGGAGCCACAACTAAAAAAACGAATTTATTGCTAAAACAATAAATCGATGTAAATAAGATCCTAGTGAGTATAAAACAGAAAAAAATTATACTGACAACCCACTCATAAGACACAGAGAACGAAGAAAGTTCTCCTTCTGCCTACACAAAGTCGTCCGATGATATTTGATATGAACAGCTTCTAAAAACATCAATGTTTAGCCGACCGACGTTTGAGCAGACCTTTTTACAGTTTTGAGGAGAGAGCGTACAATCTGTTGTGATCAGTGGTTCAAGAGACTAGTACACTCAACCATCGCTTACGATGACATTTCCCCCACCACAGCACGTTACCTGGTTTTCAGGCACTTCCCAACGTTGCCGCATTCTGGAATACTAGGATGGTTATGAGTCTAGATAAAATCCAAGTGGTCGTCCTTAAGAATATTAATTCTGGATTATCATCGATCATAGCAAATTCATCGGTTGCTTAAAGGCGAAATTCTTCCCAAGCATATAGAAGGTGTCAAGTTATGTCCTGTTTTCAAGAATACGGGTGAGCGCCCATCCTCTTATAAGTATATACTCTCCAGCCTTTTCAGTGTCATTCACAAACTTTAATCAACAAGATGGTTGTACTTGATGCTTCCGTTGAGCCAATATGGTCAACCTCTTGAGCGACAAGCAGTACATATTTTGCTCGACTCGGTTCACTGCTGATATATATTGTCATTACTTACAGAATCAGTTAAGCACTCGATGTTAAATACATTTCTAGAACGATCACATTAGATATTTTAAAGGATTTTGACAAGATGTAGCATAGAGGGTTACTGCGTAATCCCTCGAACTATGGAATCACTGAAAGAGTTTTCTCAATTATTAAGTCCTTCTTAACGGATAGGTCCTTGAAGGTAGTTGTTAACTGCCAGTCCCCCGAGGCTCAAAAGATTGACGCAGGTGTACCTCAAGGCTCTCTTCTCGGTCCAGCTCTCTTCCTACTTTAGATAAATGATCTGCTCAAGCGTATATTCAGATCTTTTGTGAATATCTATTCTCCCAAACTTTAGATGACCAGAGTCTGGCAGCTAACCTCTCCTCTGACCTACTCAAACAACTCAGTGGGGGAAAACTGGCGAGTCACATTCAATTCCTTGAAAAACAATTTAGTGAGATTCCATCATCAACATCTTACTCTAGCCTTCGACTTCAAGTGGCTAGTGGGCTTTGTACAGGTTGAACATTGAAAAAATTTGCCCGTTTAACAAATTGACAGTGGAACGATTCGAACCCGACACTCACGCTGAGAATACGAAGTTTCTAACCTTTGGTCCATGCGTCAATTGTGCATATTATTTTGTGTTTGTTAAATGTTCCAAATGTTCGTGTTTTGTTAAAAAACATAATGACTATTATATATTTAAATTAGCTATTTATAAATGTTCAAATGAGTGCATTTATATTCTGCTTGAGAAAGGAGGAAAACGGATACTCCTGGAATAGAGCAATTGTTTTTAATCCCCCAATTTATATTGTCATCTTTGTAGCGCAATTTGACAGGTATTTTTCATTTACAGTGTCAAAACTTACTATCAATCACATTTAGTGTTTTTCATTCTAATTGGTAGAGCATCTCACCTCGCATGGTCTTCTATCAGATAAGCAGTATGTCTCTAGGCCATCTGCTGGTGTGTTAACTGTTATTGCTGAAAGAGTCTATCAAGCGTTGAATAAGAATGGTGACGCTCAGGCTATTGCTTTGCATATCTCGAAGACACTTGACGGGATATGCCATATTGGTCTTCTTCACAAGTTGAATGTTTATGGTATTTCTGGACGGATTTTTGAACTGATTCAGTCTTTCTTATCGAATCCCGAAATGAAAATATATCTTGAACGTCACTCTTTTAGATCTTTTTGTGTAAATGCAAACGTCCTCCAGTGCTGAATCCCTGGACCTACAGTGTTCCTAATCTTCATTTTTCTGATAGCATCAGTTGTCAACTAGGTATCTATGCTGACGACACAACCATATATTCATGTTTTAATGGTACGTCTGATCAGTTCGATATGATCTAAAAAATGATCTACATACTCTTGATAATTGGGTCAAAGACTAGCTTGTTAATTTTAACGCCTCCAAAAAGAAACACATTTCATCCAAATTTCGTCAACGCGCAATACCTACACATATAGCGCTGACCTCTTCGTGAACTCTTCCGTACACCACCAGCCTGAATGCTATGTTGATTTAGAGCTTTCGCTACAAAAACAAGATCGAATATAAAATTATGTTATTCTATTTCCTTTGGTAACACAAACTATATTACAGCTCTTAATGCAAACATTAGTATTGGTAAGTTTTTAACTGCTACATTGATATTCTCAGGTCAATACTCTTCATAACGTCCCTTATTTTATCTGAATTATCATGATTTCTTCAGAAAGATAGTATAGTGGTTTCATATTGTGTTCTTCTTGTTTTTTAATCCGAAGTTGTTTTTTTTCTAGACTGACTGTCAACCAACCAAGGCTTGTGAGCCCAATCTATTCTGCTATTTATCATCAACGAAATAAATATTTAAGTGTCAGTTAGCATGAGAAAATGAATGAACATCCGCATCTACGTACGTATAAAGAAAATCTGTTTACAATAACCTACCAATGACGTCAGTTTGAGCACCAACTTCGGCGCGCTTCTCTTCACTGAAGTCCTTCTCATTTTTGATGATAGATGCCAGAGTTTTTTTTTCCGACTGGATATCTTTGCGAATCTCCTTGATTTGAACGTCCGGAAAACCATATTTCTTTAGTGACAGTTCTAAAGAAAGCGAAACTGAATTGTCACCGTTAAATGGTTGATCTGAAGTCCCAATACCACACATAATCTGTAATTAAACATTTGTAGTCAAATACATTTGTTTTTTTTTAAATAAATCGACAGCAAAGAATTATATTTCTTTTTTTTTTCTTTTGAGAAAAATCAACGCGGAATATCCTTATTCTGACTCTAACCCTTTTTATTAAATATTTAGAAAATACCCCCTCCTTAATTCAGGCTTTGAACATTCTTGGACAAAGCGTTTCATTACTGAAATGTACAAAAGAAAATTATTTGAAAACTATTAAATAATTTTCGGACACTTATTTTATTCAAATCATCTTGTCTATTTGAAACTCGTGTAATTTTTTTCTATCTTGTCTTCGGTTCGCGTGTGTGAGTATGTGCATCTTGTCTTCGGTTCGCGTGTGTGAGTATGTGGTCTTGTCTTCGGTTCACGTGTGTGAGTATGTGGTCTTGTCTTCGGTTCGCGTGTGTGAGTATGTGCGTCTTGTCTTCGGTTCGCGTGTGTGAGTATGTGCGTCTTGTCTTCGGTTCGCGTGTGTGTGTATGTGGTCTTGTCTTCGGTTCGCGTGTGTGAGTATGTGCGTCTTGTCTTCGGTTCGCGTGTGTGAGTATGTGCGTCTTGTCTTCGGTTCGCGTGTGTGAGTATGTGCGTCTTGTCTTCGGTTCGCGTGTGTGAGTATGTGCGTCTTGTCTTCGGTTCGCGTGTGTGAGTATGTGCGTGTGTTGTTAGCCTTAATTTTCACCAACTCTTTATTTATGTCTCTTTCTTACACTCTTTCCTATCTTACTTTTCCCTCTCACTGTACAATGAGTTCGATTCTTATTATTCTTTGCTTACGTATTATTATTATTCCTTGATTTTCTTTTTTTTTCTCTTGTTTTTTAATTCACAGAGACTGTGCACTCAACCAGAATTAATTCATTCAAACACTCCTCTATTATATATACGTCTATTTATTAGTATTTTTTTAAAATTCTTTTCTGCTTAGCCATCCCAGCCAGTTTCTACCTGTCTATCTAGATTTAATTATGTCTTTCTATCTATCTCAGTTTTCTATTCGAGTTTTATCAATTCACATCAACCATACGCGCCATGTTGATCTATTCGTGAACACTCTCGACACCATCCGCGTTGTCCTAACTTAATCGGAAATGCTACCTTGACCTAGATTTGTTGCTACACTGAGCTATTCAAATATTCTTTGTTAAATAGCGACACCAAAATTATTTGCTATTCTTTTTCATTTGGTCCCACCAACTACATTACTTCTGTTAATGCAAACATTAACATCGCTCACTTCTTAACTACTACATTGATAATCTCATTTCAAGTTAACTTTTCAGAATAGCATTGAGTGAATGCAGAGACTGAAGCAATTTTTATATATCAACTTCTATCCAAAGCCACAGTACTAACTATTCTAATTCTATATTTATAATTGTATAATTCATTTATTGAATAAAATATATATTTAACTTTGATCCGCGCATCTCCTAAGGCTGACAGTGTTTCTAACTTATTCTCGTAATTAATCAACCTAGGAATAACATTAATGGTTTATCTACGCAATAAGTATAACGAAATCGATATACAGTATATGTGTAGTACATGTAGATAAAACTTAATCATAATTTTAATTTAAAATGCTGAAGCTTGGCCAACGGGTACACAATGCATAAGTAAGCAAATCATTTTCGAATATTACATTTGGTGTTAATTCTCTACTTACTTTTATCGTTCAGGGTTCTCCGCTCGATGTTCAACACACAATGCTTCTGATTCGAATATTGTACATTTTATTAGTATCTTCTGAAAATGAAATATTCATATTTATACCATAAAATAACTTAGCTTTAAATATACGAAAAGTTTAACAATCGAAATGCAAAAATGTACATTTAACGTATATTTATGCAAATTTTTATAAAATCTGCTTCTTTTTTAATTCGTCGATATCGGGACGCCACTGATTTTCTGACACACGTGGTTCCAAAGTTGCCTAGGTTTCGGCTGTTTAAAGGGAATATATTGCTCCAAAAGAACTGAGGATCCTTCTTCCAGGTGATTGATGACATTTTCCACTGCTGTTGTAATTCCTTTCATGTCGTGGAAAGACACGAACTTGCTCCCATAACATAATGCACCGAACGACCTCACTAGAAACTGAAAGAAGCGGGAAAAATAGAAAATATTTTGGTGCAGGTTTTGGGAATTTTCATGCAAAATAATGCGCTTCTAATATCCATAGTTACTTTTGTTTCTCATAAAAAATCTCACCTCAGGATAGACAGATATGAATAACCTCCGATAGATAGATAGAAAGAGATTAGATATAATCACTATGGTGGAAAAAAAACTTTTGAATACATTGCTTATTAAAAGAAGTATTTTTATTTTGCGTGGTAAATTTGTTGATTTCATTTCTCACCAAATTCTTCGATGCTGGATTAGAAAGAACAACGTAAACTGGAATTATCGTGATTTCAAAACCTTCATTTTCATATATATCGACCGGTTTGTCATGAAAAGTTAGTGTAATTAGGTAGCCAACATTATAGCCTTTGCTAACAGTACGCGAGTCTAGAGTTTGTCATCAACAAACTGATTAAGTTTTAAAAAACTGCTCATTGGACAATCTAGACCTCTCTTTAAGCTTTTACCTTTGTAACAAACTCCTCCAGTACATTCATTCGTGAAAAAGTTTACAAAATATGTCACTCTTCGTGAAGGAGAGTATCTTTCCAAAAATGAATAGCCACCTATAAAGAGACAAAAAACGAACAAATAACAAATTAACAGTGTTTACATATGCTTGTCAAAACAGTTTGCAGGGTTCGGTAGGTAATTAACACCAAGCTGATGCATTGTAATTAAAAAAGCATACGATGACTAACAAGTATGGAACTTTGTTATTGCCATTATGATTATTATCTTCATTCGCTTTCTGCTCAAGCCCTGTCCCTTTCCAGTTAATTACCCGAAACATAGAATAAGGTACATAGTAAATATATGTATTCTGTTTGCACAATTACTAATGTTATATTATTTTTCTTGTGGAATCTCGGAATACCCCAACAAAATGGACTGATCTAAAAGGATAAATAGCACGCTCTCTTACCGAAAGAGTGGAAGTTAAACAGAAATTCTTGTCGACTTCCCTGCTTCCGGGCAGAGAAGAACCCAGATGAGGCTCTGCCGGAAGGCAGAGTCTCACCTGGGAAGGCAGACAAATCCGACACCGTGTATGCGGGGTCTACGGGAGATTTTTGCCCGAGCGTACGTGTTTGGAATGCCCCACGTTAAAAGCCGGCCTTGTGCCACATCTTCGGGAGAATACCGAAGTTGAACAGAACTTCTTGTCGACCTCTACCTGCGGACAGAGTGGAACCCAGACGAGACTATGCCAAAGGCATGTTATTGGCTTATAATATTTCGGGTCATCTGTTTCACTTGTTTTGGGCATGAGACATGTAATGCCTTCAGTGATATTTTCTGGCATTTCATTGGAATTATTAATGATCATTGATAGAGTTTGTGCAAGGGTTATATGGATTGATAGAGCCAGAAATTGGGCACCTTGTCATTTTCTGGGGATTTCCAGTTTGGGGATTTCGTTAGAATTTGCCTAACATTGTTCGTGGTTATATTCTCCCATACTTGTAGAGGTTTATCCAGCATTCGTTCTTCTTCACGTTGAATCCATTCTGCATTGGGATTATATTCCTTTGAACTGCTCCAAATATTCTCCCAAATTATTATTATTAACAACAGCGATAAAATCTTCAATTATAAGCGTTTGAATCCCAAGGAGATACGACTTGCTTCAGCAGACTCAGACATAACTTCAATTTTCAACGAAATTTTCAATAATATGAAACTATATTCAAATCTTTCTAATCCTGTTATTACACCAACATATTTTACACATAAATACAATTAATATATAGTCACTAATAATATTTAAAGAAAAGTTTATTATAAGTGTTTGTACTGTATGGATAATAAAATAAAAATTGTATATAAATGTTGAGTCTTGACTCAATGTTGAATCTCGCCTATTGCATGGAATAATAATGCAACACAAAATGTACTTAGAACAAGTATGTATTATAACAAGAAAGTGTACACAATAAGTACATACAGTATTTCTGTATATTTCTAGGAAGACGTTCCTGGAGATTGTGTTGACTAGTCGCAGTCGATCAGAGTCTCTAGTTGGATCTCGTGATTCCACTTCTCTTCCTTCTCTCGTCTTCCGGTATCAACCATTATTTATATAGTTGGTAGTCACCTATGCAGATTAGGTGGATCCCACCACAACACCCCCCTCCCAAGCCTTGGAATCCTTTTGGATTTCAAACTGGCTTCTATATGGGATGATGATGGTTATTTCTTTGTAGATCCCCTTTGCATAGTTCATATATATATCTGTTTTTTTTTTCAATATCTTTTTCGTTTTGGATTCACGTCCAATGGTTCCGTGAACTTTCGTTTCCTACCGGATCTTCTCGGTTCATGAGCACTCTGCGGAGGTTCTACTTGAAAAGTATCATACATTACATCAATGATATCTTCCTCCTCATCCGGTATACTCTCTTCATGCTCTAGCACGTAGCATTTTTTGAGTTGGTTCTGGTGCCTTTTATGAGTATTCTTCGGCCCTTTTATTATGTAAATCAGGTCACCGATTCTCTTATCCACTATGCCTCGCTCCCAGAACTCAATGTTGTTTCTATAGCACTTGAAAAAGACCTTCTCTCCGGGGGTGTATCTTTTTCTAGCTGTATACCTAGTGTTCTTTATTCTATTTCTTCCTGGCAAAAGCTTGTCAAACACTGACTTAACTTTCCTAGCGAACATTAGTTCTGCTGGTGCCATGTTTGATGGTGTTCTCTGGTTAGGCGTGATTCTGTATACTTGTAGGAATTGCTGAAGCGCCTTTTCCGTTGGAACTCCTGAGGCTTTCTTCAGAGCGCGCTTTAACGTATCTACAAATCTTTCTGCGAGTCCATTGGATCTCGGATGATACGGCGGCGTCGTTATGTGGTTAATTTGATATAACTCACAAAATTCCTTAAATTCGTCAGAAGTGAATTGTGTACCATTGTCACTCACAATACACCCTGGCACACCGAACCGTGCAAATAGTTCATGCAAAAAAGTTGTTGTGGTATTGGACGTAGGCTTTTTGCAGCGTAGTACTTCCGGCCATTTTGTAAAGCTATCTACCACTATTAAGTAGTCATAATCTTCTACTGGACCAGCGAAATCAATGTGTCATCTTTCCCACGGATGATCCGTTTTTGGCCATGGTTTGTGTACTATAGGTGGTGCCTTAGCTGCTAACGCACACCCTTTACATCGATGAACCATGTTTTCGATATCCACATCCATTCCTTTCCAATATACAAAACTTCGCATTAAGCTTTTTGTTCTATTAATCCCCGGGTGACCCATATGAAAGTCCTGTAGGATTCTTTTCTGCAACTTTTTTGGTACTACTACTTTCTCACCATTTGCGACAGGCACGTTAAGTTTCTTTTTAAATATAGGCATAGTATTTTCTTTTAATTCAAATTTAGCTTCAATTTTGTTACATCTTCCAAGACCAGGTGTAAAGGTTTCTGGAAACTTTTTCTTTAATTCCCCTTTAATGTCCTGTCTTGATTGCGTATTACTTTCTACTTTTCTGCAGAAAGAGTTTAACGGTTTATCCCACAATTCGAATGTTTCAATAAAATCTGTACCCAACAAGTTTTCTCCATTTTTCAGAATGAAAACTTTTATTTTTTTAACGATCCCATTCACTTTCATTGGAAGTACAACCTCGCCTTCGAAGTTAATTTGCTTTCCAGTTACCGTTCGAGCGAGTTTCGTTGACTTCATTATTGTAGGCCTTTTTAAAATTTTCCATGTCTTATCGTTCATTATTGTTAAATCTGACCCTGAATCGAGTTTAAATTTGATATTCTTTTTGAATATTTCAGTCGTCACATATTTCCTCAAATCTTTATCTGATTTGATATTCGAATTTGTTTGTCTAATTCGGCTCTTGAATTTTTTCGTTTTACAACAAGATCCTTTGTGACCCTTCTTTTGGCACACGAAACATTTCTTATTTCTATATGGGCAATTTACCTCCCAATGTCTTTCGTTACAACGTCTGCAATTATATGGTGGGACTTTTTTATTTCCGTTCTTTTTATTTTCTTGTCTATTATTAAAGTACGCTGGATTTTTTTTCCAATTTTTCTCTACTGGGTACTTTGACTTCTTTTTTATTTTTTTAATATAAGCAATACCAGCTTTTTCGATTTTTTGCGACTCTTTTTTTAACTTTACGGCCCGTTGACACTCCTCTGCTAACTTTTGCAGGGTAAGGCCTTGTTCAGATTCGAGTTTAGACAAAACTCGACGTCTTATTTCGGCACTTTTACTGGATACCAGTCCTTGAGCAAAAATTAAGCACTTGAATTCTTCAACCGTAATCTCTGCCAATCTGAAATTGTCACAATGTCTATTCACTATAGATGCATATGTTAAGTAATCCTGATCGTCGGATTTAGAAACATTCATGCATAACCATCGCTTATGCCAAAGCGACATATTTGCTCCAAACAGCTCTTTTAGCAATTTCACTGTTTCCGAGAATTCCAATTCAGTTGTTTTTCTCGGTAGAATAAAATCTACAAATTTGCTATGTTCTGCTGTACCTAGCTTTCTTAGTAATAGACTGACTTTTCTTGAATTCGACCAGTTTTCACAGTCTGTGTAGAAAATATCTTCATATCGTTTAAAGTACGCTTCAAACGTTTTTTCTTCGTCTGGCACATAGTTGAATGTTTCCAGCGAATTAAATATGGTGTTATTAGAATATGAAGAATTTCCCTCATTTGCCTGATAGTTGTTTAATTTCTCCAGTGTTAACTTTTGAATTTCCAAAAGTCTTTCATCTTGTTTCTGTTGTCTTTCATATTGTTTTTCCTGATATTTTTGCAGCGCTATTTGTTGTTTTTGTTGTCTTTCATCTAGTTTCTCTTGATATTTATGCTGTGCTATCTGTTGTTCCCTTATTAGTAAGGCAAACTGTTCCTGCTGTGCTATCTGTTGTTCTTGCTGACTCAACTGCTGGAATTTTAATAATTCAGATATGAGTTTGGATAGTTCCATTTTTCAGCTGATAGTGTTCATGCAACAAGAAATATACTTTTTAATTTGTGTATCCACTAATATCATATAAGCTGACCAAAAAATCGAAACAAACGTACGACTTTTTAATTTTATGACTTGCTTTTACATTCACGCCCGTGCTAATCAACTTTGGTATTTTTTTTTTTTTCGTGAACAGCGAGCGTCGGACTTTTTCTTTTTTTTTTTTTTTTTCGACTTCTGTTCGCGTATTTCAATGACAACGTCTGATTTTCTTATCAGAGGTAATTCGTCACTATATTGCTGAACAAATAATTTAAAAAAAAAATAATTTTTTAAAGTTTGTTACCTTTCAAAGTCGACACGGTGTATTTGTGCTCCTTTTAATCCATGCATGTGTTTGTAGTCGGCCAATTTTTCTTTTTAGCGGGTGTCTCGGTGTAGATAATTTTTTTTTTAATTTAAAATTACCGTTATTCGATTACGACACCTTTCCACTTTTTCTGAGTGAACGTTCCTTTATGCTTAGTCGTCTTTTAACGAGTTCTACATATCCAGAAGTTTAGAATCCTTCGTCGTTACGTTAACGTTGGACTTTTAATTAATAGCTTTTTTTTTCAGCCTGGGTCCTACAATGACTTGTCCCAATTGTTGAAAACTCTCACTATTAATTCTTTCTTCTTTGCTTATGGTTCGTTCTACTTCTTTGCCTTTGTTGAAACTTGGCGTATGTTTCGTTCTACTTTGTGGCCATTGTTGAAACTTGACGTATGATTCGTTCTACTTCGTCGCCATTGTTGAGTCTTGACTCAATGTTGAATCTCGCCTATTGCATGGAATAATAATGCAACACAAAATGTACTTAGAACAAGTATGTATTATAACAAGAAAGTGTACATATAGTATTTCTGTATATTTCTAGGAAGACGTTCCTGGAGATTGTGTTGACTAGTCGCAGTCGATCAGAGTCTCTAGTTGGATCTCGTGATTCCACTTCTCTTCCTTCTCTCGTCTTCCGGTATCAACCATTATTTATATAGTTGGTAGTCACCTATGCAGATTAGGTGGATCCCACCACAACAATAAATTAATAATAAATAAATAGATAATAAAAGAAATAACCCACAAGTCATTTTCACCACAATCACCACCATCATCACCACTCCTGCATTCTTCTTTGCTTCTTTTCCGTCTTCCTATCTATCTATCTATCTATCAATCTATCTAATACTAATAGTCTGTGAATCATGCGTACGTCGGCCGTCGGGTGCATAATGATTTAAATTTGTTTCCACCTCACTTTTTCTACCCCCCCCCTCTCTCTCTCTCTCTCTCTCTCTCTCTCCACCTTTGATTGTGTGTGTGCTTATTTATATTTCATCTTTCTTTAAATAAACAATGTTTTAAATATATATATATATATATATATATATATATATATATATATATATATATATATATATATATATTAAGCAAATCATTCATACGAAAAGCAGATAATGAAGTTAATGGCATGGCAAGAATCACTCTCGCAAACAATTTTTAATAATAAAATACATTAACCTCGAAACGATTGAAAGCTAAGCTAGTAGTAAAAAAAAAGACTTGATAAAACCGGAATTTATAAACAAGGATCATACCATTCATTAACGGGTTCGAGGTTAATGTATTTTATTATTAAAAATTGTTTGCGAGAGTGATTCTTACCATATCATTAACTTCATTATCTGCTTTTCGTATGAATGATTTGCGTAATATAACTTGAACCCGCACCACATAATTGATATTAAAATAACCGATCCGACGTGCGAATTCCTGATAATAACTGTGACATTATTTATTGAACAATTTAGTTCATGCCACCTTTACTAAAAAAGCCTACTTCTACAAAAGAATTCTCATATTATTATATTAGTACAAGAACGCACAATTTTAAAATTTTTAAAAATTCAACATCAGCGTCGTGACTGCACGCTCCAAAAGTATTCTTACAGTTAACAATATCACATTTCTAAAAAAAAAAACACTTCTTTCGGATTGCACTTTATCTTTCGATGTCCTGTTATTACCTGGATGTAAAAAAACTTATCTATTTCCCTACCTGAGGATGCTCGTATGAAACGATTGAAAGCTAAGCTAGTAGTAAAAAAAAACCCTGATAAAACCGGAATTTATAAACAAGGATCATACCATTCATTAACGGATTCGAGGGTAATGTATTTTAATATTAAAAATTGTTTGCGAGAGTGATTCTTGCCATATCATTAACTTCATTATCTGCTTTTCGTATGAATGATTTGCGTAATATAAATTGAACCAGCACCACATACTTGATATATATATATATATATATATATATATATATATATATGTCAATTTTGTAGTGCGTAATCAATTTATGTAACGTAAATCATTCAAACGAAAAACAAATATTGAAGCTAATTATACGGCGAGAATCACTCTCACAAACAATATTTACTAATAAAATATAATCAACTTCGAATCTGTTAATGAATGGTGTGATCCTTGTTCATAAATTCCGGGTTTATCAGGTGTTATTTTTCCTACGAGCCGGGCTTTCAGCCGTACCAAACGGCCATCATCAGGTAGACAATTTAAATTGTCTACCTGATGATGGCCGTTTGGTACGGCTGAAAGCCCGGCTCGTAGGAAAAATAACACCTGATAAACCCGGAATTTATGAACAAGGATCACACCATTCATTAACAGATTCGAAGTTGATTATATTTTATTAGTAAATATTGTTTGTGAGAGTGATTCTCGCCGTATAATTAGCTTCAATATTTGTTTTTCGTTTGAATGATTTACGTTACATATATATATATATATATATATATATATATATATATATATATATATGTATATATATATATATAAGTTTAAGTATTTAGATTCTAGAACTATAATAACGACTAACATTAAACAGGTAGATTTTCTGGTTGTCACTCTAGACCTTACTAATAGCTCTTTTCAATCTTATGTGGAAGTTAATTCTAACCCGGTATATGTATATCCCAATTCCAACTACCTACCTTCGGTTATTAAGCACATACTCTTCTCCACTGAATTTAGGATAAGTACTAATCATTCTAGCAAAGATGTTTTTAATAAACCTTGTGAATTTTACATTCTGTCCTTAGTAATAGTGGCTATTCAATATAGAAATCCTATTAATTATGACCACAATAAGAAAAGAAGATTCAGGAAGATCATTTGGTTTACTCCCACTTTCAACCTAATGGTTAAAACCAAATTAGGACATAAATTTCTCAACCTTATCAAAAAGCATTTCCCCAACCCCGAAACTAATCCACTCAGTAAAATATTCAATTATAATACCCTTAAATTAAGCTATACTTGTTCTAATAACCTGGAAAAAATAATTAAGAAACATAATAACAGTCTTCACCAAGTATAGGGACTCAAAAAACTTGACTACTCGCCAAGTTGCAACAAGTAAAACTAAGTATAATGACACTTGTGCAATTGTAGGAATCCGAATAATTGCCCAATTACAGAATAATTGTTTAACTAGTTTATCTGAGTACAATTTCTACACTAGAAAACCCCAATATTAAAAATTTTTACATTGGAAGTACTATGAATACATTCAAAGAACATTTGCGGGGACATGTGCAATCTTTCAACAGTAGTAATCATAAATACAAGACTTCATTATCTAAGTATTTTTGGAGTTTAAAGGAAAAAAACACGACACCTACCGTTAAATGGAAATTAATTAAGAGAGCTCGAACATGTAATTCTCTATATACCCCTTGTTATTTATGTCTTAATGAAAAATCTGAAGACCTATCACTTAAATCAAAGGAATGAACTCACTGTTAACTGTAAACATAGCCATAAATTCAACTAACTATAAGGGTAGTAATATTTTTGATGATAAGGCAATGTTACTGTAAGTTTAGTATGTTATTACTTTTATTATCTGATAATTCTCCTATCTATGTACATATTTGTAGGTATACGTATATTATGTTATTTTTGTGTCTGCACATGTGTGTATATATATCTATCTATCTATATATATATATATATATATATATGTGTGTGTGTGTGTGTGTGTGTGTGTGTGTGTGTGTGTGAATTTCTACATGTGTGTGTGTATTTCTATTTGCATGTACTTGTATGTGTGTATATGTTTATGTGTGTGTAGGTATATATCTATATGTATTTGTGAATGTTTGCGTGTATGTATGTATATATGAATATATTTTTACTTGTAGTTATATGTTTGTGTGTATATATATATATATATATATATATATATATATATATATATGTGTGTGTGTGTGTGTGTGTGTGTGTGTGTGTGTGTGTGTGTGTGTTTATATTGATGGCTGTTATATATGTGCTTGGTTATATATTTATGCGCTTGTATATGTATGGGTGTGTAAGCTTATGTACGTATTCGCGTGTGCATATATATGTGTGCATGTGTGTGTATATCTTTGCAAATGTATATGTATATGTGCATATCTTAGTGTTTTGGAATGTATTATCAATGTTAACTATAATCTAATTTTGTATGATAGTGTTTTTAAAATTGCTTGTGGACTTAATAATCAACAGTTGTGTTTTGTTACATTTTAATCTTGTATGGACTTTATAGTCCTTTATTGTCATTTGGATAATATTCTTAGTATATGTGTAGGTTTATGTATGTACATGTGTATGCATGTATGTATATGTATATATGTGTTTATGTATGTGTATATATATGTATATATATGTATATGTTTGTATATATGTATGTATGCGTCTATATGTCTCTCTGTATATATGTGAGTGTTTATATATATATATATATATTCTCTTTTTTCTTTTTATGTTACTGTGTAGGTTGATATATTTATATTTATTTCTGTGTATGTATATATGCATGTGCGTATATGTGTATGCATATGTGTATTTATGTATATGTGTTATATAGGTATATATATATGTGTGTGTATATGTTTATGTGTATGTAGGGGCGTAGGTATATTTATGTATGTTTCTATTTGTAGTGATGAATGTATGTACACATACGTATGTATGCATTTTTTACATATTGTTATATATTTGTACTTGTGTATGTGTACTCATGCGTATATAAGTATATATGAGATATTTAAATATATTTGTGTGATTATGAGTTTCCTTTTTTATATATTAGATAGTTTTATTTTATTTTAAGTGTTACATTTTGCCTGGACATTTGCATTTGGTGTTTTCTCATGTCTGTGTCTGTATATATATTATTTTTCTATCCATTTCTATATATCTTTTTTACGTTTTTCATTGACAAATATTTGTTTTTCTATTCTACCCCTATTAAATTTTATCTATTGAACCATTTTTATCTATATATCTTTGCCCATGTATGATATATTTTAATAGTATGTTTGAATTCGTTTACTAACACTTCCAAATTTGAATATTTCTTGGTGTGTATATGTGTGTGTCTTTATTAATACATGTCTGTATGATCGCTTATATATGGCTTTCATTGTATATATATGTTGTCGTTTTTTTTCTTTAAGGGTCGTGGACATCTGTTTCCTGTTTCGTTCGTGTCTTTGCGTGTTTATATATCTAAATATGTCTACGTGTTTGTGTATTATAATCTGATTGTGCATGTGTTGTCTTTTGCAAGATTTCACCCTCCCATGTCCATATCATCACTTCAAATGTATCTAAGCTGTAACGAAACTTAGCAGAACATTAGATTTTAACGTTTACTCTAACTGAATTTTTGGCCTTTCAATTAGAACAAAATAAATAACAAAACATATGTATTTTTTCCTCGGTTTCTTCTTTAAATAATTTTATATTTTAAACTTAATACAGATTAAATTTAAAATTCGTAATTTTTAATTTTCAATTTTATAGTAAAATTTAATATTAATTAGTTAGAATGATTTCTGTTTTAGTCTAACCCTAACATTAAAGCATTAATTATTATAACCAACGTTCGCTGTCAAGTTTTTAGAATTCTCATATACTTGTATTTTGATTGGTCATTGCAGCTTATGTAACAGCGTTTCCCCTAGAGAGGGGTGTTTGATTAATTTGAACCTTTTAAAACCCTTTATTCTACATTCAACACCATCGCTTGATAAGAAACCAGAAATTTTGAAACAAATGGCTATTTTTGTAGTAATTTTATAACATATTTATGTTATAATTTTTTAATTAATTATATATATATATATATATATATATATATATATATATATATATAAAGACATTTATATTATGTTTAACGTTCTTTTTATAGATACATGTATTTAAGCAAATGCTCTGTTTTTATAATAAACAGTATTAAATAACATTTACCGCATTTGCTTAAATACATGTATCTATAAAAAGAACGTTAAACATAATATAAATGTCTTTAAATAAATTGTCGGGCTATGTCCAATTCAAAAATATATATATATATATATATATATATATATATATATATATATATATATATATATATATATATATATATATTTCCACGAAACCGCTCCGGATGGGGCTCACTCCCGGCGAGGGTGACAAGTATTAAGTCACAACCCTTATATTTATACCCACCGCCCGGATAACCCCAAGTGAATTGTTAATATCGGGTTGGACAATTTTATGGGATGTCACTCCACCACAAGCGAACAGAGGAAGATGTAACACAGAATCTTCGAACGACCAATACGAAGATATCACAAAACACGCGATTAAAAGTATAAGCTCCTTTTATTTATAACACACACACAAAAAAAAAAATAAATAAATAAGCGGAATAAAACTGACTGAGCATAAAAGAACAAAATGTTCATATCTCAATAATTTGGGGGTAATCCACCTAATTTTTGTCTGGAAAGATGTGTGCGATGAAATTTTCTTTAAAATATTTGTGTGTGCATTCTACGGGCTGAAAGAAAAGAAAAATAAAAGTTTCTCCTTTTTTTTGTCTTCTCTCACTTTGTTTCTTCCCTCTTTTACTTAA
The DNA here is from genome assembly GCA_964036315.1 of Acanthosepion esculentum. Classification (NCBI taxonomy): domain Eukaryota; kingdom Metazoa; phylum Mollusca; class Cephalopoda; order Sepiida; family Sepiidae; genus Acanthosepion; species Acanthosepion esculentum. The sequence continues at coordinate 109,261,706 of OZ038480.1, read as the reverse complement.
TTTTTACACTTACTATTTATCTCTCCCTATCCTTTTCTTTTTTTTGTCTTTCAGTTTCTGGGACGATTAATTCTTTTCCGCGCAAAGTTCTTTCTCTCAAAATCCTTTTCTTTTCTCTATTGTACGCTTATCTTGTTATTCTTTATTTAATAACTTGTATTTCTCATCGAAAAGGAAATAAGTTATTGAGGTCGGCTTCCTCCTTGGCTTTCATATTCTCGCGTTTTCCGTTCATCTATTTCAAGTGTAGCTATGCATGGCCGGGGTAGATTATTCCATTTCCTTTCTTTGTGTATCTTCTATGCTTATCATTAAACTAATTTTTGCTCTTTCAGTTTTTCGCGAACATTCAATTCTGGCTTAACGAATCATATTCTTCCTTCCTCGTGAACTGATTCAAACTTCTCAGGATTTCTTACTTCGATGCGTTTGATCCATTCAGATTTTGTTTTCACCGTCAGTTACGAAACAAAAGGACCAAAGTTTCTTATATCTTTCTGACTGTTGCCATAAGCTCCCCACATGAGTTGGCTTGGGGTGTTAGTTAACATTAATCGCCAAATAACAGGCACGTCTTTTTTCCGACTAGAATTTTCGGCCAACTGAACTGACAATAAATTTCTCAACGTGTTCTCGGGTTTCCCGCTGTTTCGCACCGACCAATCAGTATTCTGCCCTTACAACGGCCGTTTGTTGCCAAGGCTGTTTGCCTTATTACTATTAATAACCCGAACGTTTCAGCGGGGAGGGGAGTTGGCAACCGCCAATCAAACCGCACACGACCTAGACACACTTTAGTTTCCAGACGTCTCTTCTATGTCAGAGAGAGAGAGAGAGAGAGAGAGAGAGAGAGAGAGAGAGAGAGAGAAATAGAAAGAGATTCTACTTTTGAGGAAATATGAATATGACCAGCCCCATGGTCCAAATTCGTGACAATATATACACATATTGCATCATTTGGTTGTAATACACGGAAAAGTATCCGTGAATATGAACGAATTAAGCTAAAAGTGAGCAGACATAATGTTTGTAATTTATTTAATCAGACATGCCTAAAAGAGAATTTGCTGCCTAAATACACAAACGTTTATTACGTAGAATAATAAATGCAATATAATTATGACATTATTTAATTAGAAAAACTTTTAATTGCTTTTATAAATAAAGATTTATTAAGGACACTAAGAAGAAAATTCTTTCGTTGAATAATTAATTTTTACAAGAATTGTTTTCATTTTTTAAAAATTTCAATTAAATAATTTATGTCGTTTAAAATTCTGTATTAATTCGAGGCGTTTAGGTAATATTACTATTGAAAACTACATTTACGAATCGAAAATTGAAAAGTTCCTTAAAAGTCGTTTTAACACAATATTAAATAATTTTTAATTTTTTTATGTATACGTAACGTTCTCCCTGTTTGAAAGTATGGTTGACCATACATGACATAATCAGAAAATAAGAGCGGTGATTATAGTCAATTTAAATTCAACGTTACTAAAATTAGATTACGAAAAACATTTTCCCAGATTTTTAAGATTACTGAGTACTTAAAAATTATATAGATAAACCAGTCATTTTCTTAAATTATGTTGTAACAGATAACGTCACCTTAGAACAATAATAAACGTGTTATCACTTCAAGTGATTTACAAGGTGTTGACAGGCGTTTAATCGGCTACTGTTTGTTTTAAAAATCCATGTCTCTGTTCTTTTAAACTTAAAGTAAACAATACTTTTTCAAATCAGATTAATTAAACTTTAAATTAGCTAATATTTTTCCAATAAAGTTTCAGAAAATATATTTTAATTTTGGGAAATTTTTAAAACCGAGAATTAAATTAAAATTAAATTTTGCTTACAGTATTTAATGTATATATATATATATATATATATATATATATATATATATATATATATATATATATATATATATATATATATTAATTTGCTCATTACCGCAGATTTTATTTTAAATTAATCATATTTTAATTTTAACGACATATTTATTCATTTATTCTACCATTCCGAAGTCACCGATGGATTATTACTATCATTGTCATTGCAATTAATATTGATTGGAATGTACTGGTAAAGTTACAATGTTATCATCATCATCAAAAAGTGTATCGATTTGAGGTCATGAATTAATATGTTCTCTCATCTTCAGTGATATTATAGACTGATTCGACAATATTTTACCAGCCTTCTCTGTCCTCTGCAAGTTTGCGGATTCTTTGCAGATCTTCCTTGATTGTAAACTCCTCCAAAGTGAGATCTTTCTGCCTTGTTCTTTGAATGTCTCGGTTCAGCGTTGTGACTATGGTGGTTCTTGGATGACCTCTGCACTTTTTGAAGTCAGTCTTTTCAAAGTAAAGCTCCATGGCTTTGTTAGCAGGGTATTCTGGATCCATTCTGTTTGTTGACATTTGTATGTTTTTTTCTTGAACAGTCAGCTGTATTACAAACACGGCCTGATACTTTCCAACATTGATATACATTATTCTTCCATTTTTTGTTGACAACAAATCCATTTCCATAATGTTTTCATTCTGTCTCTAAACATATTAACTGGCGTTTGTTTTTGGCGATGTTACTGTTCAGACCAGGTCCAATTTTTCATTTTCCAAATATTGTCTTTCTCAGTATGCAACGTCTTAAATAAGTAGTTACTGCGTAGCAGCAACCGGAGCATCCATTACCGACTCCGCCATTACTATACAATGAATGCTGTGTTATTGTTATTGTTTAATTTTTTTAACTGTTTCTCTTAACGGCATCTTTGTTTGAATTACAAAAGTGTCTTCTCGTAGCAGTCATGGAAACAAATTGCTGAAAGTTACAAGATACTGCTGACAAGAAGAAGAAATGAAGCAGAATGCAATAATAATAATAATAGTTGTAGTAATAGTAATGATGATAATATTATATAATTTGTATATATGTATTTTTTACGTATGTGTACTTGTATATGTGTTTATGTGTATACATATATATATTGATTAGTATAAAGCAGCAAATTAAATTTCAAATTAATAATATTTTAATTGTAGAGACATGTTACTAAGTTATATTATTTGTTGATATACCTTATATGTAATCAGTACCTATTAGTTTTATTAACTTTTGACGCAAATCTTTATTTTTTTACCTGATTCGGGCAGGATATTGGACATTACTGACCAGCCGAGCTATAATCCGTTTGGTCACTGATGGTTCTAGTAATAAAACATCTAAGCTGATTTCAACATAAAAGAGAAATTGTTTGTTTGAATAAAGTTGAATAAAAATATTTACTGCACAAACAACTGGTATTTTTAATAATAATAATAATAATAATAATAATAATTACTATTATTATTATTATTATTATTATTATTATTCCATATTTCAAACTAAAATTGAAAATAAATGTACCAACCTTTGTGGAATGTCACAGCCTAGTGTACGTATAGCGAATACTTATTTGCAAAACTAGGCGATGGTAATTGTCTGCACCAACTGAGTGACAGAATAAAAAGCATGTCGCTTGGACATTGTTCGCCACCTGACAATAAAATACTCATACATTCAACTGGAGATGATAGTATTCCTATGGTCACTTGATCACGTGTTACTTTTTCGCTTCTCTGGTCAATATCAATTGTTTCAGGAAGTCCTGTTTCAGATAGGGTATGATGCAGGGCTTCGTAATAACGTTTCACATGAGTGCCACTTTCAGAAGGAACAAGGTAGCTATACAAACTACCTGGCACTCTCCAGGTTTCCTTTGCCAAAATTTCGATGTGTAATCTTCCAGCTAGGTGGAATTGTTTTGTTATGGAAAAATAAATGAACATGGTCATAAAGACAAACTTTTGGTTCTGTTACTATTCGTTATATACATTGAGTTTTCATACTAGCAGTTCCAGGAGGTCTTGAAAAGTTCTCGACTCGACCAACTTTTCTGAATCTGATCAAATGATCAGTTCTTTTTAAAAAACAGTTTTTGTTTAAACCTTGATCCCTACAGCACTCCGAAGCCTCGGCGAGAGGTTTATGTTTAACATGACTAGTTTCACACTCTAATAATAGTAAAGCATCATGGCCTCCCCCATTCTATCAGCAAATAATAACTTTGATTGAGGACATGACTGCACTCATTACGAGCAGAGACAAAGAGAGGTCTGTTGCAATCAGATATGTCGCTCCGGTACAGACTAAAGAAATGATCCCTATGGGCTATAGCAGCTAAGCAAGCAGCTGAGAAGCAAGGAGATGAACGCGATTTAACTTTGTATTTTCTTGCTGGGATAAAAGCCTCGATGCCAGCTTTTACTCAGGAGAAGACCTCAGATGGACATTTTTGAACGTGGTGATTAAAAACCACATTCCAAGGGACATCGCGAAGGAAATATTCCAAAATACTGTCTCGAGCAAATGTTTTTTGTCAAGTGCATTAAAAATTATGTAATTTAAAATTGTGATTAAAGATTTAATCCTAAACTTTTGGGACATAATGGTCAAAACTTTTTTCCAATTTAAAATAAATAAATTGTCAGCTTCAAAATGAAGAAAATGGTCAGCAAAAATAAAAATAAGTTAAAAACTTATCCCAGACTCGGCAAAAGGTTAAGTCGCCATATATATATATATATATATATATATATATATATATATATATATATATATATATATATATATTGTTGAGTCTTGACTCATTGTTGAATCTCGCCTATTGCATGGAATAATAATGCAACACAAAATGTACTTAGAACAAGAATGTATTATAACAAGAAAGTGTACACAATAAGTACATATAGTATTTCTGTATATTTCTGGGAAGACGTTCCTGGAGAATGTGTTGACTAGTCGCAGTCGATCAGAGTCTCTAGTTGGATCTCGTGATTCCTCTTCCCTCGTCTTCCGGTACCAACCACATTTATATAGTTGGTAGTCACCTATGCAGATTAGGTGGATCCCACCACAACACCCCCTCCCAAGCCTTGGAATCCTTTTGGATTTCAAACTGGCTTCTATATGGGATGATGATTATGGTTATTTCTTTGTAGATCCCCTTTGCATAGTTCATATGTATATCTGGGTTTTTTTTTCAATATCTTTTTCGTTTTGGATTCACGTCCAATGGGTCCGTGAACTTTCGTTTCCTACCGGATCTTCTCGGTTCAGGAGCACTCTGCGGAGGTTCTACTTGAAAAGTATCATACATTATATCAATGGAATCTTCCTTCTCATCCGGTATACTCTCTTCATGCTCTAGCACGTAGCATTTTTTGAGTTGGTTCTGGTGCCTCTTATGAGTATTCTTCGGCCCTTTTATTATGTAAGTCAGGTCACCGATTCTCTTATCCACTATGCCTCGCTCCCAGAACTCAATGTTTTTTCTATAGCACTTAAAAAAGACCTTCTCTCCGGGGGTGTATCTTTTTCTAGCTGTATACATAGTGTTCTTTATTCTATTTCTTCCTGGCAAAAGCTTGTCAAACACTGACTTCACTTTCCTAGCGAACATTAGTTCAGCTGGTGCCATGTTTGATGGTGTTCTCTGGTTAGGCGTGATTCTGTACACTTGTAGGAATTGCTGAAGCGCCTTTTCCGTTGGAACTCCTGAGGCTTTCTTCAGAGCGCGCTTTAACGTATCTACAAATCTTTCTGCGAGTCCATTGGATCTCGGATGATACGGCGGCGTCGTTATGTGGTTAATTTGATATAACTCACAAAATTCCTTATATTCGTCAGAAGTGAATTGTGTACCATTGTCACTCACAATACACTCTGGCACACCGAACCGTGCAAATAGTTCATGCAAAAAAGTTGTTGTGGTATTGGACGTAGGCTTTTTGCAGCGTAGTACTTCCGGCCATTTTGTAAAGCTATCTACCACTATTCAGTAGTAATAATCTTCTACTGGACCAGCGAAATCAATGTGTAATCTTTCCCACGGATGATCCGTCTTTGGCCATGGTTTGTGTACTATAGGTGGTGCCTTAGCTGCTAACGCACACCCTTTACATCGATGAACCATGTTTTCGATATCCACATCCATTCTTTTCCAATATACAAAGCTTCGCATTAAGCTTTTTGTTCTATTAATCCCCGGGTGACCCATATGAAAGTCCCGTAGGATTCTTTTCTGCAACTTTTTTGGTACTACTACTCTCTCTACACTTGCGAAAGGCACGTTCCGTTTCATTTTAAATATAGGCATAGTATTTTCTTTTAATTCAAATTTAGCTTCAAACTTGTTACATCTTCCAAGACCAGGTGTAAAGGTTTCCGGAAACTTTTTCTTTAATTCCCCTTTAATGTCCTGTCTTGTTTGCGTATTACTTTCTACTTTTCTGCAGAATGAGTTTAAAGGTTTATCCCACAATTCGAATGTTTCAATAAAATCTGTACCCAACAAGTTTTCTCCATTTCTCAGAATGAAAACTTTTATTTTTTTAACGATCCCATTCAATTTCATTGGAAGTACAACCTCGCCTTCGAAGTTAATTTGCTTTCCAGTTACCGTTCGAACGAGTTTCGTTGACTTCATTATTGTAGGCCTTTTAAAAATTTTCCATGTTTTATCGTTCATTATTGTTAAATCTGACCCCGAATCGAGTTGAAATTTGATATTCTTTTTGAATATTTCAGTCGTCACATATTTCCTCAAATCTCTATCTGATTTGATATTCGAATTTGTTTGTCTAATTCGGCTATTGAATTTTTTCGTTTTACAACACGATCCTTTGTGACCATTCTTTTGGCACACGAAACATTTCTTATTTCTATATGGGCAATTTACCTCCCAATATCTTTCGTTACAACGTCTGCAATTATATAGTGGGACTTTTTTATTTTCGTTCTTTTTATTTTCTTGTCTATTATTAAAATACGCTGAATTTTTTCTCCAATTTTTCTCTAATGGGTACTTTGACTGCTTTTTTATTTTTTTAATATAAGCAATACCAGCCTTTTCGATTTTTTGCGACTCTTTTTTTAAACTTACGGCCCGTTGACACTCCTCTGCTAACTTTTGCAGGGTACGGCCTTGTTCAGATTCGAGTTTAGACAAAACTCTACGTCTTATTTCGGCACTCTTACTGGATACCAGTCCTTGAGCAAAAATTAAGCACTTGAATTCTTCAACCGTAATCTCTGCCAATCTGAAATTGTCACAATGTCTATTCACTATAGATGCATATGTTAAGTAATCCTGATCGTCGGATTTAGAGACATTCATGCATAACCATCGCTTATGCCAAAGCGACATATTTGCTCCAAACAGCTCTTTTAGCAATTTCACTGTTTCCGAGAATTCCAATTCAGTTGTTTTTCTCGGTAGAATAAAATCTACAAATTTGCTATGTTCTGCTGTACCTAGCTTTCTTAGTAACAGACTGACTTTTCTTGAATTCGACCAGTTTTCACAGTCTGTGTAGAAAATATCTTCATATCGTTTAAAGTACGCTTCAAACGTTTTTTCTTCGTCTGGCACATAGTTGAAAGTTTCCAGCGAATTAAATATGGTGTTATTATAGTATGAAGAATTTCCCTCATTTGCCTGATAGTTGTTTAATTTCTCCAGTGTTAACTTTTGAATTTCTAAAAGTCTTTCCTCTTGACGTTCTTGATATTTTTGCATCGCTATCAGTTGTTCTTGCTGTGCTATCTGTTGGGATTTGAATAATTCGGATATGACTTTGGATAGTTCCTCCATTTTTAGCTGATAGTGTTCATGCAACAAGGAATATACTTTTAATTTGTGTATCCACGAATATCATATAAGCTGACCAAAAAAATCGAAACAACGTACGACTTTTATATTTTATGTCTTGCTTTTACATTCACGCCCGTGCTAATCAACTTTGATTTTTTTTTTTTTTTCGTGAAGAGAGAGCGTTGGACTTTTTTTTTCGTTTTCGTCTTCTGTTTGCGTATTCCAATGACAACGTCTGATTTCCTTATCAGAGGTAATTCGTCACTATATTGTTGAACAAATAATTTTAAAAAAATAATTTTTTAAAGTTTGTTACCTTTCAAAGTCGACACGGTGTATTTGTGCTCCTTTTAAATCCATGCATGTTTTTGTAGTCGGCCAATTTTTCTTTTTAGCGGGTGTCTCGTTGTAGATAATTTTTTAATTTAAAATTACCGTTATTCGTTTACGACACCTTTCAATTTTTCTGAGTGAACGTTCCTTTATGCTTAGTCGTCTTTTAACGAGTTTTACATATCCAGAAGTTCAGAATCCTTCGCCGTTATGTTAACGTTGGACTTTGAATTAATAGTTTTTTTTTTTCAGCCTGGGTTCTTCAATGACTTGTCCCAATTGTTGAAAACTCTCACTATTAATTCTTTCTTCTTTCCGTATGGTTCGTTCTACTTCTTTGCCATTGTTGAAACTTGGCGTATGGTTCGTTCTACTTTGTGGCCATTGTTGAAACTTGACGTATGGTTCGTTCTACTTCGTCGCCATTGTTGAGTCTTGACTCATTGTTGAATCTCGCCTATTGCATGGAATAATAATGCAACACAAAATGTACTTAGAACAAGAATGTATTATAACAAGAAAGTGTACACAATAAGTACATATAGTATTTCTGTATATTTCTGGGAAGACATTCCTGGAGAATGTGTTGACTAGTCGCAGTCGATCAGAGTCTCTAGTTGGATCTCGTGATTCCACTTCCCTCGTCTTCCGGTACCAACCACATTTATATAGTTGGTAGTCACCTATGCAGATTAGGTGGATCCCACCACAACATATATATATATATATATATATATATATATATATATATATAAGAACAAGTAATGAAGAAGAAAAATACATGAGTTAGTAAAAAGAGAATAAAGGACAAGAAAAGATGACAAATAGAAAATTACAAGAAGCAAAACAACACTAAAACTCAAAAGCAAAACAACAAACAGTAAAACACAAAATGTAAAAGAAAAGAGAAGTAAAAAGAGAAACAAAAGGACCAAAAACAACAACAATAATCAAAAAGATAAGAAGGAAAAAAACAAGAAGTATAAACTCAAGATGTAAACAAACGAAAAAGCGGCGACTAGAAAAATAAATGAAACATGACAAACAGAACCTCTCATTTAAATAATTGGAATTTGCTACTGATATGTAACATCTACTAGAAAAAAATTCGTTAGAAACAAAAAAAAGTGTACTGAGCTGTTGCTTAACACAAGTCCTCCTATATGACAGTGAATTCTGGAGAATCTCCTCACAGATGAAGAAAAGATTTGAAGAAACAGAAATATGGTTCTACAGAATGATGCAGAAGATAACATGGACCGAGCACGTGAGCAATACCGAAGTTTTAGAGAAACAAAAAAGAAACTTACACTTAACATTAGGATGAGCCATTTTAAATTTCTAGGGCATCTAATGAGAAAAGAGGGCTTGGAAAAATCTGATACTCACAGGACAGATTGATGGTAAGAGTGACACAACGTATAACCTACTTAGTGATCTTGAGTAAATTGATGGTGAAATAAGTTTTAAGAGAGATAACAAAACAATGGAATTTATTATGATCTATAAAGGACAGGAAATTGTGAAAAGCTATGATCGCTTGTCATGAAGGGACACGACACAGAGAAAAGAATGTAACGTCGTTGTTGCGGGGTTCGTACGGCAAATCCACCATTGCGCTCACCTTGTTAAAAAGGTTGGATTACTGGTTGATACGCCCAAACTGGGGACCATTGAAAGTGAATCATATCTGTTTTATGGTTAACAGAAAATCCAATAAAATAATCACTTCCACGAAATAATTTGTAGTTAATTTGCAGTCAACAGACTGTAAAATGCTCCACCTTTCTCAGTTGGTACATTCGGCTGCCAGCAGCAGAAGACTGGCTCTAAAATAATAATTTTTTTTAATATAAAATATTATGGCCAACATGCAGCAAGTGTTGTCAGTTTTAAGTTGCCTAGCTTTTCTGAAATACAATGCGGAAAGAAGGCTTAGAGGATTTATCACTCACAGGATATATTGCTTCTTACTGCAATATGGAGAGATTGTAGCCGTGAATCCCAACCTGATGCAGAAAAAGTGTTTTTATTTTTTCCATTTTATTATCAACGGATTTCCAAACCGAATACCGGATGATGTTGATCATTGTCTCAGGCAGAAAACCGGCATGTAGATACTGCAGAAAGAGTGCTTAGAAAAGGAGGATGTGATAGTTTCATCCGCCACCTCTCGCCGTAAAATTAGATCAGACTTTATGTTGCGTTTTGTGTCGCCACTGACATGAATTCTTCAACGCCACCACGCTATATCATAGACTGCATCAAAAGTGAACATTTTTCGTCTTTTTATTATTATATTGTTTTATTTTGTGATAAGGGTTAGTTATAGCGTTATTTCCAGGAGGAAGGAAGATGGGGTGAGAGAGTGAGAGATAGAGGGGTGATCGAGAGGACACATGCAAACTGGTTAGCTAAAATTTTATCGTCATGTCCTAGCTTGCCTCACTAATGAATCTGGGAACGGAGTGCATCGTGACACTTCTTTTTGCACTTTTATGTCTTATATCAAAATTTAATCAAATATAATCGATGTCAGAATTCCATGCTAATGGGGTTCAAACCAGACCAACTCAATTTAAGTCACCAGTGTTCTGACCAGTAGTGTGCCATTTGGGGCTAGACTACACATTCTGTAACATTAACTCCCCTTTTTTTAAACTAATAGTAATTATGGTTTTCCACAACTTCGTATCCGTTGTCGCTATGAGTAAAGTTTGTCTTTTCGTTATCTCTCCCAATTCCTGTTTGGCTATATCCATTTACACAAGCTCGTTGGGTAGGTTACTGGTTTATTTCCTCTAACCATCCTACTTTCAGTATATCTTGTGAGTGTAAAATTCTCCAACTCCTTTTTCATTCTCACCTTTTTCTAGAAATTTCAACTATCACTTTCTGATTCCAAGTATAAGTGTCCTTATACGACACTAAAAGTTATTCTTTGTTTACATATTCTGTCCATGGTATTCTTAGCATTTATCTATCATCGAACTACATTTCTGATGCTTAGTGTCTCCACTTTATCTCTGAGGAAAATTTCCCGTATTCACGACCATATAGAACGAGTGATATATATTATTTCAGCACTCTGTTCTTTATGTCTAACGAAATTTCCCCGTCTTAATTCTCAGATTTTGCAATGCATCATTTGCTATTCAAATAAGTCTTCGGATTTCGATGTCATACTTTCTGTCAGCTTTTAAAATATTTCCCCGAATATTAAAATTTTCAATCTCAGATTTGTAAATCGCATCTAAAACTTTTCCTCATTACTAACTGTGCCATTACTACCTTCTGTAGTAGTTCCTGTAGCTTCCTTTCTCTGTCTGCTTTCAATACTGTGTCATCCGTATATCTTTAAATTGTTAAAATTTGACCACCAATAACAGATTGTGGAACTTTGCATTTATCTCAGGATCGCCTCACTGTAAAGGTTAAATAAGTCCGATGAGAAAACATATACTTGTCTTACGCCCCTTTCTATTTTCGTGTATTTACTGAATATGTTTTGTTATACGTATTCAGGCGCTTTACCGCCAGTATAATGTCTGGATTATTCTAATATTTTTCCCAAATAAATCAAGTTTACCCAGTAGTTCAAAGAATTCTATGTGTTGTACCTTATCAAAAGCGTTTGTATAATTTATAAAGCAAAGGTAGATACACTTTTGCATTTGTAGTGTTCATTATGTTATCATTCTGAGTATAAATATCGCATGCCTTGTTCCAGTGTCTTTAAAAAAACCGCACTGTTCTTGACCGATTTTCGCTCGGAAGAATTTCGTTATCTAACTAATTAGGCTAATTGTTCGACGAACCTCTCATTTACTTGCATATGGCTATTTTGGCAGAACTATCAAAATATGTTTTTTAATCAATTCACCCCAAGCAAGGCGTCAATGCCACCAAGACGCAATCAGTTATTGGGAATGGAAGAGAATGGGAAAACTTTAGTGAGGAAAAAAGGAAAAGAGAACGGGATTTAGGAAGATAGAAGATGGTGATTGACATAGTATTTAAATTTTAAAAGATTGTCGGTAGCAGGGAAACAAGAGGCCAGAAGAGAGACATAGAGGTGAAGAGTGCGAGAGAATAAATTATTAGAATATAACTTACGGCTACATCTATTTAGCTATTTCTAGCCTTTATGATGATCATCACTTGCTGGAAACGCCTGTGTCACTATAGATATTTTCCTTATGTTGTTGACAGCATGCTGTCTCTTTATCCTGTTTCTTATTAGAAAATTTAGATAACTCTGATCAAAAAGAGTTTCAAATTCTGTTAAAAATTAATCACAGCTGCTTCAATGTTTAATATACACACACTTATTACCAGTAATACAAACATTGTTTACTCATCTGTTGAGTAAAACTGTAATTGTTGAGGCTACAGTACGCAGATTTTGTAATCGTGACACCCTACATACCTTAACGATTATGTCACGTATTGCGAATTTATGTTGCGAAAGTTGTAATGTCTTGTTCTAGATATTTACATCCTTGTTTTGTCCGAGTTATTATCAATTGGTATCATTTTATTCGAATCTGTTTAAAATACTTATATGTATTTACACAGGAATTTCTTCTCGGTGTATTATTGAAATAGACAGGTGGTCAATTCATATATAAATTCATCAACTTGCGTCTCACGAAAGTTTTCATTTTTATGCAGATTCACACACCTTAATTCCATTCATAAAACACACACACACACAGACTCACACACACACACACACATATATATATATATGTGTGTGTGTGTGTGTGTGTGTGTGTGTGTGTGTGTGTGTGTGTGTGCTGGGTATGACGATAAACTACATCCGGTAGCAAGTCTTCTCATCGGGAGATTAGAGGATTTGAGGAGCGTGGAACCAGCTTTTAATTGCTGTTGTTCCCAGGTCTGCCCTGACCCGGGGTGGTAGCACCTGTTAGGGTCCCAGCTATGGGCAAATAGTACCTACCAGGGCTGTCCAAGCTCTTTAGTGTTATAGAACACGACCGGTCTAGATGGAAAACTATTACACGAAAAGCCTGAGGTATATTGTCTGCTTCGTCTGGGGCATTTATTTGCACCGACTGTGTATCAACAGTTCCGAAAAGTGTGGATGGTTCTGCACAAGCCTTCACCACTTTATCATATCACTTGTATGGGTTTTCTGACGGTTTACCTTGATTCTATCATTCTTTTCCACACAGTTCACTTGCAAGGTCCGCTGGTGACAGAGTGAAGGCGACGGGGTCAGGTAAATGATATTACTGGAAGGCTCTAGCTGGAGCTCTATACAGTGGCAGACCTATGGGTGATGGCCGTTCTTTCACAAAACCATGAACAATTGTGATGTCCGTGTCCTCCATCGGTGATAAAGCAGCCCTATTTCGGATTTGCACTGCTTTCCCTATTATGGTGATGGGGCGATAAAAGGAGCCCTAAACATTGCTTGCTCACACAAGGACTTGGCAGCCCGCTGCAGCTGTCTGGTTACTCAATAAAGCAGTCGAAACAGCAAGAAAGATCAAAAGAAATATAAGAAGAATTTCCATTTTGGATCCTGGAATGTTCGCACTATCCAGGACAATGATTCTGCACCAGAGCGTAAAACAGCTCTTGTTTGTTGGAGTTTTTGGGTACCCTAGTGTACTAGTGAACCAGCCAAAATGTGCTGACTCATTTTATAGTGCACCAATAGAAGAGTTAACCAATCAGAAGGCTCAAAATATTCAATACGACGTGTATAAAGGCGGCCATGTTTTTTCCGGAATATTCACTGTCACCCTTTGATATCGAAGACTGAAGAATTACTCAACAGCTGCTGGTGGTATTGGCGATATAGTCAGATTCAGTAGAGTGCCTGACTCGTGAGTGTTAATCTTTAACGTTGTTTCATTGAACAGATTACGTACTGCACTGGATTCTATATTCATAGACTTGTTTCTCTTGAGTTGAAGAAATATAACATCGACATAGCGGTCATCAGTGAAACACGTCTGGCTGGTAATTCTCAACTTAGGGAAGAAAAAGGTGGATACGTGTTTTTATGGCTGGCAAGACTGAGAAAAAGCCACGCCAGTCTGGTGTCGGCTTTGCCATCAAGTCAGACCTTGCTAGCTCACTGCCTTCTTTACCTAAAGGTGTATCAGATCGTATAATGGCATTAACCCTCAATCTGGAGTGCATCACCCATGTGACGATGGTTAGCTGCTACGCGCCAACCTTAGGTAGTTCAGATCAAGAAAAAGATAATTTTTACAATCTCCTTCGGGTTGTCATTTCCAAAGTCCAACATAAGGATAAATTAATCCTTACAGGTGACTTCAATGCTCGGGTTGGTAATGATTATCATTCTTGGAAGGGCGTTTTAGATCACCATGGTATTGGTCGTGTGAATTCTAATGGATTACGCCTCCTCACTATCTGCAAGGAATTTGACCTTAGTATTACTAATACCTTCTACCAGCAACCCAGCTGTTGTAAGACTACGTGGATGCATCCTCGTTCGAAAGACTGGCATCTGATCGACTACGTCATCACCAAAAGACGGGACATAAAAGATTTTAAGATAACGCGTTCATTCCACACAACATGCTACCTGTCAGATTACGCTCTACTTCGGAGTAGTTACACTGCATCTGCAAAAGCGAAGGATTATAAAATCTACAGTGCCCAAGCGTATTAACGTACTGCCTTTTAAATAGACCGAAACAAAAATTGAGCTCTCTGACAAACTTGATGCTGCACTTGATTCTGTAAACATTACTAATGATATCGAATCATCTTGGAAAGCTCTGCGTGATGCAACATATTCTACATCCTTGGAGGTTCTCGGCCTACCACATCATAAACATCAAGACTGGCTTGATGACAATAATACAGAAGTTCAGCAGCTTATAGATCAATTGCACTTATGGATTGAGAACAAGAACTCGTCAGATAAGAAGATGGCTTACAAGAAGTGCAAAAGTCAAGTTCAACGAGCTCAAAGTGCCACGAAAGAACGTTGGTGGTCTGGAAAGGCTACTTAACTCCAAGAAGCTTCATATAGAAAGGATCTAAAGGCTTTCTATGCTGGCCTCAAGAGCATTTTCGGTCCTCAGAAAAGTGGTGTTGCTCCAATCTCCACAGCAGATGGTGAAACTCTCTTGACGGATAAGTCAGACATTTTAGATCGCTGGAAAGAGCATTTCGAAACTATGTTAAACATACTATGTTCGGTTACTGATGAGGAAGCCATCACATCAATTGGGCAAAATTCAGAAATTCCGGAGTTGTCTTTTGAACCTACCTATCAAGAGATAAGTGGCTCCATCAAGCAAATCTCACCTGGAAAATCACCTACTCCTAAGGATCCTATTCCACCCGAAGTGTATAAGCATGGTGGTCAAAAGTTGGTAGAAAAGTTACATCTCCTTTTTGTGGGGATATGGAAGGCAGGCTGTGTCCCACAGGATTATACATATGTCTCTATCAAACACCTCTACAAAAACAAGGGTTCCAGGTGTGTCTGTGATAATCATCGGGGGATATCATTACTTTCAATTGCATGCAAAATCCTAGCTAGACTGATTCTAAACAGAATCAATATACACCTTGTTGACGTCATCTATCCTGAATCAAAGTGTGATTTTCGGTCGTCGTGGCACCATTGACATGATATTTTCTCTTCGTCAAGTTGAAGAGAAGGTTCGCGGGAAAAACCAGGAGTTGTACATGCTGTTTGTGGACTTGACGAAGGCCTTTGACACTGTGAATCGAGAGGCTCTTTGGCAAGTCTTGAGGAAACTCGGCATACCTGAAAACATGCTAACGGTCATCATCTCCTTTCATGAAGGAATGAAAGCTAATATCGTGTCTGATGGTATGATGTCAGAATCCTTTGATGTCACAAATGGCACCAAGCAAGGGTGTGTCATGGTCCCTGTCCTTTTTGCCCTTTTCTTCTCGATGATGCTGAAATATGCATTCGCAGACACAGAGAGCGGCGTCAAGTTTCAGTTTCGAATAACTGGTGGACTCTTCAATCATTCAAAGCCAAAAACCACCTTAGTACACAAATTCTTCGTGATTTGTTGTTTGCTGATACGGCTGCTCTTGATGCGACATCCTTTGAGGAGGCCCAACCTCTAATAAATCGTTTTTCTGTTGCATGTAAAACCTATGGTCTTACACTTAGCATAAAGAAAACTGAAGTAGCGCACCAATCTTGTCCTACTCTGAAGCAATTCTGTGGTGAGAAACAAAAACCACCAGATTTCAAATTTCCAGAGAGACCACTGAAAGTATAAGACAAAGCTCTGAACTATGTAAAGTCTTTCACTTATCTTGGCAGCAAAGTCAACTACAGTGGAACTTTAGATGATGAAATCATGCATCGGATTGCTAAGGCTACCAGTGCTTTCGAAAAACTTCGCCATCGCTTATGGATTGAGCGGGGTATTCGACTGGATACGAAAATTCGGGTTTACAGAGCTGTTAAACTTGCCATATTTTTGTACGGCTCAGAGTCGTGGACTCCATACAGGTACCATATACGCCAGCTGGATGTTTTTCATAAAAGCTCTCCGCGTGCAATCTGTGGAATTAACCTTCAAGATAGGACATTTAACGGAAACCAGTTTAACAGGTGTAATATTGGAGGAATTGAGACTTTTCTCATGCAGTCTCAGTTACGGTGGACTGGTCATGTCTTGAGAATGTCTGATGACAGGATACACAAGATCCTAATGTACAGCCAGTTAGATCAGGGCTACAAGAATGTGGGACGCCCATGGCTAAGATACAAAAACAAGCTGAAAAGCAACTTGTCAGCTGTCAATATACCACATAACACCCTTGAGCGATTAGCCTTGGAGCGGGTAGAATGGAAATCAACGTGTTTTAGTGGACACAGCAGTTTTCTATCTGCTTGTCTAAATCATCTTCAAGAAGCGAGAGCAAGATTCTAAAAGGTCAGCCAATCTAACAGTCTCATCTCACAATCCTCACTCTTGCTTCATATGTGGCCTCCTTTGTAGATCACTAACGGGACTTAAGTGCCACTTAAGATTATCGCAAAAAATTTCATAACTGAATCAATTAAGCTATCAGATCCTCATACGTCGAAACCGACGTGAAAATCCATTATATATATATATATATATATATATATATATATATATATCAAGGAAAAGCTTAACACATCACGAAAATATGGTTATATATATATATATATATATATATATATATATATATATATATATATATTGTCATCCACAGACAAACTGTTTCGCTGTATCACAGCTCATCATCGTGGCTAGACGTCCGGTTACCTCTAGCTAGGATCGAAACCCGACTGAACTGGCGTCAGTCAGGGATTCTACTACTAAGCAGTTGGCGCACGGTAGGTGAATTTAAGTGTATTTATTTTTAAATAAACACAGTGACTGAGAGAACTCGATTCGATTTACCGAAGAGTCATGCATTATTAGCCGTAATACTCACTGTTTACAAACCCACACTTCCTCCCCAGAGAGCTCAGCCGAAATAAATTTTTCAGGAGCATATCCAAATGTAAAAGAATGAAAAGAATATAAATTCAAACGTTCATAACATTAATTTAAAAAGGGCTCAATGCACGAAGTAGAGCAATAAATATTTATTATAAACTATTACATTGTAACATGCAAGTTACCGCGACAAAAATGCATATTTGTTTTGACGTGCAAAGACGTCTCGTCAGGCGATTAACAATGGTGGTAATAAATGATTTTATTTAAAAATACAATTTATGAAAAATCACTTCTTTTACTTTTATAAAAAATTTCCATAGAAGGCAAAGAAACAAATATAAAAAAATATATTCATTCCATAAAAGAAAAAGGAAGAAAAAAGCAAATTAATGTAAAAAAGGAAAAAAAATATAAGAAATCAATAAAAAGAAAGAGGAGGAAAAAGTGGAGGCAAAAGAAAGTATAAGAAATCAACCCTACTACAAAGACAAGGGAAAGAAAAGAAAGGAAAAAGAAGAGTATATCCAAATTTTACAGATAGAAATGAAAAGGAAAGAGAAGAATATAAGATATGAGAAGTTGTTGATACCAGATTCAGCCAACGAAGATATGTTAAGATGGAAAATTCAAAGTTGAACAGAAATATAACCCAACAGGATAGGAAACATATTACATATACAATGTATCAATTCAAACTTTATAACATTTGAAATTAACAATATTGAACATAATACGTAAATAAAATATTTATCAAACTTTGGACGTCGAAAAAATTATGCATTTTTGTTGCGATAACTTGCATGTTCCAGTGTAACAGTTGATAATATATATAAAACGTCCTGAATATTGCATTCAGTCATGATACAGACTGTCGCCTCAGTTTAGGTCATGACCCGCTTTCCCGAAGCAAATGGTAAACAATTTAAATGTATTTATATTTTTCATAAATACTATGTCTCTTTAGTAGGTAACTCCATGAGATCGCCAAAAAAGAGCATAGCATGATGAAAAAGACGCCAAACTTGACGAAAACAAAATTTTATCGTCTAAATGTTTATGTTAAGTTATTATTAAGAGGAAGGACCGAAGTTTTTTTTAATTATTTTTTAAAACTTTTCCTTTTTAGAACATTCTAAATTTTGATGAAAAACACCTTGTTTCTCTTTGTATCACCGGAACTAGTAAAATAACATATACAATTTTTAGCACTTTTTTTCTTTGTATGACACACATTAATTTGGAAAATCTTGCAAAAATAAAAATAATTGTCGGATGTTAATGAAACTTTCAGAAACTATTCATAGATGATGGAAATTATTATAAATATGTTTTTTATTAAAGTCATGGCAGAAATATTTTTGTTTATATTTATTATATTTACTGTCCCCCACACACACATAACTAATTTTATAGAAATTCGATCGAATACAGTTTAGTGATTACAATAGTTAAAAGCACAAGGGTTTGAGGAATACAAATCGTGATCGCCCCTACCTGAAAATCAGCTCTGAATTGTAACATTCAAAACTCAATAAAACAAAGATATTATTTAATTTCAAATGCTTTTATTTGCTTTTAGTTGTTTTTATGAATATGGACAATATTTTCTGAAAGCAAAAAATTTATTCGATGAAAAATGAATTTTTAATACAATTATTTGTTATTTCTTTAATTATAATAGATTTTTACATTTAAGTTGTTAAAATATAAAATTAGTTAAAAACTGCATCCAGTTTCGTAAATGTGCTTATGAGATAGATCTTTTTTTTACCACATTGTAAATTGTATCGTTTTGACTAATCAGAAGACCCGCAGTGATTAAGAAATGTAATTTTGTGTTTATAATCGGGCTGTAATTATAAAATACGGAAGAACAACCAGAATACAATTAAGTTGCGTTATTTGAGTTAAGCATTGTTCTCCGCTGTTAAGACCTTTACTTTTGCGAAACATGTGTGAAGAAGTTAATTTGATTTTTCAATTTCAACTGTGAAGGGTACTTATAAGTATCAGTATCATCTTATGAAATTTATATGATCTTATTTTTATATTAATCTCAGTTATGACATTTTTCCATAAATGAAATATCAAAATTAATAATAAAATGAATGGAAATACAAATAACACAGTAAAATGTAATAAATGTACATAAAATTATAGTATTTTATGTACACTTCTGATAAAACTTCATAAAAAAGGTACCTATAAATTAATTAGATACCTTTCTTATGAAATTTAATCTCACTCTTAACAGTCTTATTTTAATTTCTTTATAATATATTTTCTATAATGCATCGTAAACGTAAAGGTGAAAGCTAAGTACGAAAGAAAATTAGAGCGCTGAAAGTTTTCCTTAAAAATAACGAGGTAAATAATTTGTTTACTTAAATCTAAATAATTTCACTTCTCTTCTTCCGTAGAACAAATTATCCTCACGTAATCCATCAATACGTCAAGTAACGCAAAATGTTATGACCTGCTTTGTTTAATTTTCAAACTACACATTTTCCGCGCAAAAACTAAATAATGCTAGTTTCAAAATATTTTAAATAAACATTATAATTTCTGATTTTCTTAAAATAAGTTTTGAAAAAATGATAATTGATTTTTAAAAGAATTTCAAACTGATATTTTCATTTTTTTATAAAATGGAAAAAATGGCTATGATTGATTATCTGTCAATTTTGCTGACTCAAAAAAAAACAAATTTTTCGATGAAAATTTCGGACGCGCTAGAAACGATTGAAAATGTAATAAAATACACAAAAATACTTTGATCTTTCCTCTTAATAATAACATAAACATTTAAACGATAAAAATTTGTTTTCGTCAAGTTTCGCGTCTTTTTCATCATGCTATGCTCTTTTTTAGCGATCTCATGGAGGTAACTACTCTTTAGGGTGTAGCAATTCATAGCTCTCTCATTGACTCATTTTCTTCATTATCCGCAAATTATCATTCTTTCTTGTAAAAGATAGTGGTGTCATTGCTTTCATGACGGTTTTGAATAGACAGCTTTCTTTCACTAAGACTGCCATTGATAGCTGTTTGCAATACTCCATTTATTTCTGCCAGCTGGGTTTGTGTTAGAATATGTCTGTATATATGCGTTGATTCAGAATAGTAATTTTGTCATAAAATGGCAACTCTTTATGTGGCATCTAGTTTTTAGGATTTGTAAAGTTGAACCAAATAACACTTACTGTATAATTGTGCCATAATCTAAACGGCTGTTCATAACTGATATACTACAGGTGAAATAATGAGAAAGTCAGTAATGAGCAATAAAAATTAATTTAGATTTATTCACATCGGCCCAATCAAACAGGTTAGTAATACAACGAAGCAGTTGTAACAAATTGTAACAGATGAACATGATTTATTTTCAAAATCAGAGTCAATTCAATGGATCGTCCTATTAATGGGCGGTCATGTCTATTTTATAGGGATAGGAATTTAAAAGCCAGCTGTAGAAACACAGGTTTGTTTTAGTTAAATATTCAATGCAATTCATAAAAATACCCTAAAAATAGAATATCCTAGAAAAAGAATATCTTTATATGAAATACAAACATGTTAAAAAAACGAAAATGGCCAGGAATTTAAAAAATATTTTTACCGATATTCTAAACAATAAAATTAAGACTTTATGATCTACAGAGATATTTTCATGAAGATTATGGTATCAAAATCAAACAAAATGAACCTGAGGCAAAAAATTCATTAGCCGTTATTTAGAATTAATATTGATGAAATTCAGAAATGAACAAAAGTTAACCAAAAACTTCGTAAAAAGGTAAAATTTCAGTTTACGAATGATTTATGTCCTTTGTTTCAATTTTCAATAAATAGCGAAGTATTAAAGATTTCGCCAGCGATTCGAGCCATTTTGATTTGATTTTGATTTGCGGAAAGTGTTTTCACGAAGTGAAAGACGATCTGGATGCATGTCGTAGAAACCAGGCATTTTTTCATGCTGTAGAGAACCGGTACTTATTGCTCTCTCTCTCTCTCTCTCTCTCTCTCTCTCTCTCTCTCTCTCTCTCTCCTCCTCCTCTCTCTCTCCCACTCTCTCTCCCCCCTCTATCTCGTTTGAACAGAATTGTCTTTGGTCATTTCGCACAAGATTTTCTCTTCGTGACTTTTTTATTAAATCTATCAGCGTTTAAGGGTCTTCGATGACCATCATCTTCGAAGTGAACGACAATACGACGGGGTAGTGTATCATAATCAGTGGGTGTATCATTATAGATCAAAAGAACATTATAATAAGTCTCTGTGACAACGAGGCAAAGCCTCTCTCGGGCCCTCTAAGAAAACGATACTTGTGTTCTCACTTATGTAGTTAATTAAGATGTCATCGGTGATATCATCATCAAATAATTAGATAGTATTCCATTCGAATGGAGACGAGGGGCAACAGGTTACAGATAGAAATGTACACCAAATAAGCATGGTAACACGCACACGTATACATACATACATACGCACATATATACTTACATACATACATTCATATATATATATATATATATATATATATATATATATATATATATATATATATATAATGGGGGAAGTGGGGGATAAAATGCCGGTTACACATCAGAATATTAGGTTTGATAGCTGGTGGTGGAAGTGAAGTATGTTGTAGACACAGTTGTAAATAATATTGCTTCGTTTACTTAAACGTTCTTGAATAGGTTATCTGCACAGAGTTATGATAAAATGTCTTGGTTCTGCGTTTTCGTGCTAAGAATCTACAGAAATTGATATGGTGGATGTAATACTATATTTTGCTGGTATATCTCCAGGTATCTTCGCACTTTGCGAAACTAATTTAAATTTAAATTCTTCTATCACTATTAATGAATTCGCTGTTCCAGGCTATCTTGCTTTTAATCGAAATACAGGATACATATGCATGGTTTGGGGGGTTTATATTCGGGAAAATATCCCAATTACAAAGCGATTGTCTCTTTCGTCCCCGGAGCATTTTTCATGTGCTTTCGACATTCGTTATTGCACTCTGTTAGTTATTTCTGTTTCATTTATCGCTCTCCTTCTTCTCAGGGCTATAATATATTAAACAAAATTTCTGATAATATAGAAATGGGACACTCTACATTCATCTGCAAACATTTTGCGTTTGGTTATTTTAATCATCATCATGTCAAGTGATTAAAGCATTCTAATGTTACTGATGTTGCCAGTATTCAGACTTTCAATTTTTCCGTTCAGTCAAATAGTGGATTTCCCTAATCGTTTCCTTAATAAATCTGATCAACATTATTCTTTACTTAATTTGTCCCTTACCTTACGCTGTATTATCTGTTGATATTTTTTACGTTGCCTATTAGAAAGAAACGTCCTATTTACAAGACTACTTTCTGTAACCAGCGTATTGATTGTGAATCATTTCGTGACTTTATTCAAGATGCTATTTGGAATGATCTTCTTAACCTTCCTATTGAACTCTCTCTCGGCTTCTTGCTTCCCAATCAACTTTGATCTTCAAAAATTTAAATGCAATGTCAATCGTTATCTTCTCTCTTCTTAATTCATGTTCTTTTATAGTTTTATTTCCGTAATAATGTTTTATTCACATATTCTATAACACTCGGTAACCCCCTTGCGTCTTAGTGACTTTATTGCATTGCCTGGGATGAAATGATATATATATATATATATATATATATATATATATATATATATATATATATATATATATATATATATATATATATGGGGAGATGGCATTATAGAGGTGTTTTGATAGTAAATAGGAGTTGGAATCTGAAAAATGATTGGTCGTAGTGGGTGTCCGGGTTTATGTATTTCTACATTTCCGCATAGGTGTCCTGGTTTAAAGTTTCCTATTTCAGGATGTGTAGCTTCTCCAATTACTATATCTTATCCTGGAAACAAAGTTTTCACAAACCAATTAAATCCTAAAATTTATGCCTGGTATGTTGATTTTCAACAAATTTTAAACAGTCTACAACAGCATTTCGTCATCATTTATCATAATCAAGATTATAAAATAATTGCAGTTGTGTATTTATTTATTATTTATGATTTCGTGACAAGCTCTATCATAGGAAGAACTGAACTTAAGGTAATAAAATTATGAACGTTTACTCCCTTTAGTGATTTTAATAATCATCAATACTATATAATAATTACCGCTATGTTCTTATTTATACGTAATCAGATACGACAAAATCAATAATGTTTATAACTCCTTCGATAATATAATGGGTGATATCTTTTAAATAAAGAGACATAAAATGTCGTAACAATGATGCTGTTTTTACACTTTAATACCTACTGTATCATATATATATATATATATATATATATATATATATATATATATATATATATATATATATATATATATATATATATATATATATAACAATCTTTTTAAGAATCATAGTAGCAAGGGAATTGATTAAATGAGCATTCAATTAGCCTCTATTTTACTTGTGAATACCGAATGTCAGCTTTATTAATTCACAGTACATTCTTTCAAAATCTTTGTTTCTTTTCATCGCAATATCTACATTTTCTAACAGTTTTTATGGCACGAATACACTAGTAATATAACTAAAATTCTTTCAAATGTCTAAAAGATTAACCAAAAGCGCTCTAAATGTTTGTTGATTAACAAACATTTAGATAATTTCTACACTCATTAAGTCCATAAAAGAGATCACTTGTTCGCATATAATAAAAGACTTAACAAAAATACTAATCAGGCTTATTTAACATTTAAACATTTTTATGATATTCCGTCCATGTTGTATTGGCGACACCTTTCATATTTCACCAGACACAGAGCAAGGGCTTCTGTGGATGGAGTCCTAGTTTTGACGTTGGCACGTGTTTCTTATTTTGTGATAACCACTGTCGTTTTTGTTTTCTGTTGACATGCAAAACCTATTTTTCATCACTTGAAACAAATACGATGCAAAAATAAAAAGTTGGTCTTATTGGTTAAAAGACTGCTACATATGGTAGAACGCTGTATTCGGTTCTCATAAACTGGTCGGTGTCACAACACTGCCAAAATCATAGACTGATCTAGACTGTGGACTCTGGAACGTACCTTTCTGTATCTCGGCTCCGCCATTTGTGTTTATATAAAGAAATTTGCTCAAACCTGATATTGATTTATTTCATATTTTCGATCATCCATAAAGATATGTCATAAAATTGTCTTTATTCAATAACACATAGCCATTTTTGGATGCGGTCAGGTCGAATCTTAAGCCTGAATTTTGGTAATGATGTGGGCATTTAAGAGAGGTAGAATTTAATGTAACCAATTCGAGAATACTTCTATGGAATATTGAATATTTCAAAAAGTACATAAAGTCATATTGCTCCGGAGGTGGCTGGTGAGGCTGAAGATCTAGTTTTACTATTTTTTATGAATTCTACTTGGGTTATTTCAGGTTCGATTGCAACTTGAGCTTTCTTTGAATTAATTTTGTGGCATCTAATTATTATTTTAACCCGTTCTTTCATCATCTACGTATCTTAACAATTAATTCGTTCCCTTGAAATGTTTCCCTGATTAAATCTTGCTTCCTGCTTCAAATCATCATTACGTATTTTAATGCAATAAAAACGTTGAACCAAGATTACCACTCTGTTATACACGAGAGTGTAATGTATCTACTATACTCAGTTAATTAGTGCGGTAAACGTTTATTTATTTACTTTTCATGAATGCACTAATTCAGTCCAAAGATTTTCGATCAAAAGTGTGGTTCATGCTGGATACACACTTGATTTGTAATGTTCACACCTTAGGGATAATCATTTTTCTATATTTCTGAGATATGGTATTGTAATTATTTACATTGTTCGAGGCATGGCATGAGGAACTAGAACAATCTGCTCTTGTGGACGAAATAAAGAGTTCATTTCGAAATTCCAATCACCTGAAGAAGACCGGAGCGTACAACGGTCGATACGCCGTGAATATGGCAATAAAGATGAGGACAACAGTCCGAACAATGTAAATAATGTCGCCCAGAGCGTGCTTGATCGATTAGGCTAAAATCACCCTGATGAAATTTTTGACCGTGCGAAGAGCTGGAGCACGATCCAAATAAATCTTCTGAACGTTTTTGTTGTGGTTCCAACACTTACTCTCTTCCGAAATTTATAGAACATATGGCGAAAGTGGAACTTTTCATCCTCCATCTTTAAGGCATTCATTTGTGGACAAGACGTCAACATTCAACAAAGCCTGACTCAACTGAATGATGTAAGGTTTCAATATAGAACACACCAGAAACCGACGCCAAAATGGTAGTGTCAAGTTGCGGTCATTTTACATTAACAATTAATAATCAGGCACGAACTTTTGCAATGATCTGATATAATCTTGGCCAATATTATTTTCGGTTTATCAGATCAAAAGTCTTGTCAATTTCTATGTTTCATCTTTTTGTGACACTGCTCCAACACTTGAGTTTTCAATCCTCTGGGCATCTATAATCTCATTCTGAGACTTCAATCTCTGCTTTTCACCTTATAAAGTATGTTTTCAATGATAGCCTTTACTTCCGCTAATTTTCCTGTTTTTACAACTTCCTTACAGGCCTTTGGTTTCATATCCTACTGATATTCCTCCACTGGTGTATCTCTTGACACTAACCATTATTCTTCGTAAACGGAATCACTGCATTCCGGTTGACGCTTTAATTTATGGGAGATTAACACATTAATCTAAGATTTATCATCCACCTCAAACTTCACTATCAATGATTTCTGTTCCAACAATCTTGGAATTCATGACAATAGACATACAAAGGTATTTTCCCTGCGCAACAAATATTCTATGTGATAATTATATCCACAGCTGAATGTTCTTATTCCTTCATTCAACCTCAAATAGATACTGAAGCGATTTTTGATCTGTTTTAATTGTGAATTTCACTCTATCCAAATAGAAATGAATCTTACACTATCGCATAGGCCTCCTTTTCGATTGTAGGCCATTCCGGTTGAGACAGAAAATAGAAAGGAATTTCTTCTCTTATTCCGGTCATTGGACTATGTCGCTTGAGCAATAATGTGATAGACACGACTCCATACAAGTGTTACTAACATCAGTATACAGGGTTATCAGCCTAGTCAATTTTGGATATACAAAAAAAACACACACACACACAGCTGTCAATTGTTCATTTAAGATATTAAAAGAACGCTGACTGTTCTCAATCCATCAAAATCTCGCATATTTCTTAAGCTTATTAAAGTTGTGGCTATCATAAAGAATCCAGGAATAAACTTTCTATAATACCCAATATTAGATATGAAGTTCCTTGCCTTCCTCATTGTACGATGTTCCGACATACATCTTATCACATCGACTTTATCTGTATTTGATTTCACTCAGTTATTATTGTTAACGAAGCCTAGATGCTTCGTCTCACTCTTAAGAAACTGACACTTTGGCAACTTTAGCTACAAGCCATGCTTTCGTAATCGACTGAACACTCTGTAGATAACGGTAGTGTTCTGTGTTTTTTAAACACTAATATATCAATATATACCATCGCAAACTCACCCAACCTGCTTAATACTATTGAGATCAGTCGTTGGCAGATTCCGTGGGTTCCGGCCAGACCAGAGAGCATTACCCTAAAATGATAAAGTCCGATATAGCAAGTCCGATACACTGTCTTTTAATTATCAGGTTAGTCTACAGATACCTGTCAATATCCAGCTCTCAAGTCAAAGGGGAAAAAACGAGTAGCTTTTTCTAACAAAGCTAAGATGTCGATAAGCTCCAGATAGCACTTGCTGTTTTCGTCAACATCACAAGCACACAACCCATTTCAAACTCTCCTACTATAGTCTCTAACGCTTCCTTTTCAAGTATCTATGTCCCTATTTATATCGGGGTACATGCATTGTCTCTTCCAATGACCCATCCGTTCACACTTGCTACACCTTGGCTTTCTTCAGTCTGCAGTTTCTGGAGGTCACCTTTTATTTTTCGAACCCGCTTTCGTCCTGTGTTTGTCCCTGTGAAAAATTAAGCATAGTGGAACATTTGGCACTAGAGTAGGAATATATATCCCTTCTCACATTTGTAGGCTCTTTCTCCTTAATCTTCTTGCAATTTTGGACACGAGTTCACTTTTTCTACCACCGCAATAAGTTTTTAATATTTCATTTATACTACTAAACTTATCTTTTATCACCCAATCATCCTATTCTTTCTAATAAATTCTCACTTCTCCTAGCCTTCCAGGGTGCCAGGCCTTCTTCCTCTCATTTGAAATGATTATATAAAGTGTCTATATAATATACAGCTAACTGGACCTGAACAACAATATAATTTCTATTTAGTGGCTGCATATAGGCTACCTTCGACAAGACCAACACACGACCAGTTAATCCAGAGATGAATTTGCCAATTCTTTGCCCAATTCCAACCAAGACTTGAACTGCCTCAGTTACGTATGTATGACTAACAAAGTGATTGCTAATTTCACTTTCTATACTGAAGCTGGGTCCTCCGAGTGGTTATATCCCAAGGCAATCGTTTCCTTATCGGACAATTCGTAGATACATGCCTTCTTTCGGATCGCATCCAATTACGATTGAAAGTTAGTGGATTTCCTCACGAAAATGGGTATTCTTGATCCTGACACATTCAGTCTGGCTATTAGGCTTTGAAAGGGTTCTAACATCTTATCTTTTTGTTCTACTAATTCTCTCTTTTTTAATCACCTCTCTTGATATTGTCTTCATATTGTCATTCCTTTTTTCTTTCCCCTATATTACGTCTGTTTACTACAAAAATAAAGGAACAAAGAAATTTCTGAAAATAATTCCATAAGTAACACACAGTAGAACAAGGATAAAAAGGAAACAGAATAAAATTATTTTCTGATATTCCTTAATTCTACCCTGCTTGTTCCTATCTTGTCTTTAGTTTTTCCTTCCTGTAGCCTTTTTAAGTGTTCGACACATTCGTATCAAATAGCTGTTATGGCTTCTGTCACGACAATCAACTTTGGCTTTTTATTTCTGGTTAGAGTTGATCGATGCTGGTCAACATCGATTGGTGGCTGGTGTGCTACTGTTGGAGTACATTCTTTTCTTTCCTGAAATTGTTTTTTTCCTTGCTGCTTTGATATGTTTCAGACCTAAGATTGAAATCCAGTTGAACTAATTTATAAAACGGTCAGTGTCCCAGACTTAACCTCGTAGTATTCTTGGCGTTGTCACTTGGGCAATGTTAATGATTTTCATAGCCATCGCACATAGAGACTAACATGCTGAAACAAACTAAAAATGACGATGATTTCACCCATTGACAAATAGTATGTCCTTGTGTACAAGTGAGAATTCAGGCATTATTTCCCCAACGAGCTTTAGTAACGTCATTGTCTCTGCTGAAAACTAATTCCACAGATCAAACCAACAAATTCTTTAGATAACTAACAGAAGATTTAATGAAAATAGAATTTAATGATAAATAGGAGATTGGTGATCTTTCTACATAGTTCTGACGACTTGTTTATAGCAATTCGTAGTTATAAGTCATTTTGATTCTCGCACAAAAAATATAAAAGGCAGGAAGTTGTGAATAGCCATGATCACCCATATCCTAAAAGGGACACGACACAGAGAAGAAGAAGAAGATTCGCACTGTATTTTTGTATGTTAGGGGTTGTCTATGTATTCACTAGTGGTAGCAGAGTCAATGTTATCAAAGTAGGAGTATCTTGGCGGGTTTGGATTGAGAACTCTGGAACGGACTTTTCCATCTATCGGGTCCGCCCATCGTGCTCACATAAAGAAATTTATTCAAAACTGACATTTTCGATAATTTATCAATATGTTCCATAGGACTTTATGAATTAACACACACTTTTTATATGAGTGCACTCAGATCGAATCATAAGCCTGAATTTTGTTAATGAAGTGGCCATTTCATAGGGGCAGTATTTAATGCTAACGACAAAGGTATACAACTGTGGAATACGGAAAATTTCAGAAAACGCTTAAATTTTTTGTCATAGTGATCCTGGGGTGGCTAAGTAAGTTAGGGAAGTTTTTCTCAATTTTAAACGAATTCTACTTGGTTTATTTCACATTCAAATCCACCAAATTCATTTAATGACTTGTGATTATTATTTTTAATATGTTCTTTCCTTATTCTCGTTAACACTTTAGTGGTTCCTCTAAGTTTTTTCAAAGTTTAATCTTACTTATTTCCTGCTTCAAATATTCAATAGGTATTATCATCCAATAAAAAAATTTACCAGGATTACTACCCTGTCACACTTAAGCGAAAACTCGAGATTTATTGCTCAAAAATACAGCAATTGTGGCACAAGGCCAACTCAAGCGAAAACTCATGATGAAACTAAATTCCTTTTTTGCAGGTTTTCTCAATTAGCTTAAGTTGTTTGGACAGTTAACGATTAACCCATAAAGTTAACGATTAATAGTTAACGATTAACACATTAAGTTTTTACACCAAATCTCCGGCGCTTTGACATAAATTCAATTTAGCTATCGCTTTCAAAAGTTCTCCATTCAGAGATGGTTGTCTTCCAGATAGAGGCTTGTCGGATATGTCACAATTGCCATTTTTGTATCTTTTAAGCTTCAGCTGATATTTACGAGCTTCGTAACATCCGTATAAACTACACAAATGTTTTAAATGCCTCTTTAGCACTACTAACCTTTCATACATATAACAGTACTAACCTTTCATACTAAATTCATACAGTAAGCAGTGGTGAATGTGTTGCTTTTTAAAATTATATTCCTTCATGACATCAGACTCTAAAATGCAATATAAACGATCTATTGCCGGATATAAAATTTAATAAACTAATTCTAGACTTAGTTTCCTATCATTCAAACTTAGTCCTGCCTTGGTTTCATGATTCAAAATTCATAGTGGTGAAATAATAATGGCTTTCCGAACACGCTAGCATTTTGTTCATTCAAAGATATTTTGGTTTTAATTTTTAAGTCTATCAGTAGTGAAAATATCTATACAATATAAACTTTTGCCTGATCATCGCCATTAACACTCATAGGAGACAAATCCAAAACTCAGTATTATACGCATGAACACATGAAATCTCACCAGAAATTTGATTGCAACGTTCAGCTATTTGCAAAAATCTGCTGAGCAGGAAGGAAGATATCTTTTTCCCTTGATGATTACAACAGATGATAAATATTGCAATAAATATGCAAATTTTGAACCAAATATCTACTGTAAAATCAAGATTAAATATTAAAGAGACTTAAGCTTTAAGGCACTTAATTTTAGTTTTACTCATTAATCTCATCGTTAAATCCGATATCAATCATAAAAATTAGAATAAATATTTGATATTAATTAGAGGTTTGTAAAATATCGTGTATTATAGTTTTCTAAAACATTTAGTATTAATCTTAGATTCATTAAAAAAAACTGGTATTAATTGTAGATTTCTACATACAACCTATTTTGGGGACTGTAGGAATTAATGTGGGAAGCATCTTCCCAATGTACTAAAAAGGAAAGGTTATAGTTCACCCCAAAGGGTTTTTGGCATATACCATGGTGGGTCTGTACTAGGAATTTTTTGTTTCTCCCAACACAAACATAACTCTGTATCATATTTATTCTTGTGAGGAAGCCAATAAATACTAACATCTGTTTTATCAATTATGTCATAGAAAAATTAATAAGAGTCGTGTTTATCATTGTAAGTTGTATAATTTTTATGGATGCAGTAATGCCACAAAATCAATGAAGGTTGTTTCTGATGTGTTCATAAGGGGTTGAGCAAAATTGAAAAAATACATGATTGGCATCTTTTTGATACACTTCATTCTGGAAGACAAGTCAGTTAGGAACATGATCTCTTGAAGATATTTGTTGCATTAGTTCATTGACAAAGTAGCAGAAATTTTGCAAAAAGGCACAATTCATCTTGCTAAACTAGACAGAAATATTCAGATTGAATAAAAATAAGACATAATTTGTGTTCGTCATAAACTCTCACTAGAAAATTGAACGCAACTTCCACCCATTTGCAACAGTTTGCTAAACAAAAATGAAACCTCATTTTTTCTCTGAAAAGATAAGAAATGAATTCTGTCTATTGATAGCAAATACAATTGTTATCACCCTATGTTAAATTGATCGCAACACCAAAACCAAAAATTCATTCACAGAAGAGTTTGCTATGCAACTTGTTGAACACCACAGGTATCGACTACTATCAGTTATTAGCTCCTGAAGGAAGTAGTTGGGCACATAAAAGAAGTTAGATTTCTTGAATTATAACAAAATTTCACATAATGAAGATTTTGCAAACGTAGAAATAGATCTTAAGGAGGTAAGCATTTTTGCTGACTCTCTTCTGTGATTTTTTATCAATATTTGGTGCGATATTTGGCTTCTAATTAGTAAGTTCCATCTTGTAAGAAGTTATATACACTGTGCGTAGGTTTCATTATTTAATTATGTGTGTGTCTAATCAAAATTACTTTCCGAACAAGTTACAATATTTGATTGGCTATAACCATTTTCATTTATATTAAATATTAGAGTACTATGCAGTTAAGCTAAATACAAATACTAGTAGTCTAAGGTGGCTGGGTAAACTTTAGCCTACCAGATACCTCAAATTTGCTTATAATTCTTGGGAAACATTGTTTGTCACCTGGGGGTAAAAGTAGTACATAGTATTTTAATTACATTTCTGATTCTTTCAAATTTTTATGATCTTTTAAGAATAACAACAAAATACAAATAGTCGACCTGAATATTTAATGGTAAGAAACGAGGCTGACGTTATCTGAACTTCAAATCTGTAAGTTTCTCTGAAGGTATTCAGCTGTAGTTTTTGCTTTTCGATGAAATAATATTGATTTTATCACTTTCGATTTTACTGCTACTTTTTCGCCTTCCCCATACAAGTTTGGTTTCCACTTTCCTTAAATCATTTATCTGTAGTCCACTTGATTCTCTCGGTTTATGTTTAATAATTCTCCATATACAGTTAATTTAAGTTTAAAATTTGATTGTGAATTTATATTTTCCTTGATTTAGGAATCATTGAGTTATCTAGTTGAGATATAACTGGCAATCTGTTCAAGTAAATCCTTGCAATTCTCTTGTTCTTAGCTGATTTAAACATGAGTTTTTCAAATTTTGATGTTTTGTTTTTGTGTGTTTTTTCTCTTGCTACAGCATTTCTGTTCCTAAAATGCCCTTCTTGTTTTTCGACTAAATGATTAAGGCCAACGTCAGTCTTCAAAGAACATGTCACTGAAACGTCACTTATATTTTCTAAATCATTTTCAAATGATTCATTAATACATCCATCGGACGTTGTGAATGTTTCCGGAGAGAACTGCTTTTCAATAGGAGTGTTAGAAATGTCCTGTTCTGTATCGCTAAGTAATGACATTTTCCGGATTTTATCATCTACTTTATCTACTGTATCTTCAGAATCACTTAAAATAGATATCTCATTAGTTTTCACGGAAAGGTCGTTTAAACTTTGTAAATCTTCTTCACGGAATTTATTAATACATCCGTCGTACGTTGTGAATGTTACAGGAGAAAATTGTCTCACTGTATGTGTGTCGTCATTTTGCATCCGTGTTTCAGTAGGAGTGTTAATGTCCTGTTCTGTTTGACCAAGTAAAGATATATTCCGGATTTTATCATCTACTTTGTCTATTGTATCCTCAAAATCTCTTAAAACAGATATTTTACTAGTTTTCGAGTGATCCAATGTATCCTGCTCATAAAGGAATTTGGGGGGTCGGACTGTTTTATCACAAACTTCAGCAACAAAACTGGGATTGTAAGGCTTGCTACCGGGAACAGCATGAGAGCCAGCATTCGGCAATGGATAATCTACATGAGTGCTTGAAGTCAAGCGAGGGCCATCAGTTGAAAAGGATTCTTCGAGAAGCCCGTATCTTGATTCTCGCACGCACTTTAAAAAATCTATAGCTTTCTGAGCAATAATGTTCTCTCGTTTGATAGACAATTTCAATTTCTGTGCTAATTCCGGGAAGGATTGCTGAAAAAGAAAAGTTAAATTAAGAGTTATTAAACATTTGTTTTTCAAAAATGATGTAATGCTTCTATATTTCTTCAAAGACTAACTCTATATTCTCTAGAAATATTTACTAGTTAGCATATTTTCAAAATAGAAGAATAATTCATGCAATTAATAAAGGAAAATTATATTTAAATCAGACATGTTATAATATCACGAAGAACACTCTTGGCTGAAGTTTAAAAGATAAAAGATATTTATTGTGTGTGTGTGTGTGTGTGTGTGTGTGTGTGTGTGTGTGTGTGTTGCTTCCCTTCTTTACTGAAATATTTAACTCTTTCACTTTAAAACTTTAAAATAATGTCTTTAAAAATATATTAAAATTGTTTTCGCCTAATACTAGTTTTGCAAATATATTCTTTTTCAAATTTTAGCTTTGGATATTGTTTAATGTAATTGAATAATACTATTATTTTTACCTCAACAGTGAATTAAGTTTCTTGTTAATTTTTTTTTCGATGTCCCGGATAATTTTCTTGGTTTCCGGTTCATATCTGAAAATACATTTTCCGATATCTGAGTACCTTCCGCTATCGTTAGCCATTATCAAAGTTTTTTTTTTAAGTCGTCGATTTCATTTTTAAATATTGCGTTTCGTTTGTTCACACAACAGTTCATGTCTTGTATTTTTTTCTTTTTAATTTTTCAAGTTTAAGGTTATTTTTTCGGGAAGTGCGCCGCTTTGTTTTACGTTGCGATAACAAAACAAATACATTTACCAAAAGATAATGGATAGTTATAAGATATATAATTTTTAGTCGCGGTTTGAGAAAGGTTAAGAGAAGTTATCACAGAAAAACAGCAAGTAAAAATAAGGAATTAGTTTCACTTGTGTTCTCTGAAGTTATTGAAAATTGATAAAAAAATATTTTCGTGTAATATATATATATTTGTTGAGTGCAACAAGACGTTATCTATTTTTTCCAAATATTATTTAAGTATCAAACACTCTGTTTAATTATGAAATCTTAAAGATTATA
The DNA here is from genome assembly GCA_964036315.1 of Acanthosepion esculentum. NCBI lineage: Eukaryota > Metazoa > Mollusca > Cephalopoda > Sepiida > Sepiidae > Acanthosepion > Acanthosepion esculentum. The sequence continues at coordinate 109,227,073 of OZ038480.1, read as the reverse complement.
CATTGGTATTTCTACATGACTTGTTAAGATACATTTCTTAAAGAAATAATTGCTTATTTAAACTAATCAATAATATTTAATTAAAATACATCTTTTTCAGAACGTAGGTTATCACGACTATTCTCATATTTTTCTTTATTATCCCATTTTCCCATACATTTTTGAGAAGAAAATGAAATGGTTTTCCGTTTCCTTCTCCACGGTTTGCAATTCAAAGTTTTCCTTCTCTTAGACTAAAGCCTACACAAGACTAAATAGCCTAGGCTGTGCTGCTATTTCATTCTAAACTGAAAGGGATAGAAATGGAATCTTGCATTTCTCAAGGGTATATGTGCGAAAGTGAACGCAATACATAATTCGAACTCGGGTCACCGATTCGACTTTCAGTGCTGATATTGATTACACTACCCGCACATCGTAAAATACATTAAGCTTAGATGTGGCACATGGCTGAAAGTATGGGGAACCCAATGAGGATGGAACTCACATTATAAAATAAATTAAGTACACATAAAATATAAAATGAATTAATTCGCAATTTGACGATACTGACTTCAGTACAAAAATGTATTACTGACGAATAAATGATTAATTCTTTCAACTAGTAAAATGTGCACATAAAGTTCACTGAGATTAGACATAATTATTTTTCATCGCGTGGCCATCGCGTTCGTCCGACACGAGCGCCAATGAACATTTTATGGGACGTAAATCTATGCCACGTCGTTACTGCACTTTGCTAAGCTAATGAGAGTCCTGCACTATACTAAACAAATATTCGATTACTTCTGGTATGCCAGTATATTATTTCCCACGAACATTAAAATAAGTTATTGTAAATATCCAATATTTTTAATACCCGTATAATCAATTTTTTTAAGTTTTAACTAGTTCAGTTACTGTCCTTATTTAATTGGAATTTTTTGCCCATTATGTTGGTTCGCTAGCTGCATTTCATAGAGAGATTCGAAATGGGCTATTTAACTATTTTTAAATCATGTTTCTTGCACAAAACTACAGATTCACTCCTCAAAGTGAGAGGATTGGATCTTATATAATCAAAAACAGAGCAGATCATAAATGTTTCTGTGCCCGCCTACCACAGGATAAGACGAAAGAAAATGAAAATTTAATAAAATTTAGAAAAAAATCAGAAAACTGTAGAACATGTGTTGTTTCGTTTTCTGATACAGTATCAGTTTCTATTAGAAAATAAAATATAAACTAAAGATCTTAATAATGGATGAAAAATATGTATGAAATGGCCAAACATGAATTCACCAAAAAAATTCGGAAAAAGAAATTCAAGTGCTATGACGATAGTCGAAACACCAAATTTAATAAAATATATTTTACATTTTGCTATAAGATTCAAAAATTTAATTCGTATAAGAATTAAAAAAACGCCTTAAGAATTCATGACACATTCAGTACCTCTTTCCGTATTTTGGCTCGTTGTAACAGCCTCACTTTCGTTTCTTCTCGCCATTTTTGCTGATAATTCGTATCTGAATGCAAAAATTCATCTGATGGCTCTCCAGTCCCTCCTGACATTTTTAAGCAGTTTACTGACGGATCACAACTAGAATAAAGAAACATAAAGATATCTTAGTAATTATCTTAATATTTTCATTGTAGACTTTAATATAATAATAGCTATTATCATTGTTTTTAATCGATTGAGATTATTTGCAGGGTTAATCTTTTAATTAAGATATTTTAACAATACAGAGTGTATAAAATTAATGAAAATATTTTAAAATAAATACTTTCTGAAAATTTTAACCTAAAAGAAATTATTGAATATTGTCTGTCTTTCAGCTCGGATTCCAAAATGATGATAGGCGATTCTGAATAGAATATTCCATTTGTAAGATTTAACAAAATTCATCTGTAATTTTTTCAGTTACGTTAAAGGCATACAGAAATATTCAGAGAAAATTTCATCTAAACATTTTTCCTGTCGCTCGGTACACCTGCATTGATTTTAGAATATGGGGTATTTTAAATAGTGTGTGTGTGTGTGTGTGTGTGTGTGTGTGTGTGTGTGTGTGTGTGTGTGTGTGTGTGTGTGTGTGTGTGTGTGTGTGTGTGCCCATAGATGATAATATATTTTACTGTTTTATGTAGTGAGTGCTTTTTAGGCGTTTTTCTGCATATGATTGTGTATGTGTATTTTGAATAAGTTAGTGTAATAGAAAAATAAAAAAATTAGTAAGTACTGTTCTCCGTTATTTAGTGACCATTGTTCGGTCAAAGGCAAGTCATGTATACCAGTTGTTTCTTTTTAATGGAAGTAATAAATTAGTGGGGAGAATTTTTTATGTCTGATAAGCTTGGCTCCAAAGTTAAATATCGGTTATATAAGTAGGAAGAATTTACTGCTGATGTCCTCCAAGCTGGAACGACAAGCTTGTTTTGAAGATAAGCATTGGAAATCTGAACTTTTAATTAGACTCGGATATTATCATTATCAACTTTATTATGTGCAAAATGTCATGGCTTATTTGGTAAGAAAGCGAAGTAGTTTCCCATTGTCTTATTCACGGTTGCGAATTCAAAATTTTCTTTCTATTAGACTGTCACTCAAGACTGAAAAGCCCATTTTACGCTATTATTTAACCAATATCTTGAGAGGAAGAGAAAAGATAGATTCATATATTTCCCAAAGGTATTACTGAAACTTGAACACAACAAACTAAGTTATGCTACTTGCGCAATGCGTCTACTAATACCGATAAAAATATGTAAATACCTTATCTACCAAATAATCTCTTTTTAAGACGCCTTAGATTAAGTCAGTGTCACATCATTAAAACCATGTTGTTTTTAAAAACCCTATTTAAAATATTATTCATATATCATTTAGTTCTCAATTTCTTGCAATATACTGTCGTGAGTGTTCTTCCTGGTTTTTTATAGCATAAATATAAATAAAAATATACTTAAAACTATATTCTTTGCTCATTATTGTAAAATTAAACCAATTTCAAAATCTGAAAAACTAAGAGAAAATCACTCCATTAGTATTATCGGATACTTTCGCCCCTGAAAACAAATAAAACTGCTTGTCATTCATACAAATATGATAGATAAACTCAGAAACTCCTTGTAGTTACTTGACAGATTTATTCAGAAAACTACTTGACTAATCATAGAATTTTGACTGCAGCACATGCTAAAAATTAAACAAAAACATTTTGTGTGGTTTAAAATATATATATGTGTGTGTGTGTGTGTGTGTGTGTGTGTGTGTGTGTGTGTGTGTGTGTGTGTGTGTGTGTATACATGCACACACAGAGTGATTATACGGACTATAGGATTGTCCGGCTTCGTATAAACTTAAGTAAACCTAAATGTAGGATGACGCGAGTCTTGGAATTCAACACATCGTTGCTCGATGAGAGGGGCTTCTACGATCGAAACGCCAATTTACGGTCTCTGTGGTTGGAAATAAGTAATAATATTATCTGAAATCTTCGATTAGGTTATTTGCTGTTAACTTTAGTCGACTGCTCAGCATAGATTATTAGCGCAAATGGCATGCGATTCAAGAGTAGGAAATATTGGGAGAATTTAGCCACAGCTAGGATGGTGTTGGCCTCCTTACTTATCAAAAGTATCAAACTGTGGTAGTTAGGGCTTGGTTAAAAGGAATAGTCCTTTCTTTGGAATTAATATGGCCACTGAATTACGAGTAAAACTTGTGC